>SJYV01028921.1:9072-23098 GCA_006410875.1 Neotragus pygmaeus | reverse complement strand
TATACATGACCACTGGAAAAACCATACCTTTGACTAGATGGACCTTTGTTGGCAAAGTAATGTCTCTGCTTTTCAATATGCTGTCTAGGCTGGTCATAACTTTTCTTCCAAGGGAGTAAGTATCCTTTAATTTTATGGCTGCACTCACTATCTGCAGTGATTTTGGAGCCCCCCAAAATAAAGTCTGACACTATTTCCCCATCTATTTGCCATGAAGCGATGGGACCAGATGCCATGATCTTCGTTTTCTGAATGTTGAGCTTTAAGCCAACTTTCTCACTCTCTTTCACTTTCATCAAGAGGCTCTTTAGTTCTTCTTTGCTTTCTACCATAAGGGTGGTGTCATCTGCATATCTGAGGTTATTGATATTTCTCCCGGCAGTCTTGACTCCAGCTTGTGCTTCATCCAGCCCAGCATTTCTCATAATATACTAGCATATAAATTAAATAAGCAGGGTGACATACTTGACATACTCCTTTTCCTATTTGGAACCAGCCTGTTGTTCCATGTCCAGTTCTAACTATTGCTTCCTGACCTGCACACAGAGTTCTCAAGAGGCAGGTTTAGGTTGTCTGGTATTTCCACCTCTTTCAGAATTTTCCACAGTTTGTTGTTATCCACACAGTCAAAGGCCTTGGCATTGTCAATAATGCAGAAACAGGTGTTTTTCTGGAACTCTGTTGCTTTTCGATGATCCAGCAGATGTTGGCAATTTGATCTCTGGTTCCTCTGCCTTTTCTAAGACCAACTTGAACATCTAGAAGTTCACGGTTCACATACTGTTGGAGCCTGGCTTGGAGAATTTTGAGCATTACTTGGCTAGTGTGTGAGATTGAGTGCCATTGTGTGGTAANTGATCTCTGGTTCCTCTGCCTTTTCTAAGACCAACTTGAACATCTAGAAGTTCACGGTTCACATACTGTTGGAGCCTGGCTTGGAGAATTTTGAGCATTACTTGGCTAGTGTGTGAGATTGAGTGCCATTGTGTGGTAATTTGAGCATTCTTTGGCATTACTTTTCTTTGGGATTGGAATGAAAACTGACCTTTTCCAGTCCTGTGGCCACTGCTGAGTTTTCCAAATCTGCTGGCATATTGAGTACAGCACTTTCACAGCATCATCTTTTGGGATTTGAAATAACTCAACTGGAATTTCATCACTTCCACTAGCTTTGTTTGTAGTGATGCTTCCTAAGGCCCACTTGCCTTCACATTCCAGGATATCTGGCTCTAGGTGAGTGATCACACCATCACGATTACCTGGGTCATGAAGATCTTTTTTGTATAGTTCTGTGTATTCTTGCCACCTCTTAACATCTTCTGCTTCTGTTAGTTCCATCCCATTTCTGTCCTTTATTGAGACCATCTTTGCATGAAATGTTCCCTTGGTATCTCTAATTTTCTTGAAGAGATCTCTGGTCTTTCCCGTTCTACTGTTTTCTTCTATTTCTTTGCACTGATCACTGAGGAAGGCTTTCTCATCTCTCCTTGCTATTCTGTGGAACTCTGCATTCAAATGGGTATATCTTTCCTTTTAAAACATGCCTCTTGATCAACAAGACTGGCAACTGTCCCAGAAAAACCCCAGTGTCAATTCACTTTTCCTACTCTGGTTTCTAGTTTCTTCTCAGTTTTTAAACCTTGGAAATCGTCCTGACATCCCCACAAGCTCAACTATGCATTTAAAAGGATAGGATTTTGTAGTTCTTCTCATTAAAATTTTCAAAGTATCTGGTATTATACAGTGGGAAGAATTTTCAGCTTGTTTAATTTTCCATTTATGACAATAGGGCTTATTAATGTATGTTTTATTTAAAAAATATTGTTTACCATATATTCTTACACGTCATTTCAGGAAACTATTCAGAAAAGAAAACTAGATCACCCGTTGACTCTCATACATTACTGCTGAATTACGAAAACTTAAAGAAACTGTAACGTTAATCTACTCTCAGAACAATCAGAAGACTAATCACACACGAGCCAAATGAATTATAATATTCTACCTACCATTAAGTAATATTTAATTTTTATATTTTCATATATAGTCTACTACTTGTCTTGATAAGTACTCTTATTTTCTGAGGCATGCAACATTCATTTCAGTTTTAGCAATTATTATATCTCTTCATAAATGGTTAATTAAATTTTAAATACTTGAGTACCTTGTGTCAGGCAATAGGATATGACAAACCTAAGAGACAAGTTTCCTGCTAGTCTAGACCTTCCAATGTAAGAGGCAGAGGCATTAACTTTATTAGATATTAAAAAGAAAATATTTTTATTTGTATTTATGAAAAGAGTACTTCGAGAGCAAGTACTCGCTATAAGACCCAATTCTGTGTGCACAAGCTAGTGTTGTCCCCGACCATAGCAGGCTACCCTAAGCACTGAGATCATGGGCATGGAGCTTTAGTGTTAGAATACCTGAAATGCTTAAGACCGCAAGAGTCTGCAGAAAGTGCTAAAGGCAAACTTGGAAATACAGGATACAGACTGGAGGCAGGAGGCTCAGAACGTTAATAACGGTGAGTGAGCTACGAGATTTAAACTTATTTACTTAAACGTGCTTATTCAACCAGAGTTTAGAGCCTCTGGAAAGTATATCACTTACAGTAGACCACTGCAGCTGAAACTTGGAATTTACATTGCACAGGATAAGGTAGTTTACAGTACTTAGTAGTACACAAAATGTTTTCTCTCAGCTGGCATAGCCAGAAACTGTCACTAGAGGTTAACCAAGACTATGGCATAATCAGTCTACATTGTTACTTAAATTTTAATTTAAAATCTACATAAAGATTGTTTCTGTGATATCCACAAGTGTTTTAACGTATACAAGACTTGTAAACCTTTTCTCCAGAAAACTCAAACCAAAGTAATTTACTCATGTCTTTCTCTACTGCCACCAACCTATTTCATTCAAGCTGTCTCGATCTCCCTCTGGATTTCTGCAGTAACCCTACTAGCTGTTTCCACACATCTAATCTTATCACCCCTGTACAACGTGTATTCCACTGTGTCGAAACACAGTCAGAATATTTTAACATCAATTTAATCAATTCTATGGTATGCTCACTTCATTGATTCTGAGAAATGTCATTTCCCACATTTTTAACATCTCTGAAATTAGAGCACATCATACAATTGGAATCTTAGACTCAGTGAAGTACTGTATGTTATAATCCTGTTTAAAAGTCTCTAATAGCTTTCTGCAGCCTTTAGGATAAAGGTGGAAAACCCCTACGACCTACGATGCCCGACACAATATAATCCTTGCCCACTCTTAGAGCCTTATTTCTTGTCACTCTCATGTTTCTCTTCTCAAGCATGGCATGGCATGGTTCTTCCCATTCAGGTCCCTCACACATGCTTCCTTCTATACAGGATGCCCTTCCATGGACCTTTTATGCCTGGTTAAAGTCCAGTCATTCACACAGGGATAGCACTGTTGACTGCCCCCTGCTCTAGAGTAAATCATCCCCTCCCGCCTATCTGTACAGTGACATGAACCATCTATATGCCTCTTTCAGAGCTTAGTCACCAGTAATATTATAGTGAGGCTTATTCTAGAAGCAGTGACAAAATACCTTTTCAGTGTTCTATCTTTAGCATTTGACAACCTAGCATTGTTCAACTGCCATGTGTTAAATGAATTCATGAATGTGCTTTCCAAAAAATAAGGTGTGTGTACACTCTTCACAAGTAGTTAGCATTTCCTCAGGAATAAAAAAAATTCTTACGACTTAAAAGAAAGGTAAGGATTAAATCTGGGCCTCTGAGACTCAGTAACTTAACACAACTCCAACACTATGACCAATCTGCAAAGGTCAAGGCCACCACCATTTTGATTTTTTAAAGGATTTGTTAAAAGCTGTTATAAAAAGTCTGCCAACTACTCATTTATAGGAAAATATAAAGGGGGGGCACGCTAGTAACCAAAGAGGGACTTCTTACTCAACAAAAATCTACAACCAGGTTTCTTCTACAGAATAAATACACTGAATGCAACTTTTATCTAATTTTGCCTCAAAGTCATCTATACTGTAAATGGAGACTATTTTATGTGTCTATTATAGATTTTTTTCCTCCCTGAAAGCTATTGATGACTTATTTAAAGGAACCTTGCTTTAAGTCTTTAACATTAGAAATGAGTACAGGACTTCCCTGGTGGTCTAGAGGTTAACTTGGAATGCAGGGGACATTGGTCTGATTCCTGGTTCAGGAAGATTTCTACATCCTGAGGGGCAACTAAGCCCGTAAGCCACAATTACTGAGAGCACCTGCGGCAACTACTGAGCCAGCACCTAATAACTACTAAAGCCCTCAGGCCCTAGAGCCTGTGCTCTGTAACAAGAGAAGCCACCACAATGAAAAGCCCACACACCATAAAGTAGCCCCCACTTGCTGCAACTAGAGAAAAGCTCATGTGCAGCAATTTAACACTCACCACACCAAAATATTAATATAGATTAAAAAAAAACTATGAATATAGACTACCAACTACAAGAAAAAGTCCAACCAAGTAATTTGGTGTTTCCTTCAATAATCTGTTAACTTGCTCTAGGACTTCTTAATCTAGGACAATTTCATATCTCAGAGAACTGCACTATTTTAGCACCCACAAGAATTTGTAAAACAATGTAAAAGAGATCAAAACTAACATAAGCACACAGACCATAAGAATACCTGGAGCTTTTAAATTAATAGGTCAAGTGTTTGCTATTTGCACTAACTGGTTGTCGTACTTCTGTTCCCATTCTCAGAAAACCCATGAGATACAGAAATTTAGAGTCTTCCTCAAATTCACAGAAGCACAAATTAAATGAAGATTTGATTCACAGCTCATGTTCCATTCACTAAACTAGACAAACATATCTTAATTTTTATATAGCTCCTGGAATATTTTTCTTCTCAGAGCCATGTTGATATTTGTTATTAACTAGGGATCACTGAAAAGAACTAGGCACTTTACTAAATTATAAATTATAGTTGAAGGTAAAATAAAAGGAGTATATATTGTTTGAATACTATCATTTGTCAAATATGACAAAAAAGAAGTAAACTCACAGATACAGGGAACACACTTGTGGTTCCCAGTGGGGGAGGGTGCCAATATGGCATGACGGGGATGGGAAGTACAAACTACTGCATATATGACAGGCTATATAGATGTGTTGTACAACACAGGAAATACAACCAATATTTTTTAATAACTGTAAATGGACTGTAACCTTTAAAAGTTGTATTAAAAAAAAGACTTGGACACTTAAAAAAAGCCTTGCTAAGTGACAATCAAAATTATCATGAAGTCAATGGTAAAATTTATTTTTTATTTTATTTTTTGGCCACATCACGCAGCATGTGAGATCTTAGTTCCCTGACCAGGGATTGAACTCAAGGCCCTTGCATTAGGAGCAGAGTCTTAACCACTAGGGAAGTCCCTATTTCTAACTGTAAGTATCAAAGAAAATTTCGAGCAGATTACCACAGCTGTTGCTTTTTGGCATCTTTTTCTCCATTATCAAACTGGGTATTTCTGGGGGCTTGATACACTATCCCTACTGCAACACTCATTACCTTCGGTGTAAATGAGAGCTGATGCAGCTAACCCACTCTATTCATTTCATTCATTTCTTTCCACCTACATAAAATTGTTTTGACAGGCTAAATGAACAAAACCAAGGATCACTGTCACATGGCCTCCCATAACATGCATAGTTCCAGGCAGCTAGGGGTGGAGGTGGGGAGCCTAACAACAAATGAAACAACTGTTCATCTCAGTGCTGTCCAAATAACAGTGCTCAGGAGATTATCTGCTGATGCAATTTCTTCTTGGGTGAGAAATGCAATGTATAATGACCTACAGCAATCTGACAACTCCAGTTCCTTGCTCCGTATATTTTAAACATCCTCTGGAGGCATTTTCTCATCCCTAAATTTCAGTATTCTCTAAAACAGCAATCCTATGCCTTCCTATTGATTATTTTATCAGCCCCAGAAACAAACCTTCCAAACAAGTTAACTGAAACAGTGAGCTTGATTTTCATAAAATCAAATCAGAAATATTTCCTTTATTAACATCTGTACCCCCAGAAAATTTGACACTTGAGACTTATTAACATTTAAACTTCTATGCATTTTATTTTTAGCAATATTCAAAATTTTACTACTAAAATAAGAACACATATGATAAGTCTACACATCAAAATATGGGTGGAGAGCAGTGTCTGGAGCTCCTTGATTAGAGTATGTGAGGTCAATGCTGGAGTCCTCCCTTTTATCACTGTCTGCACCACACTGACTTCGCACAGCCCTGAGCACCTACTCCATCTTTTACAGTGATAGGAATTGTTGGGCGTTGGAATATGGAAATAAAAACTTGTCTTCAGGCATAGAGAACAGCAGTTTGAACCACTGTTTAGGCCCATGCAGCATGGGTTCCAGTAAATGTTTACCAAAAATTTAAAGAATTATTCTGTATTTTGAAAGAAAGTTATCACATAAATTTATCATGTACATGACTAAGTTGAGATTCCTCTCTCTCACAGGCCTTCATGGTCTAAAATAACAATTCAAAGATAGTATTTGAATTGAAATACTTCACAAAGAAAAGTATTTTGTACTCTTAAAGACTTCTATCTACTGAACACTTTGTTTTTTAACTACAGGTAACATATACTTCTTGAAAATCCCCAAATCAGGCTTGAGGCTTGAGGAAAGGTGGGGAAAATAACTAATAGAAGCAAAAACTCCTAACTGTTAACAACAACAACAAAGATTAATAGGGCTTTTAAGGTATTGTGAAATACCATGTGAAAATTAAACCTGAGTTTTACATGGCCAAATCTACAGAGTAAAGCCATGGTGGCTCAGTGGTAAAGAACCTGCCTGCAATGCAGGAGACGCAGGTTTGATCCCTGGGTCGGGAAGATCCCCTGGAGGAGGAAATGACAACCTACTCCAGTATTCTTGTCTACGAAATCTCATGGCCAGAGGAGCCTGGCTGACTATAGTCCATGGAGTCACAAGAGTTGGACACGACTGAGCGACTGAAAAACAAACTCCATCTACAAATTTCATTATGACCTTCCAATATGATATCCTGAGGAACAGGGTCTATCCTGTAGAGAAGAGAGTCTATTTGAATTTTCCTCAATAGGTCAATGGATAGATTTAAAAAAAAAAAAAAAGGTCATCAAAAGAAGAGCAAAAAAGAACCTAGCTGTTTTAACTCCTCCTCCACTGCTCCCTTCTCCCTCTGGCTCATCTTTATTCGCATTTTATTTTCTTACAAAATGTTCTCTGTTTCAAAGCAGGAAGAAAAAATAATCTACTTACACAAGAAAGTCTAGAGTGCTCTCTCAAACCATACCTGTGCTAATTTATTTAGTAGTTCTACCACTAAGCATCCTCCATGTCACCCCAAATCTGGGCCACAAATAAGTAAACGTGGGGCTTGAGATTCTCACCACCCTTCTCTTTTCAGAGGCACAAAACCAAAAGGAAATAAAAAATATCTAAAGTCTGGTAAGTATAGAAAGCTTTATGTTAAGACTAAAAAATGTAGCAGATACTTGTAACAGCTGAACCACAAAAGAGTAAACATATTTAGTCCTATCAGAAAATAGCTATTTTCTCTAAATGACTTACAATATCTATTGCTTATAATTCAGCAAATTTCAGAACACTATCTAGTCTCATAAATAGGCTTCATTGAGATAAATTAGGTTTATCTGAATGCAGTTAACTGAGAGGGCTAAATTCCAGTGGTTGTAGGGTAGGAACTTATTCTAAAACTTCCTAAGCAAAGAAAAGAAGGCGGCCAAGAGGGGACAAGGAGAGTTGAAGCTGGATGCAAAGATCAAAATACTCTTGATTATTTACAGAAGAAATTTTTACACTTCAAAGGCAAAAGTCACTCTGCAATGGATACCGAAAACAAAGTCCAAATGAAATGGGGTTGATGAATGGTCACCAAGGGAGAGAACAAGGAAACAAAACTTAGTGGGTCATCCTGGTAAGAACTGACCAGCACGGGTTCTTAAATGCGTGGGTCCACACCACAAAACAGCAGGAGTCTCATCACAGAATTCAGAGTCTGATATCCGGACTGTTTCGTTTCATTCAGGAAAGAAGTCAATATATATTTCCAGTATATAAGAACATGGGCTTCCCTGATGGCTCAGTGATAAAGAATCCACTTGCCAATGCAGGAAACCCGGGTTCCATCCCTGAGTTGGGAAGATCCCCGGGAGAAGGAAATGGCAACCCCCTCCAGTCTTATTGCCTGGTAGATCCCATGGACAGAGGAGCCTGGTACAGTCCATGGGGTCACAAAGAACCAGACACAACCAAGCATGTAAGAATACAATGCATGAGCTTTTCTGTGTGCCTGAAAAGATATTAATCCAAGAAAATTAGAACAAAGCAAAAAAACTTTAATTAAAAAAAAGGAGAGAAGACTCTTTAACATAGCCATTCATATGAACTTTAAATACTTATATACCCTCTTTTCTTCTAAAATCCTCTCATTAGCTCAGCCTTAACCTCTCTCTTTATCATACCCACTTCAGGGGCAGTGAATAAATACTTCAACTTTATAAGTAAACTCAAAAGTACAGATAGCAGTAAGATTTGAAGAGTAAGGAATGAAAAACAAAACCAGAAAGCCTGATCTGCCCAAGTACATCCATCTTTAGAGTTTTACATTGAGAATGAATACTTGATATCCTCATGCTTATCAAGGTCAGACTATTTTAATGTACTGTTTTACCAATTCTGGAGTACAAATTATTTACAAATGTCTATTGGACATTTTACGGTCAAAAACTAAATGTATCTCCTACTCTACAAAGTTTCTTCCACAGATCAGCTTATCCACTTCAATTTCCTTGTTTCTCTTTGCCTTTCCAAGTAATAATGGTGGAATCTCCTTTAATCTCCGAAATTTCATCATTTTCCACATTTCATTTACATTATTGCAACCCAGTAAAAGGTACAACTACGTCCTATCAAAAAATCGATCGCCTAATTATGCTTTTTTCCACCTCATTCTATCCTTCAGATTCATATGTTCTCCAAAATACTTTTTAATCACATCAAGTCCCCTGCTCTGAAATAGGGAGTATAAAATTAGCCAGTCAATTTTGCCCCTTCTGGGGTGTTTGTAGCCAAGGATTCTCAGGCACTGCCCTCACCCTAGTGAATCAATCAACAGGGAAAAGAATTTCTTACGACCACTATGTCTGGGAAACCCTCGGGTACATCAAATCCGTATTCTAAAGCCACTCAGATCCAACTTTTCTTCCACACTTTCCAAAATAACTCATACAGGTAGGAACGAATCCTGTAATCCACACAGCATACTCATCTCTTCTTCTGCACTCCTAAAGAAGCTGCCATGAGTCTCCTTGCTGTAAATGCAAACATCATCCTTCCTGATTAAGTTATTCTGAGGAATCAACATACTGCATGCAAACTTTTAAAACCGTGAAAATCATTACACAAAAGAACAGAATTTTTATGTCAGATACTCCATTCACAGGGATTTATTCCTTGATATATATTTGTGAATATAATTCACATTTGGCCAATTTTACACTGCAGCAGAATAGACTACTGAAGAAGTCATCTGGAGAAGTTAGCATTTTCTTAATTTGGGACTGCAAGACATATCAGGAATGGGTAAAACAATTCTGGAATCTGAAGTCAAGTGGACCTTAGAAGCATCACTACGAACAAAGCTAGTGGAGGCGATGGAATTGAATGAGCTATTTCAAAGCCTAAAAGATGATGCTGTGAAAGTGCTGCACTCAATGTGCCAGCAAATTTGGAAAACTCAGCAGTGGCCACAGGACTGGAAAAGGTCAGTTTTCATTCCAATCCCAAAGAAAGGCAATGCCAAAGAATGTTCCAACTACCACACAATTGCACTCGTCTCACACACTAGCCAAGTAATGCTCAAAATTCTCCAAGCCAGGCTGTGAACTTCCAGAAGTTCAAGCTGGTTTTAGAAAAGGCAGAGGAACCAGAGATCAAATTGCCAACATCTGTTGGATCATCAAAAAAGCAAGAGAGTTCCAAAAAAATATCTACTTCTGCTTTATTGATTACACCAAAGCCTTTGACTGTGTAGATCACAACAAATTGTGAATCATTCTTCAAGAGATGGGAATACCAGACCACCTGACCTGCCTCCTGAGAAATCTGTATGCAGGTCAAGAAGCAACAGTGAGAACTGGACATGAACAACAGACTAGTTCAAAATTGGGAAAGGAGTATGTCAAAACTGTATACTGTATACTGTGACCATGCTTACATGCATAGTACGTCATGTGAAATGCCGGGCTGGATGAAGCCCAAGCTGAAATCAAGATTGCCAGAAGAAATATCAATAACCTCACAAACACAGATGACACCATCCTTATGGCAGAAAGTAAAGAAGAAATAAAGAGCCTCTTGATGAAAGTAAAAGAGGAGAGTGAAAAAGTTGGCTTAAAAGTCAACGTTCAGAAAACTAAGATCACGGCATCTGGTCCCACCACTTCATAGCAAATAGATGGGGAAACAATGGAAACAGCGACAGACTTTATTTTGGGGGGCTCTAAAATCACTGCAGATGGTGACTGCAGCCACGAAATTAAAAGATGCTNGATCACGGCATCTGGTCCCACCACTTCATAGCAAATAGATGGGGAAACAATGGAAACAGCGACAGACTTTATTTTGGGGGGCTCTAAAATCACTGCAGATGGTGACTGCAGCCACGAAATTAAAAGATGCTTGCTCCCTGGGAGAAAAGCTATGACCAACCTAGACAGCATATTAAAAGGTCTGTCTAGTCAAAGCTATGGTTTTTCCAGTAGTTATGTATGATGTGAGTGTTGGACTATAAAGAAAGCTGAGCATTGGAGAATTGATGCTTCTGAACTGGAGTGTTGGAGAAGACTCCTAAGAGTCCCTTGGACTGCAAGGAGATCAAATCAGTCCATCCTAAAGGAATCAGTCCTGAATATTCACTAGGAGGACTGATGCTGAAGCTGAAACTCCATCCAATACTTTGGCCACCTGATGTGAAGAACTGACTCATTTGAAAAGACCCTAATGCTGGGCAAGACTGAAGGCAGGAGGAGAAGGGGATGACAGAGGAGGAGATGGTTGGATGGAATCACTGACTCGATGGACATGAGTTTGAAAAAGCTCCAGGAGTTGGTGAGGGACAGGGAAACCTGGCATCCTGCAGTCATGGGGTCACGAAGAGTCGGACACGACTGAGCGACTGAAGTGAACTGAAAAGAATTCTGGGCTCTGACTTAGAGAATGAATTACAAATTTATATACATATGAAAGTATTAGTCATTCAGTTGTGTTGTATTCTTGGTGACCCCATGAACTGTAGCCCACCAGACTTCTCTATCCATGGAATTCTCCAGACAAAAATACTGGAATGGGTTGCCATTTCCTTCTCCAGGGGATCTTCCTGATCCAGGGATCAAACCCAGGTCTCNTTCTTGGTGACCCCATGAACTGTAGCCCACCAGACTTCTCTATCCATGGAATTCTCCAGACAAAAATACTGGAATGGGTTGCCATTTCCTTCTCCAGGGGATCTTCCTGATCCAGGGATCAAACCCAGGTCTCCTGCATTGCAGGCAGATTCTTTACTGTCTGAACCATGGGTTTCCCAAGTTTTATATGTATATTCTGGCTCAACTAGAACAAAAGATTTAAGGCAGTTTGCTTTTTTAACTACATTAGCAACCAGATGATAACCTAAGTGGCAACTTATATATTCAAGTCATTGTTAATTTTGTTAATAAATTAAGTTTAGCTGTAAGCAGGCTGGCATGCCCTAAAATGTCAGCAAATTTCCCAATTACTCTGAATTCCTTTAGCAGTTAAAGGGAGTATTTCTGCAGTTATCATTAAAAAGACATTCTCATAGGAATAAAGCATTTATAAAGGAAGACTGAAACAATAAACATTAATTTGATTTCAGTTTAATTTGCAAAACTGAAGGTATATTTTGATTTTATAGTTGTATAAGATCTATAAAACACAAAGAATATATATTGTTTTCTACTTACACAAATAATATGTTAACAATTTAAGTCAACTTCAAACCCATTAGGAGGCTACCATAAAAACAAAAAACAAAAACAACTTGGAAATTTAAGTGTTAGCAAAAATACAGAGAAACTGAAACCTTTGGGTATTATTGATAGAAATATAAAATGGTACAGCCACTGTGGAAAAGTCTGGCAAATTTACTCAAAGATCTAAACAGAATTACCATATAATCCAGCAATTCAATCTCTAGGTTTATACCCAAAGAAACTGAAGCTGAGACTCACACAGATAACAACTTTTATATCACTGTTCACGGCAACAGTATTCACAGTAGACAAAGTGTGGAAACAACCCAACTGCCCAACAACAGATTAATGGAAAACAAAACCTGGTAAATATGTAAAATGGAATACTACTGAACCAAATAAAACGGTCATATTTGTCAGTCATAATGACTGAATACAGTAGTATGAGTCAATCTAATGTACGACTGAATTATTTTCCTTTTCATGTCTTCTTCCAGCAGTCTGGAAGGTACCTTATTTCATTCTATCAGAGTTTCCTTTTACTTGTCCAACAACACTTTGCCTTACATCTAGAGTCAGGCTCTCTGGCCTTACCACAGTTTAAACCATGTTTACCACCTTCCTTACCTCTTCTTGCTACAGTTATCTGGAGATTGATTAGTGCTTCCTTTTTTATTCCATAGACTATTCATCACAAATTCCCTTTACAGCCATGCTTACATTTTTAACAACTTCATTTATATTGTCAGTCATTATAAAATGGCTTCAATTCTTGATGCCTTAAGTCCTGTTTCAATACTCTAGCTCCTTTAAATAATACATGTCATGGTCTTCTGGGAGTCTAACTTTGGATCTTTAGTATTAATAACTGTATTTCTCCACACAGACATTTATAAGCTGCCCTTCTTCCCAATCTTTAAAGTTCAATTATTTTGCTAGATTCTTTGTCTAAAGATGTGTATTTGTTGGTATTTGATGAGAATGAAGTAACGAGTTCTTTCTGTCTGTATGCAAAGAACTTTTTTAACTCAGAAAAATCATCTCCTAGACTATCAATTATTGGTCCCTTTAGAAACTCAACTATCCATAAATTGTTTCTCTCTTCTTTGAATTCACTTCTCATTATTATTGACTTTCTGTGGCATCAGCTTTTTTTAATGATATTCAATGTAGATTTAAATTCTGCTATTGTTGTCTTGAATTGTCTTCTCAAGCCCTCCTTAAAGTAGTCTGATCTTTCTCTCATGCCAGAAATCCAAGTCTCCATGCATCTTACTAAATACGTTAGCATTTTAATTTATACTTTTGGATTCTGCATGATTTTTCCAAATTCTCTTCTTATACCCATGCTTTTTTCTTTTGGCTCTTTCTTGAATGAGATCTTCCAAACTTGTGTTTATAGCCCCACTGTGAGCCACACATATGGAAAGCAGGTGATTGGGTGGGGAAAAAAAAAAATTGACAGCCATGCAGCAGGAAACCTGAATGCTAGAGAACAGCTCAATGATCTTTTCTCTTTAAAATATTAAAAACTCATTGCCTAATTACAAGGTGATCAAAAAAGATGAAGTCAAAAACGTGAGGCGGGAGGGGAGAGGCGGGAGAGAGAAAAAGATTTAGAACTGTCAGTTCATTTCAGTTCAGTCACTCAGTCGTCGTGTCTGACCCCATGGACTGCAGCACGCCAGGCCTCCCTGTCCATCACCAACACCCAGAGTTTATTCAAACTCATGTCCATGGAGTTGGTGATGCCATCCGACTATCTCATCCTCTGTTGTCCCCTTCTCCTCCCGCCTTCAATCTTTCCCAGCATCAGGGTTACTTTTCAAATGAGTCAGCTCTTCGCATCAGGTGGCCAAAGTACTGGAGTTTCAGCTTCAAAATCAGTCCTTCCACCATACAAATAAATATGCCCCAGAAAAAAAAAAA
>SJYV01028920.1:0-12475 GCA_006410875.1 Neotragus pygmaeus | reverse complement strand
TATTATTTATTCTACTCTTACAAAAAGACACTTGGAACAATAAATATAAAATGGTATAGGTCTTGTTTAGCAATGGGCAAATACAAGTTTTCTTGGTATTCTCCACAGGAATAAGCTAATGAAGTTTTTATAAGTTTATCCATTCACCTCATCCTACCCACCTCCCACCCTCTATAAAAAGATCAATTCTACAATTTTTAATAATGGATTCTCAAAATAAGTAATCTAAGACTTATTTTGTGACTAAAATATCTGAATTAAATTAAAAATATATGTATAATATGTTGTTACCCAGAAACCTCAACTAATTCAACTCATGAATATTCTTAAGCTTTCCATTTTTTATAATTTGTATAACTAAAGAGTTTGTTCTGCTCAAATCTGCATGGCGAATAAACAGAAAGCAGAGTACAAAATATACACTTTTCTGTCCTAGGAGGAAACACTAAGTACAGATATATTTAATATACAGTGAGTATGTCATGTGTTTTGTCATAGCCAAAAAAATCCTGATTCTTTTACAACTTGCAGGTTGATGAAGCAGAACACAAATACACAAATTATTTGTGACTAAATTTAGCTAATAAAATCAGCAAAAAAAAATACACACAACAATACACCAGAGTCTGAGCAATGATGAATATCCAATTGTATTTGTTTCACTAAAATTTACCTTCAGGCTAATACCTGAAGAGTCTTTCTAACACTTAAAATTAAATATTCTTCTTTAATGACTTATGCATCAAGTGGAAATATGTACAATAGTTATTTCAAACTAGAAAAAGTGGGGGGGGAGGGTAATTCTTTTCCCCTGCCCTGTAAATAAAATATTTTTAAAAATCAATTAAAAAAAATTTCTTACTTGGTGCTTTATAACTACTTTCTACTTTATGGAGATCATTTAGAAACGCAGAAAAGAATATAAAATATTTAAAAGTCATCATCAAAATAACCAAATGGACTTTTAATCTACCTCTGTGTACTTTCCGTACTACTGAGGTTTTGTCCTAATTACTTACACTTTCCTGGATCCCCTGTAACATTAAAAACATGAATCTTAAAAAAACGAAAAACTGGCTTTTAGACTTTAAGCCTCCTCCTCCTCTTCCACAGCTACCTTCAAATATTTTAAGCAGAAAATTAATTCGATTGCTTTAGGGGTTGATGTAATGTTTGCTTAAAATAATCCACTTTAATTCAAACTTTTTAGGACTAATATCAAATTCAATATCCAATGGAAGATGGAAGTAGAATGCATGTCAGTACAAATAGTACCAAATACAGGAAAAGCACCTAAAGATGGAAGGAGACAGCTCTGACACCCTAGCTGTTAGTGGCAAACCACGTTCGTGTGTTTCCATCGGCATAACACCTTACACTATCCAAAAATATAGTTTATTTGGTTCTATGTCTGACTTTCTTTAAACCTCAAAAACCAATTTAAAATTTAAGGGGTAATTTTCTTTTAAATTCCTGGGCACAGATCAATTTCCTAGGAGGCCAAAAAACAAGGTAAAGAGCTACTAAACTATATCAATGTGCATGATTACGAATCCAATGAAAGCAACAAGGTGCTATGATTGAGTGACTTAAAATAACCTCTCCTCATGGTAGAAGATAGCATTTCATGATAGATGCAGGTTGTGCTCACTCCTTCAGAGACATACACACATCACCTTCTTCTTAGTGAGACTCTGCTTTGTTACAATTTAGAAATCTGAACTTAATTTCAGATAATATAAATTCCTGGAATATTACTTGAAGACAGGGTACAAACAGCAGTTGAGTGGAATCTGCCTGCAACAATCCTTTATTTTTTTTTTTCCTTTAAGGTTACAGAAAATCTGCACATAGACAAGGCAATTAATTCTCAAAATAAAAATACCCCCCTCCAAATAGCCAGTCAGATTCCACAGTGAGTATATGTTATAACACATTCTATTCCACAGGTGTACATTCTTTTGAGTCTGCAGGGTTAGGATCAATTCTTTCTGGAAATATTAGCTTCTCACAAACTGCCTCCTTTATTGGTAAATATTGTGATATTTCATTAGGTTCCGTGAAGAGGGAAGGTGAAACATGCTAGGAAATACATAAATCATATTAGCATATATGAAGTTACTACAATGATAATTTTGGAAATGCTTTGGTTCAGGCATTCCTAAAGCATGATAATTTTAAAATGAGGTACAATATATGTATATAAGGTACATCATTAGGTACTCCTAATAATATCTCTTGTTACCAACTCATTTAGTCTGTTACTAGAGGGTTTCCTCAAAAATCATAGGGAGATGTCATTTATAATGCATCATTAAATGTTCTTAGAATTTAATACATCTTATTCCAATTCCTTTTTCCAGTTATTTTTGTATCCTGAAAGCACCAGCCTTCAGTTAGATGCCAACATGTAGTCTCCAATAGACTCTAAGTAACTTTTCTAACTCATATATATTCTATTTGGTTGGCCAAAAGGTTCATTCAGATTTTTCCATAACATCTTAACATCAAAACTCAAACAAACCTTTTGGACAACCCAATGCATACAGATAGAAATAAGCACTAAGGGTGAATTTAAAAATATCAACTTAGCAGGAAGGTATCACTTTTTAAACAAGCCATTATTAACTCCTATAGACTTGCAGAAGCCCTTTACAAACTCCAGGGGAGCAAAACAAGGAGGGGGTATTATGCCCCCCAAAGTAAGTAGTGGAAAGAACATCCTATTGCAGCTCCACCACCAACCAGTTGTAAGAGTTAGAGTAAGTCACACCTCTGGCTCTCAGTTTTTCCAGAATACAAGCGGAAATTGGGTTGGATGATGACTAATACACCTAACAACTCTAACTGTAATTGAGGTGAGTACCAGAAAAAATACACTTCAGCAGGATTTACCTACCTATTAGGTAAATGAATGGATTTAGGGATACAGGTTTGGTGGATGGGTGGGACATGGGAGGATATCATACCTAAAATAAAACATTAAAACTTAACTTTAAAAAATTGATATTTAAATACTGTACCATTAAATTAGCAATTTTGCTCTCTCGTGATGTATATTCTCGTAACATGTAGGTCTTGTCAGCCTATATTTAAAAATAAAAAAATTGCAATAAATTTATGTATATTGATTTACAAAATCCTTCCTATTAAATAGAATTGCCTACATTTTAGAACAGGTTGTAAAAGTAGCATTAAGTCTGATGAGACCATCTATTCTTCAGTAAGATAACTAATTCAAGAATTCTGAATTATTAATTCCAATCTGTATAAGTTACAGTAATATCAGATAAACATATGTAAACATATTTAATAACTGTCATGTAAGAGAAACACAAGTAAAGGTTCTACTCTGAAAGAAAATGTATATATTTGTAATGAAATATGTAAGAGATTTAAATGTCATTTCAAGTTTGGAACCACACCNTGTATAAGTTACAGTAATATCAGATAAACATATGTAAACATATTTAATAACTGTCATGTAAGAGAAACACAAGTAAAGGTTCTACTCTGAAAGAAAATGTATATATTTGTAATGAAATATGTAAGAGATTTAAATGTCATTTCAAGTTTGGAACCACACCTTTTCCTTAAGTTATACTAGCATCTACCTACATAACTGTGGCTACCCTTATATGGAAAAAAAAAAAAAAACCTTAAACAAGTTTTATTCTTTCCTATTTCTAAAAATTTGTTAAATTGCTTTTTTATAGTCACTTTTTCTATACTTCAGTTTTCTCATTTAAGACATTTTAAAGGGAGGTTTTAGAAAGCAATTTATTACAATTTGTTTTTTGGTAAAACATTATTTAATAAGAGAAAAAAAATCACAAGATTACATTCCCTTTAAGTTTAAATCTTCTATATCAACAAAAAGATTGATGCTCATCGTAAAAAAAATCAAATAATATTAACATAAGAGTATAAATCATCAACAATCACAACTTCTATAGATAACACTATTCTCAACATTTAGAAATCTCTACAGAAAATTTTATATTCATACTTGCACCTTAAAAGTCAATATTAATTTGTCCATCTCTTCAAATCAACCACTAATTTTAATGGTTGTATATTTTCTACTATATGAATTACAAAAAATTAAAAATAGAAACCTCAATTAAATACAGTTTGGAGACTAAAACAGGAAGCTCTCACATCCTGCAACCATAGCAAAGCCCAATAAAAAAAAGCAAGACTCCTCTCAGTTTCTGGGAAGGAACCAGCCAATGGAAAGCCATGGACTCTCTGTTTCCTATAGTCCTCCCACCTTCCTTATCCAGTCTATAAAAGTATTCTCCTTCCTTTGCCATGCAGGGACTTGCACATGGCTCACCACAGTTACAGATCCCAAACTGCAATTTTCTGCTGATCCTGAATAAATCGAACTTTGGGTTACCATATATAAAAATCTTTTTGAGGGTAAACCCTGAAAAGAAATCAATATTTCTGAGCTAAAGTGCAAGCATTTCTAAAAATGCAAATTTAATTTTTTTCTGAGGGAGTAAAAGGTAGCCTATTTTTAGTACTTTGCTATCACTTTTGAAAAGAAAAAGATCCAGGAACTTTCCTGGTGATCTAGTGGTTAAGACTCCAAGCTCCTACCACTGAAGGTGGCTGGGGTGGGGGTTTCAATCCTTGGTTGGGGAACTATCCCAGAGGCCACACAGTGTGGCCGTAAAAAAAAAAAAAAAAGGAAAATACCAATCCAATTCTATCTTAATGGGTTCAAATCCCAGTTCTGCCACCTGTTAATTGTATGAAAAAAAGTGAAAGTCAACAAAAATTCAACTCTTTGCAACCCCGTGGACTGTAGTCCATAGAATTCTCCAGGTCAGAATACTGGACTGGGTAGCCTTTCCCTTCCCCAGGGGATCTTCCCAACCCAGGGATGGAACTCAGGTCTCCTGCATTGCAGGCAGATTCTTTACCAGCTAATCCACAAGGGAAACCCAAGTATACTGGAGTGGGTAGCTTATCCCTTCTCCAGCGGATCTTCTCAACCCATGAATCGAGCACCGGTCTCTCCATTGGACGTGGATTCTTTACCAACTGAGCTATCAGAGAAGCTCTATTAATTGTATAACTTAGGCAATTTAATTAATTTTTCTTTGCCTTAGTTGCCTCAACTATAAAGCAGAGATAATAATAATATTTATTTTATAGGATTGTTAGAAAAGTTAACTATTACTACAACTACCGTGACTGATACTGGTGGTCTCTTCTCTCATTTGTCATTCTGGTGGTCTCTTCTTTTATTTATCATTCTGTCTGATCACAAATCTGATGTCAAAAATTCATTGAAAAAGGATAGGCTGCTATAAGCTATTTTTATTACTCAATTGAGCCTCCCTATACTTTCTTCACTTATTTTTTAAGAATCTTATAAGTTAACAATTCCTTGAAATAGAACACAGAATTTCCAAGCATTAAAACAACTATTAAAATGATGGGATGACACAAATTTCTGGAGGCTATGTGATTGATATTTCTAATATCAGGACATCACATAAACAACACATACTATTAAAAAAAAGTAAGAGTTAAGGGATAGTTTTCTTGAACAGATTAAACAGAGTAAACACAGTTCTTTTAAAAAAGCATTAGGCTCCCCTTAATGGAAATGTCTTTTAGAAAAACATTTTCAGATACTTGAACTTATGGAAAAGAAGATGTAATGTTTTGATAGCTGTGCAGTCAACAGTGAATGCGGAACACTCAATCTTAAAGGTTAGATGGATGATCATATAGTATAAAGCACTGTTGAATTTCAAACTCTCAGACTGACAACATAACAACATGAACAAGCCCAATATTAACTAGTATATTCACTAAATAAGAAAAGATACCTCATGGTAAAGTCTTGTGTCATTCATTCTAATAAGCACCCCATCAATTCTCAAGAAAAACCGCAACAGCAAGAAAAAGCTAGAAGGCATTACTCTCTGGAAAAGAAAAAAGTATATCAATATTTTAATGAAAATTAAAATTTTATTAATTTGATAAAAGAAAAAAAATTTTAAGGCATAAACTCTCTTGACTAGAAGTTCTTTGCCCTAGTTCCAACCAAAGCTGAAAACCTGTTTATATTATGTAACATAACATAAACAGCTTCCCATAATAGAAAAACATTTTTTCTACGTCAAAAGATAATGAGGTTAAACACTTAAAATGTACCTAAATAATATGAAAATTATAATGTACACTATAAAAAAAAGACACTTATAGTAACTGTCAATATCAGTAATATAAAAATGAGAAAACAACCTAGTTCTTTGTTGTTACTCATCTTTCATTAACTTTACATAAAGACAAGAGGCCTTTAATGGTATGGTCTAATTCAATGCAACCAATTGAGTATTTACTATTTTATACTGCCAAGGTCTGGTTTATGAGATCATTATAACATGTTCTTAACATCTTTGACCTGTGTCACATCTACACATTTCTGTTTTCCAGTATTACCACTGAAGAAAGTCAGAATAAATGAGTGTGGGTCCTGGTGTCAGGAAGGGTGGGGATGGATACGGGTGTGGGGTCTTCAGGTCTTTAAACCTCATAGGAATGCTGTCAGAAACAAGGTTACTTTTGTTTCTCCCCTTCAATCTACAACCTGCAAAACATCCACAACTCAGCAAAAGCATACCTGTGCCAACTCATTAGGTCATTAGAGAATTCCACATATCTATACATCTATTGGAGGTTGTACTGGAAATGGAAGAGGCAGAACCAAAGAACAGCAGAGTCCGTGCCTGCAATCCCAGCCTCAGGTCTGTGACAGCTGAGCCCACAGCTTCAGACACCACGGCAGCAGGGGAAGCAGCACACATGCCTTTGGTGTCCCGAATGCGGGAGCAGCTGTGGGCCCAGGCAACTGGGAAGCAACGGCAGTGGGCCTAGGACTCTGCCCCTCCAGCGGCTGACGCACCCAAAGACCTGCCCCCCGGTCTGCAACGGCAGAGCCCAAGACACTTACCACACCCACATGGTGGAGGTGACTGCACAACCCTGCTGCTCCCCTCCTGCTTCCCCATCCTCCTCCCAGAGCAGAGCCTATGTCTCAAGGGATCCCAGACACGAGGGAAAGCCCACCATCCTCATGACACAGCAGCTCCAACAGAAGCAAAGCAGTAGCTAATCCAGAGGCACAAGAAGAGCCAAAGAAGGCACAGAGCCATACCTCTCACAAAGCACAGAAAGCACCAGTTCTCAAATATAACAGTAAGAAGCACAGCCAAGAGAAACCGAAACCTGTGTTATAGTGTCACCTGAAAGTGAAAGTGACGGCGCTCATCTGACTCTGTGCAGCCCCATGGACTGTAGCCCACCAGGCTCCTCTGTCCGTGGGATTTCCCAGGCAAGAATACTGCAGTGGGTTGCCATTTCCTTCTCCAGAAGATCTTCCCAACCCAGGGACTGAAGATGGGTCTCCTGCATTATAGGTTAGACACTTTACCATCTGAGCCACCAGGGAAGTCAAGAGGGACGGAAGTCAATAGTGTCACCTAACAGACAACAAAAGAAAGCACTCTCATTTTTAACCTGTTATTTAAATACACCAGCAGAGAAGCACTTCATCAAGCACCATGAGGAATCACAGTAATACTATACCACAAAAAGAAAATGACAAATCTCCAGAAGCCAAACTTAAAGTCACAGAATATTTCAATCTAACTGATAGAGAATTCAAAGTAGCTATTGTGAAGAAACTTAATGAGATTTAAGAAAACTCAGAGGAGGAATCTTTAACATGGCAGAGGAATAGGACAAGAAGATGACCTTCTCCCCCATAAATATATCAAAACTCATCTGCACGTGGAACAATTCCCACAGAACATCTTCTGAATGCAGACAGCGAGCCCCAGACTTTCAGAAGGGCAAACCAATCTCCTCAGAAAAAGGTAGGGCAAAAGATAAAAACAAAAATGTAGACAAAGGAGTTCCGGGCTGGGGGGAGGGATCTGAGCCCCTGGGAGGGAGTTATGAAAGAGGAAAAGTTTCTGCACACTAGGAAACTCCCTCATAGGTGGGGTGAGGGGGAAGCTTCAGAACCTCAGAGGGGAACACAGCAAGCCAGGTGCTCTGAAGGCAAACTGGAGAAAATTGACCACAGAGATTGCACTGGTTGGCACTTCCCAGCCAAGCAGCAGCTCACACTCGCATCTCCCCGCAGTTGAGTAGGGGCTGGGTGCAAAGGCTCAGCCCTTGGGGACTGGTCCTCAGGGAAAGGATCAGGGTTGACTGCCATGAAGATACTCTGGGGGCGCTAACATGACACGGCAGAGACAGACCTGGGAAAATGCCAGAGAAGCAAAAGATCATTCCCATGGGAATGCTACAATGCTTCGCTTTAGCTCTGTATGCTCACAGAAAAAAAGGACACAATCCTAGTGAATGCAAAATGGGGGCAAGATGGCAGTGGTCTATGGCCCCAGAGGCAGAGAGGCAGGTGCAAATGCCAGAGGTGGAAGGTAGAAGGCCAATAAGGTCCCGACCCCAGAGATTGCAACTACCGCCAAGTTGTGAGCGGCTAAGGGTTGCTACGCACGTCTTCCTGGGAGCCTGAGCAGCACGACTCTGCCAAGGGGAACAGCACAACTCCCCTGGGGAAGCACACAACTTGCCTCAGACTGGGGACCTCCTGCAGGGACCAAGCAAGAACCAGCTGTGGTGAGCACTCCTCACACACCCTAACAACATCTGCTGTACCCCTCCCCCATCCCAGCACAACTGAGCAAGTGAGCCCTAATAAGCTCCTATTTTCACCCCCTTGTGTCTAGGTGAACGACAGACACTGGAGAGAGACTTACAAGCAGTTTTTGTTCAGTCGCTAAGTTGTGTCCTACTCTTTGCAGCCCCATGGTGTGCAGCATGCCGGGCTTCCCTGTCCTTTATTGTCTCCCAGAATTTGCTCCAATTCACGTCCACTGATTCAGTAATGTCATCCAACCACTTCATTCTCTGTGGCCCCCTTCTTCTCCTGTCCTCAATTCTTCCCAGTATCAGGGTCTTTTCCAATGAGTCAGCTCTTCACATCAGATGGCCAAAATCTTAGAGCTTCAGCTTTAGCATGAGTCCTTCCAAGGGATATTCAGGGTTGATTTTCTTTAGGATTGGCTGGTTTGATGTCCTTGCTGTCCAAGGGATTCTCAAGAGTGTTCTCCAGTACCACAGTTTGAAAGCATCAATTCTTTGGCACTCAGCCTTCTTTATGGTTCAATTCTCACATCTTTATATGGCTGCTGGAAAAACCATACCTTTGACTATTACGCTATCTAGGTTTGTCATAACTTTTTTTTCCCAAGGAGCAAGTGTCTTTTAATTTCATGGCTGCAGTCACTGTCCACAGTGATTCTGGAGCCAAGGAAATAAAGACCGTCACTATTTCCATTTTTTGTCCACCTATTTCCCATGAAGTGATGAGACTAAATGCCATGATCTCTGTTTTTTTAATGCTGAGTGTTAAGCCAGCTTTTTCACTCTCCTTTTTCACCTTCATCAAGAGGTTCTTTAGTTCCTCATTTTCTTCCATTGGGATAGTATCATCTGCATATCTAAGGTTGCTGATATTTCTCCCAGCAACTTTGATTTCAATTTGTGATTCATCTAGCCCAGCATTTCACATGATATACTCTGTATATAAGTTAAATAAGCAGGGTGACAATACATAGCCTTGACATACTACTTTCCCAATTTTGAACCAGCCCATTGTTTCACGTTCCAGTTCTAACTGTTGCTTCTTTTTTTGCATAAAGGTTTCTCAAGAGGTAGGTGGTAGATAAGATGGTCCAGCACTCCCATCTCTTTCAGAATTTTCCACAGTTTGTTATGATCCACAAAGTCAAAGGTTTTTTGCATAGTCAACGAAACAGAAGTAGATGTTTTTCTGGGATTCCCTTGCTTTCTCTATGATCCAGTGGATGTTGGTAATTTGATCTCTGGTCCCTCTGCCTTTTCTAAATCCAACTTTTATATATGGAAATTCTCAGTTCACATACTGTTGAAGCCTAGCTTGAAGGATTTTGAGCATTACCTTGCTAGTATGTGAAACGAGCTCAATAGTACACTAGCTGGAACATTCTTTGGCATTGCCCTTCTTTGGGATCAGAATGAAAACTGACCTTTTCCAGAGGTAAGGCACCTTATAAGGACAGGTGGGCTCCAAACCAAAGCAGAACCCCAGTGGCTGTATAAGCAAAGGGAAGAGGGAGAAACTTCCCCGGCAGTGGCAGGTGCAATGGTTTACATTTCCACTCTAAGCCTGAGACCATAGGCTTTAAACGCAACTGTAGATTTTGAGAACAAATACAAACTGAAGCAAGGGAAGATGCCCACAACAGGTCAAGACCTTTCTAGAAATACTGGAGGACTTTCTGGGTAGGCAAATCGACTGGAGCAGGAAAATGGGAGAATCATTTGGACATTCCTCTCACTACCACTCTCTCTATATATATTTGTTTTGTTTCTCCCTTTAAAAAAATTATTTCCTCATGTTGTCCTAACATGGTTATTTATTAATTCTTTTTTATTTTTATAACCTACTCTTTCCATAAAAAACACTATTTTTAAAATAAATTCCATGTTTCTGACTTTTGTTTTTTTACTTTTTGTTTTTAATTTTTTATCTTTAAGAGTCTAATTTTTAGTATCAATTTTCACTTAGGGGGTTGATTATTAGCTTGATTGCTGTCTTTTGACTCCTCTTCATAGCCTTTCTTCACTCCCTTTTCTTCGTCTTCCTTCTCCTTTTTCCTGTGTCAGTGTGTGAATCTCTTTGGGTGTTCTTGGCTGTTGAGAGCTGTTTCACCATTAGTCTAGGCATTTTGTCTTCTGTGCTATGTGGACTGTGAAATCTTGATGGTATTGTAAGGGATTGGACCTGAACCCCAGATTCAGGAGACTTGACTCCTGGGACTTTGGATCACCAAAACTCCTGACCCCATGGACATGAATAGGTGAGACCCCTCCCAAAGGCCTCCATCTCAACGCTAAGACCAAGCCCCACCTAAAATCCAGCAAGTTCCAGTACTGGACACCTCATGCCAATCCTTCAGCAAAAGAGGGGCACAACCCTGGCACATTAGCAGACAGGCTGCCCAAAGCCATACTGATACCATAGACACGCCAAAACACACCACAGAACACTGCATTAAAGAAAAAATAATAAAAAAGAAATGAGAATAATCTCTGAGACTTCTGGGACAACATTTAGCACCCTAATAATGGCACCCCACTCCAGTAACTTTCCCTGGAAAATCCCAAAGATGGAGGAGCCTGGTGGGCTGCAGTCCATGGGGTCGCTAAGAGTCTGACACAACTGAGCGACTTCACTCTCTCTTTTCATTTTCATGCATTGGAGGAGGAAATGGCAACCCACTCCAGTGTTCTTGCCTGGAGAATCCCAGGGATGGCGGAGTCCAATGGGCTGCCATCTGTGGGGTCGCACAGAGTCGGACACGACTAAAGCGACTTAGCGGCAGCATTTGAATCATAGGGGTCCCAGAAGAAGACAAAAGGAAAGGGCAAGAGAAAATATTTAAGGATATTTTAGTTGAAAACATCCCTAAAATGGGAAAGGATATAGCCACCCAAGTCCGGGAAGCCTAGAGAGTTCCACAAAGGATAACTGAAAGTGAAAGTGAAGTCGTGTCTGACTCTTTGCAACCCCATGAACTATAGCCTACCAGGCTCCTCCATCCATGGAATTTTCCAAGCAAGAGTACTAGAGTGGGTTGCCATTCCCTTCTCCACCATACAGGTCAAACCCAAGGAGAAACTTGCCAAGACCCGTATTAATTGAACTAACAAAAATTAAACACAAAGAACAANCATGGAATTTTCCAAGCAAGAGTACTAGAGTAGGTTGCCATTCCCTTCTCCACCATACAGGTCAAACCCAAGGAGAAACTTGCCAAGACCCGTATTAATTGAACTAACAAAAATTAAACACAAAGAACAAGTATTAAAAGCAGCAAGGGAAAAGCAACAAATAACATATGGGGATACCCATAAGGCCAACAGCTGATTTTTCAACAGAAACTCTGCAGGCCAGAAGGGAATAGCAGGGTATACTTAAAGTGATGAAAGGGAATAACCTACAACCAAGATTACTCTGTTCAGCAAGGATCTCATTCAGATTCAAAGAAGAAATCAAAAGCTTTATAGACAAGCTAAAGTTAAGAGAATTCAGCATCACCAAACCAGCTCTTCAACAAATGCTAAAGGAACTTCTCTAGATAGGAAACACAAAAAGAAAAGGCCTAAAAAACAAACCCCAAACAATAAGTAAATAGTAACAGGATCATATATATTAATAATTACCTTAAATGTAAATGAGCTAAGTGTTGTAGCCAAAAGACAACAGATGGCTGAACAGATACAAAAATAAGACCACTATATATGCTATCTACAAGAGAACCACCTCAGACCTAGGGATAAACACAGACTGAAAGTGAAGGGGTGGAAAAAGATA
>SJYV01028919.1:0-13853 GCA_006410875.1 Neotragus pygmaeus | reverse complement strand
CATGCTGCAGTCCATGGGGTTGCAAAGAGTTGGACACAACTGAGCGACTGAACTGAACTGAACTGAACTACATGGGTATATATGAATGCCAGAATTATTCAAAGTGAACACTTAGGTCAATGCATTTTATTTTATGCAAATCATACCTCCAAAATTGAAAGACAGAGAGAAAAGAAGGAGGAAGTAGAGGGGAAGGCAGGGAGTGATGAAAGGAGAGATGGGGAGATGAAGGGAAGGAGGAAGAGCTGAATGGAGGGAGGAAGAAAGGATGGCAGAACAGTGAAAACAGATCATATGCTAACATTTGAACACAAATGTGCCAAATCAATTAAGAATAGACTTTTCAAAATTCAAATATTTTGAAAAGCAGTGGATTTTTTCAAGGAAGAAACATTGTTACACATTTTTCAAGTTAACTCACCACTACATTTCCAAGAAAATTAGTAAACCAACTTTCAAATCTGCTCTCTTCACGTTTGGATAGAGCACAATCCATGGAAACTGAATTTTTTTTAATATATATTTGAGGTCTTAAAAATCAGATTGCTGGCTGAATTCTATGCCAAAATGATTGATTATTTCAAGGTTTGTGGTTCTACACAGCAAGGCCTGCGCCCTCTGTCTCAGGTACCCAGTAGACAACAGAGCTTCTCTCTGACCCCAGCAGGATGTAGAAAGTTTCCTCAAGAACATGAATTCAAAAGTCCTGTTAAGAAGTTTCTGAAAACATCTTAGTCTACAAATTAAAATTTCAGCTTCGGCAGGCTCTCCTCTCTCATTCTTTCATCCCTTAAGAAAGAAACTCAACAGTGAGGACCCTGAGCTCTTGGAGAGGTTCTGTTTTTGAAAGGAAATACCAGGTTTAATTACTTGAAGGTCATTTATGTTAGCCTCATCATTCATCCTTTGGCAGATAATATAAGGAAATTAGGAGATTTCCTTGACAAGAACATGTGGATTAGTATATGAAAGCAAGGTGAAGGTACTCTTCATTCTAACAGAAGCAGCCACTTATTTCTCTATGGTGTTTTTTGTTTGTTTTTTAATTTAGATTTCCAGGAAATGACCACTATCATTTAATCTGATAATTAGATCTGGAGATCCAAACCCTTCTGTTATTTTTCTCTAAATTTGTTTATTCCTCTTTCAATCTCCCAAGAAGATAGAACAGGAAACCTTTTTTGGTAATGTTCAAGTTAATATGACATTGCACTGATTTATTTATTTTTGGTCTTTTTGGAGAGACAGTGTCAATTAAGAGTCCTTTCCCTCCTTACTTCTTCCCTGGGATGACAGCCAAATTCCAGGGGATTTCTCCAGTGCTTCTGCAGTGCCCAGAAATCATCAGGGAGATGAACTTCACCTGAGCCTACCCCAGGAACTTGACTGGTGTTCCCTGAGATACAACTTGTCCCATCAGTATTTGGCTACAGACTGTATCTAGTTTTCAGAGAAGGCATGCCCTCAAATATGCTTTCTGAGCCAGAGTCTTTCCGCCTTTGCACTCACTGTCCACACTACCAGGATGTGGCTTTGTCCCTCCCCCAGTTGCTAAACCCCTAGGCCACCAGATCTCTCCCTCAGCTAATTTCTGCTCCTGCTCAGAAGTGAACATAACTGGTTTGGCTGTATTCCTTTTCTTTTTCCTTTTTCTTTGAGGATCTTCTTCACTGTGTAAGCCATGTACACAGTGGGTGGGTACATGATGATGGGTAAAGTAAGGTAGTGTAAAAATAGGATAGAGGTTTAAAGTCAGGCTCTCAAGAGATACAGTCACTGTGATTACAGGATTTAGTAAGTGAAGATTATTGACTGAAACCAGAAGCACCAAATGTGTGACCTTTCAAACTATTTATTCAGACATGTGTTAACCAGATGTGTACAATGTGACAGGCACTATTCTAGAAGCTGGGGCCACACGGCACAATGATAAGACAGACATAACCTCTGCCCTCTGGGAATTCACCAATTGGAAGGGGAGCCAATGGACAGGTGATTCCAGGTTTTGCCTTGATTTGGCGAAGAGCACATGATGCGGACCTAACTCTTGGGGGAAAAGGGTACACTCAATATTGTTCTCTCCTCCTGGCTTTTTATTAATTAATCACAAAATATTTTTTATACTCCATACAATGTGCCCAGAATTACACTAGGCATTGAAATTCTTAGATTTGAAACTCAGAAAGCCAAACTTAGGCCATAGAAATTGTGATCCTAATTACAATATAAGTACCGATAAGACTTTAATTCAGACATTCGCTAATTGTTATCCCTGCTGCTCAAAAACAAATATAAATGTGCTTTGCTCTCTGCTCAATTGCCCTCAGTTCCACCTTTCCACTGAGATTTCTCAGCAGCATCTACCTGTGACACTCACTCAATAAAGAGGTGACCGCAGTGAGAAGTTGGACTAAACTTCTAATCAGTTCATAGCCAGGCATAGTCAGCCTTCTGGTTCAGACTTAACCAGTGCCCAGACAAGAGTGCGCTGCAGATCAAAATGCAGCAGTTCCAAAGGTACAGTGACCCCCCACCCCTTTGAGATGGTAGTCTGCTTCCTGGGCATAGGGTCAAGGTCATTTTCCCATAGTAAGACCAAGGCAACTCCTTTTCGGTGCTCACACTCTTCACAGCTGCTGTTGACATCCCATGGTGCCTGCTCTGGAGGTCAGGCTACAACTTTCGATTCACACCATTTGATTAAAAAAACCAGAGATGTGTTGCCCTTGGAAATAGGCTGCAGTAAAAATAGATCAAAATAGCCAGTGTCTCCAGGAAAGCTCGGGTTATTGTCTCTTTATCCAATTTCTTTAAATTTGTGAAGGCAGGAAGAGCTCTGGGTCTCGGAAGAAACTGTACAGCTAACAGTAAATTTAATAATATAAACTTTTCTTCTGCACAATCATAGTGACTCACAAAAATCTGAACGTGCTAAGCATTTAGGGTTGTGACATCCTGGGGAAAAGCAAGAAGTTGGAACTCATATTTATCTCTCCATAATTAGACTTTGCTCTAGCTGTCACAAGGAACAGCGCAGCGTTCTGACACACCACCAGCATTCAAATTGGGAGCGATGCTAAAAATGAAGGCAGATTCCACTTTCAAGCAAGCGGATCAGTTTGGAGCAATATCCCCAAAGAAGGCATGTCATGCAGAGTGTTGTTTAAAGTCAATGGTTTCTTTGGAGTTACTTCCACCTCTCAGGCAAACCCATCAACTTGAAAGAGACACGGGCTGCACATTAAATATCTCCAAAGACCTTTTTGGAAAGAGAGATTAATGTGAGTGGTCATTAAAAGCTGTGTCAGGGCCTGGTAAACACGGGCTCCGTGCAGAGTTTACAGAGCAATCCATCAATCAGCAACTATCCTGGAGGGCCTGTTCCAAAGGCAGTGGGAGCCACAGAAGGTCCTTGACCAGATGACTGGCATATGGAAAAGGCTGCCTGTCTTATGGAGATGATGAGTTGGCAACGAGGGCAGCTGGAGGGGAAAGCCAGTTGGAGGACAGTGTGATGGGTAGGAGCATTCTGATGCTAATCCAGGCAGGTAACAGTGGATGCGGACTGTATGACCATCAGAGGCTTTGAAAAGCAGAAAGAACAACCTGATTAGTGTTAAAAGTACAGGGACCTGAAAAGGTGAAGGTAGGTCAGGAATCCAGACCATGTCCTGGAAATAAAGGAGCCTGTGTAAGGACCAGTGGTAGAAAAGTTGGACTTAGATCATTCCCAGGCAAGGGGCGGCGGGGAGATGATGCAGACATTTAAGCAATGCCAGAGCAACCTGAAGAATGAGGAGTCTGCAGGGGTCTCTGAGAATGAGCTACAGCTGCCTCATTCTCAGAGGTACAGAGAGACCACACTGTAACTGCTCCACCCTACTCCTGCATTCCACACCCATCACCGCCCACTGAACTGTTCTCCCCTTAGTAACCCCAGATCTCAAGGCAGCTTCTGCAAGCCTTCTTCTAATTTTTGGCTGCAGGCTCCTGTGTTGAATCTAAGGCAGGGCAGAGGAAGTCAGCTGTGCACAGAGCCATTCCTATCTGCATATCCCAGGCACTCCCAAGGGAGGACAAACACAAAGTGTTTGGGGAATGTAAACATGTTAACGGGACAGTCATCTATTAATGCCACAAGAAGTACTGTGGATCCATGAAGGCATAATTAGCAGCTGAGATGACTGCCCCAGCAGTGCAGCACAGAGACACAGGGACATGGGGACACACAGAAAACAAATCAGGGAGGCGAAGAGCAAACTTTAACCTTTCACTGTGGAGATCTTTTCCTACAGAGTTAGGCAGAGCAGAATCAAAAGTGCACTTCAGTTAATTTGGAGTTTCTGCTAGGATCCATCGGAGACAATGGCACCCCACTCCAGTACTTTTGCTTGGAAAATCCCATGGACAGAGGAGCCTGGTGGGCTGCAGTCCATGAGATCGCGAGGTCGGACACGACTGAGCAACTTCACTTTCACTTTTCATTCTCATGCATTGGAGGAGGAAATGGCAACCCACTCCAGTGTTCTTGCCTGGAGAATCCCAGGGACAGAAGANGGCTGCAGTCCATGAGATCGCGAGGTCGGACACGACTGAGCAACTTCACTTTCACTTTTCATTCTCATGCATTGGAGGAGGAAATGGCAACCCACTCCAGTGTTCTTGCCTGGAGAATCCCAGGGACAGAAGAGCCTGGTAGACTGCCATCTCTGGAGTCGCACAGAGTTGGACACGACTGAAGCGACTTAGCAGCAGCAGCAGCAACAGCTAGGATCCATCTTATCCTCTGCACTGTATAACATTTTCTGTTATTATGCTTATTCTGTCCAGGTCAAGTCATTGCTGTTGTTCAATCTAACAAATGTTTATCATGTGCCCTGTTACATAGGACTCTGCTGGGTGCTCAGTAGGGCCTGGTAAGGGTGGAGGATGGATGAAGAGAAGCAGGGAAGGCAGAGGAAAGGAAAAGGCAGGGTGCTAAGGGGGGAAGGTTGGTTCAAGGTTCCTGGCTGAGTCCTTAACGTCAGGGTCTGAAAGAGTTCAATTTTCAAAGTCCACCATGGCAATCAAATGGACAGTCGAGAAACGGGTGAAGATTGGAGATGGGAGAACAAGCTAGATGGAGTTCCACTGGAAAATAGTACAGAATCAAGAAGACAGAATCAAGCAGATCCTCAGAGATGAGAGACTAGAGATCACAGGTAACGAAGCCCTCTCATGCAGGNGGTGAAGATTGGAGATGGGAGAACAAGCTAGATGGAGTTCCACTGGAAAATAGTACAGAATCAAGAAGACAGAATCAAGCAGATCCTCAGAGATGAGAGACTAGAGATCACAGGTAACGAAGCCCTCTCATGCAGGAAAGGGAAATGAACCAGGAAAGACAATAACCCTGGGTCTTCCCGTCAGCTCATAAAGGACCTCAACAAAGCCTCCAGGGCCTCAGTCTTCCCAAATGTCCAAAAAGCAGAGGTGAGCTGCACACTTCCTGTCACTCGAGGCTAGCCCTGACTTTTATCACTCTGTTTTGTAAGAAAGCAGAACTCCGTTTTTCCTAACACCATTCCTGCTGACATTAATTCTCTGCTCCCAAAGGACACTTTTCATTTCATCTTTGCCCTAAAGTTTTTTTTTTTTTTTCTGATACATGAAAATGTGATGATTCTCCATCTACTCCAAGTCCTTCGTGATCTTGCCCATAAGTGAAATCATAAATTAAATCCACCCTAGAACTCGCCTCCACTGCCCTTCAAAATGAGATTCATTGCTAGAGCGAGTGGTCTACAAGCATTCATCACTTCAGAATGCAAACTTTCTCGGTGGTCCTTGGGGAAGGGGAAGTAGAGGAAGCACGGCAAGGGCTGATTCCTCAGGTGAAAGCCAGAGCATCNTGGGTCTGGGCGCTGTGACAGGCTCTCGTGCTCACATGTCTCACGCTACTTTCTAGAGACTCGATTTGCTGTTTATCATCCTGCGTGTAGGGCTTCCTCAGAGGTTCATTGGGAAAGGATCTGCCTGTAATGCAGGAGCCACAGGAGATACGGGTTTGATTTCTGGGTCAGTAAGATCCCCTGGAGGAGGGCATGGCAACCCACGCCAGTATTCTTGCCTGGAGAATCCCACGGACAGAGGAGCCTGGCGGGCTACAGTCCACGTGGTCACAAAGAGTCAGACACGACTGAAGGGACTACGCACACCCACNTTCTGGGTCAGTAAGATCCCCTGGAGGAGGGCATGGCAACCCACGCCAGTATTCTTGCCTGGAGAATCCCACGGACAGAGGAGCCTGGCGGGCTACAGTCCACGTGGTCACAAAGAGTCAGACACGACTGAAGGGACTACGCACACCCACACATATTGCATGTAATCATCTGTAGTTATAGCAGAGCCCTTATCAAAGCCTGAACTATTTACCATATACGATTCATAACAGAAAATGCCTCCTGATCTTTATGTCAGCAGACGAACCCACACGTAAACAGAGAAGAAAGCAGTAACAGCCATACTCACCACAAGAGCATCACAGGCTCCAGCTCCAGGAATGGAACCGGCCAGGGCCACTGCTATGCTCGGAAATCCTTGCCCAGAGGCCACACCCCCCCAGGCGGCTCTCAGCAGTGACCACCACCAAGGTCACTCCTAAGAGCCACGGCGCCCCGACACAGAAAACCGTCCACACGGTAAGACTTCAGCTCGATGGAGGCACTCACCAAACACGGGCTGGTGGGGCGTTTCCACCTGGCCCCCCAGCCCCCATCCTGCGGGGCCAGGTCTGCTGACTGGGGACCCGGCACCCAAACTCCCCTGCCTTGCCAGCCGCCCCTGCCTCCCTTGCTTCATCCACCTCCCCTGCCTCGCCAAACTCTCCTACCTTCCTGCCTCCCTGCCTCTGCCTCAACACCTCTTTCCCTGATAAAATCCTCACACATCAATCTCATCTCAGTGTCTGCGTTGGGAAGGACCCAGATGCAGAGACATCTTCCTACGTACCAGTGCTTTGCTGCTGCTGCTGCTGCTAAGTCCCCTCAGTCGTGTCCGACTCTGTGTGACCCCATAGACAGCAGCCCCAGGCTCCGCCATCCCTGGGATTCTCCAGGCAAGAACACTGGAGTGGCCATTTCCTTCTCCAATGCACGAAAGTGAAAAGTGGAAGTGAATCCGCTCAGTCGTGTCTGACTTACATAATCTAAATCACTTCACAGTTCAAAAACTGTGGTTCTTTCCTCCCTTCATAGGTAAGAAGCCGAAGGCACAGAGAAGTTCAAGATCACACAGCAGTGGGGACAGGGCTGGGAATCCAGACTCCAGCTCGGAGTCCCTGCTCGGGACCACCTAGAACTGCACGTCTGGTGGATAAGAAACAAACCAAACAAGAAAAAAACGTAGGTATATTTTCTCAAGCTCAAGTCAGAGCCACACAGATGCCCCAGAAAGCTACCATGTGACCTACCTTGATTAAAGTTTTATAATTAATGATTGTCCTTCTCTGAAGAGGTTGAGACATTTGAAGCTACAGTCCATGATTTTTTGGAATACATTATGTTCTCAAAACAGAATATTAGGGAATGAAGGGTTTTAACAGGCCCACGGTTCAAAAGCATGCAAACCTTCCAAAAAGCTTTCAGTTGGCAGGGCTGATGAACTGGAATCAGGAGATTTCGATTGACATATATACACTATTGATACTATGTATAAAATAGATAACTAATGAGAACCTACTGTATAGCACAGGGAACTCTAACCAATACCCTGTGGGGACCTAAATGGGAAGAAAATCCAAAAGGGGGGATATACGTATATGTATGGCTGATTCATTTTGCTGTACTGCAGAAACTGATGCAGCAGTGTAAAGCAAATATATTCCAATAAAAAACTGAGACCAAGGCGCGAGCTGCTTGTCTCCTTGAGTGGCCCTGAAATAAACCATTCTCTGCTTAAAAAGAAACAGCTTTAAGTTAATATGGAATTTAAAGCACAAATAAATATTAATGAATTATTGATCATTCTCACAGCAGTAAGATCTTACACGGGCAAAACAACTGATCATTTACAAGAAGTTTTCACACTTATCCAATTTTACGTCATTACTAGTCACCAGAGAAAGCCAAGCCCCAGGTGACTCTCTAGCACCCTCTGAAGGAGACCTCTGGTTTTGCAGACACACCTGCGGTCTCCCTGCCCTTGGTGGCAACGGGGCCACCCCTCACCTGCAGCTGGTGGAGCATCTGGCTGTTTCCTTTGCTCTGAAAAATGCTGGACACATTCAGCAGTGTTTCTGACAAAGTCTTCAACTTGCCCACAAAATCAAAAGTATGATTTACCTGCAAAATAAAGTACGTCAGGGTGTGTCTCTAGTTCAGCTGTGCTGCACTAGGAAGATGCTTCATCCCTGTGGCTGCCACAAGGAGACACACACTGTGTGCAACTTGGCCATTGGAGCAAAGCTTTTCCAAGGCCACACGTCACCAGATAAGGTGACCGTGCCACTGCCCCTTCCTCCAGGCTCCTTCCACTGCGTGTGGCCCATCTGTCCACCATGGAGTCCCCAGGGTACAGGTCACTCTAAGAATGAATGTTCCAGTACATACGGCCTAAATAAGACAACATCTGCCCGCACGTCCTCCTCAACCATACAGTCTCAACTACCATCTGTGATCTGGTTTATGATACCCAACTCTATTTAGGAGAAAGCAAAACTGTTTTTAATTAGAGGATAATTGCTTTTGTGTGTTGGTTTCTGCCATACAACAACTCAAATAAGTCATAACTATTTATATCCCCTCTCTCCAAGTTTCGCTCCCCAATGCCACCCCATCCCACTTCTCTGGGTTTTCACAGAGCACCAGTTTGAGCTCCCTCTGTCATACAACAGACTCCCACCAACCATCTATTTCACACATGGTAGTGTGACGGCTTTACACTTCAGTGCTACTCTCAGCTCATCCCACCTTCTCCTTCCACCGCTGTGTCCACGAGTCTGTTCACTAAGGCTGTGTCTACATTTCTTCCCTGCAAATAGGCTCGTCAGCACTATTTTTCTAGATTCCATATATATGCATTAATTACAATATTTGTTTTTCTCTTTCTGACTTACTTCACTCTGTATAATAGGATCTAGGTTCATCCACTTCACTACAACCGACTCCCAACTCATTTCTTTTTATGGCTAAGTAGTAGTCAATTTGGAGGAGGCAATGGCACCCCACTCCAGTACTCTTGCCTGGAAAATCCCATGGATGGAGGAGCCTGGTGGGCTGCCGTCCATGAGGTCGCAAAGAGTCAGACAAGACTGAGCAACTTCACTTTCACGTTTCTCTTTCATGCATTGGAGAAGGAAATGGCAATCCATTCCAGTGTTCTTGCCTGGAGAATCCCAGGGACGGCGGAGCCTGGTGGGCTGCCGTCTCTGGGGTCACACAGAGTCAGACACGACTGAAGCGACTTAGCAGCAGCAGCAGTAGTCAACTACATATATGTATCACAACTTTATCCATTCTCTGTCAAAGGATATCTAGGTTGCTTCCATGTCCTGGCTATTGTAAACAGTGCTGCAATGAAATCTGGGGTGCGTGTATCTTTTGAATTGTGGTTTTCTCAGGGTATACGCCCAGCAGTATGAATGTGTTAGTCGCTCAGTCACGTCCAACTCTTCGCAACACTGTGAACTGTAGTGTGCCAGGCTGCTCTGTCCATGGAATTCTCCAGGCAAGAATGCTGGAGTGGGTAGCCACTCCAGGGAAACAGAAGGGAAAAAAATATAAGCAGTGACAGATTTTATACTCTTGGGCTCCCAAATTACTGCAGACAGTGACTGCAGCCATGAAATTAAAAAACGCTTGCTCCTTGAAAAGAATCCTATGACAAACCTAGACGGCATTAAAAAGCAAAGACCTCACTTTGCCAACAAAGGTCCATCCAGTCAAGGCTATGGTTTTTCCAGTAGTCATGCACAAATGTGAGAGCTGGACCTTAAAGAAGGCTGAGCACCAAAGAACTGATGCTTTTGAACTGTGGTGTTAGAGAAGACTCTTGAGAGTCCTTTGGACAGCAAAGAGATCAAATCAGTCAATCCTAAAGGAAATCAACCCTGAGTATTCATTGGAGGGCTGATGCTGAAACTGAAGCTCCAATACTTTGACCACCTGCTGCGAAGAGCCATCTCCTTGGAAAAGGCCCTGATGCTGGGAAACACTGAAGATAAAAGAAGAGGATGTCAGAGGATGAGATGGTTAGATGGCATCACTGACTCAGTGGACATGAATTTGAGGAAACTCCAGGACATGGTGAAGGACAGGGAAGCCTGGCGTGATGCAGTCCATGGGGCCACAAAGAGTCAAACTCGACTTACCAACTGAACGACAACAATGTCCAGTAGTGGGATTGCTGGGTCATATGGTAGTTTTATTCCTAGTTTGTTAAGGAATTTCCATACTGTTCTCCATAGTGCCTGTCTTAATTTACATTATCATCAGTAGTGCAAAACTCTATTTATTTATTTATTGCTGCTGGCAGAGCAAATGAGCATAAGGTTTTTGTAAAATAATTTGGTATCATAAAAAATATTTATAGTCACTGACCTACAAAAAACTTCCTTGCCTTTTTCTCTCAAAATAAAAGGATACTGTCCTAAGGAAATAATTGAAATGAAATACAAAGCTATACCCATGAAGATGCCTCTATGTGTATGGGTGTGTGTGAGTGTGTGCACACTTAGTCATGTCCAACTCTTTGCAACCTTATGGACTGTAGCCTGCCAAGCTCCTCTGTCCATGGAATTCACCAGACAAGAATACTGGAGTGGGTTGCCGTTTCCTTCCCCAGGGGATCTTCCTGACCCAGGGATCGAACCCACATCCCTTGGGTCTCTTGCACTGGCAAGTGGATTCTTTGCCACTGAGCCACCTGGAAAGCCCCATGAAAATGCCTATGGCCACATTACATATTTCTATATTAAAACCAGTCTAAATGCAAAGAGATAAGATTAAAGAGGGTTTGGGAGTCCAACCACACACCTCTGAGGTCACAAGGGCACAGGTCACGCCAGCTCAGGAGCTGGAAAGAGCGAGGCGCTCCTGCTGCTAATTCCCACCAGGAGTCCAGGACAGGATGATGCGCTCATCAGCACATGGCTGCCTCTGCTGCCTCCTGCCCTCCCCACCCTGCACCTGTGCCCACCCCTTGCTCGGCTGCTGGGGTCTGAGCCGTAAAGGGAGCTGCAGCCTGTCCATACGCCTCCCCCCTGCCTTCACGTGACCCTGGGAGGTGTGGACCCACATGACGTCTGTGTTATTTACCCCCCCGGGCAAGTCTGAGCCTCTGTTCCTAAGGATGAGCAAGCATGAGAAACACCAACGGGCGCGTTAAGAGATCCTTCTATTCAAAAGACGAGGCCAGTGTATGCGTCAGAATAAAGGTCTTTATCTGGAACTGATTTAGGGTAAGACAGAAGAGAATGTATAAAGCAACTACTGTGTCTTTCAAGAAACGTTCAGGAGCACAGAGGTGGTGAGGAGGCCGTGATGACACGGGAACAACCCACAGGAAGAGGTGCGACCCAGAGGCTGGGCACAGGCTCGGAGGCAAAGCAAAGGGGACAGACTGGGGACTGGTCTGGAGCCATGACACAGACCCCACTCCAGCCCTCAGAGGAGGCTGGAGACGAAGAAGGAAAGGACAAGTCAGAGACGATCAAGACAGACGCAAGAGATCTGAGCCAGGGAGGACTCGGAACTCAGAGCAGAGAAAGGGCTAGATAACAGGCCCAGCTATCACAGGACGGGGAAGATCATCACTGCTGGGTCTGCACATCTGAAGACCATTTCTGAGTTTTTTTGTTTTTTTTTTTTAATTGAAGTATAGTTGCTATACAATATATATACATTACAGGTATACAATATAGTGATTCACAATTTTTAAAGATTATACTCTATTTTAGTTATTATAAAATACTGGCTATATTCCCTAGGCGGTACAATATATCCGTGCAGCTTATTTCATACATAAGAGCCTATGCCTCTTGCTCCCCGGCCCCTATTCCAGCCCCCTCTCCCCCCTGACAGCCACTGGCTTGCTCTCTCCATCTGTGAGTCTGCTGCTTTTCTCAGCGCTGTCTCTTTATTCCTGTTACTGGCCCTGGGGCTTTGCTGCTGCGCACCGGGCTGTCTCTAGATGCAGCGGGCGGGGGCTCCCCTTCACTGCTGTCCGCAGACTTCTCATTGCGGCGGCTTCTCTTGTTGCAGAGAACAGGCTCCGGCCCCTGGCTTCAGGGGTTTGGGCTCTCGGGCTCTAGAGCACAGGCTCAGCAGTTGAGGCACGTGGGTTAGTTGTGCTTTAGTTGCTCCAAAGACAACAACTATGATTCCACAGGAAGCGGACTCTTCTGGACCAGGGATCAAACCCACGTCTCCTCCACCAGCAGGCATATTCTCACCCACTGCAACACCAGGGAAGTCCTGCTTCTCTTTTGTTATATTCACTAGTTTCATTTTTTTTAGACTCCACATTTAAATGGTATCAGACAGCCCTTATCTTTCTCTGACTTATGTCACTTAGCACAAAAAACTAAACAAATCAGCAAACAAAACAGAACCACACTCAGAGATTCAGAGAACAAACTGGTGGTCTCCAGTGAAGTAAGCAAAGGGGATTAAGAGGCACAGACTTCCTGGAGAAGCCCTCCCCACTTCAGGCAGCAGCACTGGAATCCACTGGGAGCCTCATGGGCACCAGATGAAGTGAGCAGATCAAAACAACAGCACAAAGCCTGTGATGACTAAACGTCCCTGGAGTCACAGCCTGCAAACAAGGCTGAGGCCTGTGTGTTAAACCTAAGCAACAGACTGTCTGCCAAAGGGAAAGGTATTTCTTACAGAGTCTCTGAACGTAACAGTCAAAATGCCCACAATACAACTGAACATCGCCTGCCACACACAGAACCAGAGAACTCAGAAGCAGTCAACTGATGCCAATATGGAGACAAACCTGATGCTGGAATGATCTGGCAAGTATTCTAAAGCTGTCATCATAGAAATGCTTCAACAAGCAATTCCAAATTATCTTGAAACAAATTAAACAGCAGAAAATCTCAACAAGAAAATACAAGTTATTAGAGAGACAGGTAAGCACGGGGCAGCACAGAACTGGAAAATGCCATAACAAAAAGTATTTTAAGTTAGCCAGGTGACCTCAGGTAGAAGAGGAGAAATGTCAGAGGACAGGACACTACACATCAACCCATACGAGCAAGAGGGAAAAACAGGCAAGGCAGCCAGAGCTTCCGGGACCTGCAGGACAATAACAAAAGGTTCCATGTGTGTGTCTGAGGCCAAGAGAGAGAGGAGTGGGGCTGAAAAGCTATCAGAAAAAATATGGCTGAAAACTTCCCCAAACTGGTGAAATAGAAAACCTACAGAATCAAGAACTTGAACAAAACCTTCAGGAGGGTGTAGGGAGACCGGCAGGCTTGGCGCTCGGAGCCCCACCTGGCAGTGGGCACAGTTCTCGGAAATGCCGCAGCCTCGAGTCTTGTCTTCACTTCTGCCTCCTTGGAAGAAGCTGCTTGGGTCCTCTGTTCACCTGCCAATCACCTAATAACTGCTGGCTTTAGAAAAGAGCCTCTCTTCCTTGCAGTTAATTCTGACTTTAAAAAAAAGAAAGAGAGGTGACCGGGTCGCAGCATGGGATCTTAGTTGTGGGCTTATTTTTTCTGCTCATTATTTACATCACCCTGCTCCCTCCTCAGCATTCAGAATATTTGCCTAATGCTTCTAAGGGGAATGAGGCCTGAGGGACCTGGAGGAGGCCAACAAGGTTTCTGAGTCGAAGGACATGAGCTGGAGGCCAGGTTGGCCAAG
>SJYV01028916.1:32869-57804 GCA_006410875.1 Neotragus pygmaeus | reverse complement strand
CCCTTGTGATTTCTCCTTTGATCCACTAGTTGTTTTGGAGAGTATTTTTTAGTTGCCACATATTTGTGAATGTTTCAGTTTTCTTACTGTTACTGATTTCTCATTTCCTATCATGTGATTGGAAAGGTATGATTTCTATCTTTTTAAGGAGCTTCCCTGGTGGCTTAGATGGTAAAGAATCCACATGTAATGTAGGAGACCTAGGTTTGATCTCTGGGATGGGAAGATCCCCTGGAGAAGGGAACAAAGCTACCCACTCTTCTTGCCTGGAGAATTCCATGGACAGAGGAGCTGGGCAGACTACAGTCCATAGGGTCACAATTTTGACCTAACACCTGCTATACCCTGAAGAGTATTCTGTACACTTTAGAGGAATGTGTATTCTATTGCTGTTGAATGGACTATTCTACATGTGGTATATCCATTTTGGCTATATTGTTGTTCAAGTCCTGTTTCCTTCTTGATTTTCTGTTTGGATGACTAATCCATTCTTGAAAAGGGAATATTGAAGTCTCCTACTATTTCTGTATTGCTGTCTGCTTGTCCCTTCAGTTCTGTTAATACTTGCTTTATCTATTATTGTTGCTGTTAAGTCATATGTCATGTCCAAACCTTTGAGACCCCATGGACTGCAGCACGCCAGGCTTCACTGCCCTTCACCATCTCCCAGAGTTTGTGCAAACTCATGTCCATTGAGAAGGTGATGCCATCCAATGATCTCATATGAGCAGGAAGGGGCTTCCCATACTCTAACGGAGTATGTGAAAATTGGCATATATAAAGAGAAATAGAACTGGAAGAGTGGACAGTATTATTTCAAAAAGCCCTTGTCCTATACTACATGACATCTCAGATTATGATATGGATCAACTGTTTCAGAAAATGTACACTATAAACTTAAAATATTTTTCTTCATTACAACACAAATGGCATCTGTAACAAAATCCTCTATTGCAAAGATCCCAAAGGCCCTTCTTGGGAAAAGGATACTGTCCCTCCTGTTTGAGAAGCCCTATATACCATGAGCTATTTCTCCATTTGATTTATTCACAACCAGTCTGGAAGCTCCTTGAAGAAATGATATTTCTTATTTTTAAATATTTACTTCCTTTATAGTTCCCAATACATAGAATTGCACATAATAAAAGTTTTAGAAATTCCCATTGAGTATAACTGAAATATAACTCCTGCTCAAGGAATCTGATACTGGTGTGTTTAAAAATCCCAAATAAATTCTTTCTTATAAATAGAATAGTTTAATTTCCCAATTATATGGGTTGATTCTTTAGTGTGGTAAAACTCGCTGCTCAATATTTTTATGCTAAAATTTTCTTGCTTAAATAATTTAGGCCACAACTTTGATCATGACATGAACTAGAATAATCATTTGTGTTTGAGTTCATGAGTCAGACCTTGCCTGGTTTGCATATTACCAAGGTCTTCCAGAAGGTGTAGTCTAAGCTCGTTGTGTTTATAGGTATATGGAAAATAGCTCAAACCAATGCCTTTGCTTGTAGATTAAACCAGTGGAAAGTGATTTCAAGGAAGTACAAATATATGGGGTGATAGAAAGGGTACTTGAACCAGTTGTGGAACATTGGCCAGTCACAACTGCATCTAGACATTCTGCAATTCTACCCCTTGAGGTACACTGTATTTTGGATATAAGAACACCCCTGATGAAGTACATCAGAATTTTGAGATCAGAACAGGAGTGTGGGAACGTGCATGTGTAGGTTGAAAAAGTCCCCCAGGTGATTCTGATACCAAGCTCACTATATGCCACCGTTGAGAACTGGCAGAAAACAAGCCAAGGAGTAAATACTGTACCAAAGGATCAATGGATTGTTTGCCCACTCTTCAAAAATTATGCCGTTGTTTGCTTTGACTCATCCATAAATATGATCTGGGGATACATAAAAGGCCACTGCACATGTTTGCACATATTGTTTGCTGCACAAGGGCTTCTGGTCAACATGGTGAATGGGGCCTGGAATCCAGCCCATGCTCTGCTTACTGGACTTCCCTCGTGGCTCAGAAGGTAAAGCATCTGTCTACAATGCGGGAGACCTGGGTTCGATCCCTGGGTCTGGAAGATCCGCTGGAGAAGGAAATGGCAATCCACTCCAGTACTATTGCCTGGAAAAACCTATGGACAAAGCTCTACTTACCAAGCTACCTAATCTGTTTAGGGGGCTGTAATTATCTGATGGAAGGATCCCACGTGGGTTAGGGATGGCAGTCCTGAGCATGATATAATCATTTTTGAGTATATTACATCTTTCAGGAAACCATAGCTTCAGTGATCTCTAGGTTATTTGATCCTAATGTGATCTAACTTACCTCCAATCAGAAGCACTGGTGTCTCTTGTTTTTCTGTTTGTTCATAATTTTTATATTTTTAGAGATCATGTGAAATCCAACTACTTTTCATCATAGTATCTTGAAATTCCGTTATGAAGGGCATGTTTGCAATAGATATGAATATTCATTTAATCCTATGACAGGCTCTGTTTTAGACATTGAGGTAAATAAGATATAGTCTCTGCCCTCAACAAGCTTCTAGGCCAATGATCAAAGCAGAGAAGTAATCACATTATGATAGGAGTCACATTGTGACAGGTGCCATGACAAAGAGATACCCTGAAGATACTGAGAGTACTAAGAAGGAGCCCCAACCTTGACTATTTCGGGTATGTATGTGTGAACATGCACATGTTTACATGTATGTTGGGGAAAAGACTGAAGCTTACCAGAGGGAAGGTGATGACTGAGCTGAGTCTTGAAGGAGGGGAAGTTTGAGCAGCCCTTTAAGTATGGAAGTGAAGTAGGGAAGAGTCATCCAAGCAGGAGATGTCTGAAAACAAGATCTAGGAAACTAAAGAATGTGTGTGTGCAGGAAAACAAATATTATGTTGATCTCATTTGTATGGATGTCTAAAATAGTCAAGGAGAAGGAAATGGCAACCCACTCCAGTGTTCTTGCCTGGAGAATCCCAGGGATGGGGGAGCCTGGTGGGCTACCATCTATGGGGTTGCAAAGAGTCAGACACGACTGAAGCAACTTAGCAGCAGCAGCAAAATAGTCAAATGTATAGGAGCGGAGAGTGGAATGGTAATCGCCAGGTGCAAGTGGGGTTGGGGGAAGAGGGTAAAGGAGAGATGTTGATGAAAGGGTACCGATTTCAATTATGCATGATAAATAAGTAACATACAGCATGCTGATGATAGCAGGATTATATTGTATATGTGAAATTTGGTAGGAGGATAGATCTTCAATATTCTCACCATAACTCCCCACACATGGTAACTCTGCAGAGATGATGGATAAATTAGTTAGCTTGACTGTGGTGATCTTTTAACAATGTATACATATATCAAAACATCAAGCTGTACACTTTAAATATATCCATTTTTATGTGTCAAAGATGTGTTAATAAAGTTGTTTAAAATATAAAGATGTGAAAAAAGGATGCATGTGGTGGGGGGGCATACCTGTTGGGGTTAATGATTGGAGTCAGGTTTGGAAACATAGTGAGGATGAGGAGATGATGGGAAACTATGGCCCAGTTCTAAGTAGGGAAACTGTTACTATTGATCTATAAGGGGCAGAGTGGAGAGACAAGTCTAAATGGAAGGAGATGGGTAAAAGGATTGTAGGAGTACTTGTACTCTGGGTTAGAATGGATGAGTGCTTCAGTTAGAGCAGGGGTCAGCAAACTATAGCCCATTGGCTAAATCTGGCTGATCACCTGCTTGTTTATATAAATAAAGTTTTATTGGAAAAAGTCACGCCCATACATTTACATATTGCCAATGGCTGCTTTTGTGCTACAATGGCAGAATGGAATAGTTCTTATAGAGAATATACAGCCTATGTACTCTAAAATGTATATCATCTGACCCTATATGGGAAAATTTTGCTAACCTGTAAATTAGAGCAATGGTTGGGAATGAAAAGAAGTAGATGATTCTAGAACTATCATAGATGGACTTTTTACTCTCTGTTTATTCTCTTTATGTCTTTATTTTACTTCTTATTAAAATTTTCAAACAAGAAGAAAACTAGAGAGAATACTACAATGAATACCCATCATCTAAATGTAAAAATTGTTAATATTTTGTCATTGTGGTCATTTAGTCAATAAGTCCTGTCTAACTCTTTTGCGACCCCATGGACTATAGCCTGCCAGGCTCCACTGTCCATGGGATTTCCCAGGCAAGAATACCAGAATGGATGCTATTTCCTTCTCCAGGGGATCTTCCTGATCCAGGGATTGAATCCTCGGCCCTTGCATCTCCTGCATTGAACAGGCAGATTCTTTACTACAGAGCTGCACTTTGCTGACAAAGATCCACATAGTCAAAACTGTGGTTTTTCCAGTTGTCATATACGGATGTGAGAGTTGGACCATAAAGAAGGTTGAGCACCAGAGAATTGATGCTTTCGAATTATGGTGCTGGAGAAGACTCTTGAGAGTCCCTTGGACAGCAAGGAAATCCAAGCAGTCCATCCTAAAGGAAATCAACCCTGAATATTCATTGGTAGGACTGATGCTGAAGCTGAAGTTCCAATACTTTGGCCACTTGATACAAAGAGCTGACTCCTTGGAAAAGACTCTGATGCTGGGAAAGACTGAAGTCAAAAGGAGAAGGGGACAGCAGAGGATGAGATGGTTAGATAGCATCGCTGACTCAATGGACATGAATTTGAGCAAACTCCAACAAAATTTTGTCATATATGCATCATCTATTTTTCCCTGGAAATACAAAGTAAATTAGATATTTAGACCATAAATACATCCATATGAATCTCTAAAAAATTTAAGAACATTTTGTCAAATCTCCATAATGTACTTTACACACCTAACAAAATTAATTTCCTGATATCATGTATTGGGTTGGCCAAAAAGTTTGAGTGTTTCCATACCAACTTATGGTAACAAGGGCATCATTTCCTATGCATAGGTCCCAGCTAAGTCAGTCCTTCATCCATTCCTGCCCAGGCACTAGATACATGAGCGATGAAGGCAGCTTTGAAGTGCATCCCCCAGCCCCAGCTATTGTGGCCCTCAGCTGTTCATATTGCTCCACAAGTCATTTGGGTCATGGAGCTGACCCTCAAGCCATCATGAAGTAGAGAGAAATTAACCCTGCTGTCTCCTTTCCAAATTCTTGACCCACAAAATCAGTGAGTATAAGAAAATGATTGCTGTTTTAACAATGCCACTAAGTTGTGAAATTGTTTCTGAAACAACCTGATAATCAGAATAAGTATAAATATAAAGATGTATAAGATACGGCCTTTGCCTTCCACGATCTAACAATGCAGGGAGGGAAGTGAGAGAGATACCAAGATGAAAAATAGAGATGAAAGATGGAAAAGATACAAAATAAAAATCATATATGCATGTTAATCTTTGTATAAGCCTCACGTTTTGAAAATACTGGGCAAAGGCACTTCCTAATGGCAATAGCATTTTCTGCCTGTGCTTTGTAAGTATTTTACATATCAAATGAATAAAGTCTCCTGCGTTTACTCCCCTTGACAGGCCTGTGAGACATAGCCACTTATTGTGCCTGTTTTTAAAATGAGAAAAATTGAGGCACCGAGAGAGTAAATACCTTGCCTAAAGTCTCAACAGTTTGGATTTAAACCCATATACTTTGCCTTCTGCGGAGAAGGAAATGGCACCCTGCTCCAGCACTCTTGCCTGGAAAATCCCATGGACGGGGGAGCCTGGTGGGCTGCAGTCCATGGGGTTGCTAACAGTTGGACACGACTGAGCGACTTCACTTTCACTTTTCACTTTCATGCATTGGAGAAGGAAATGGCAACCCACTTCAGTGTTCTTACCTGGAGAATCCCAAAGACGGAGGAGTCTCATGAGCTGCCTTCTATGGGGTCACACAGAGTTGGACGTGACTGAAGGGACTTAGCAGCAGCACTTTGACTTCTGAGTCCTTGCCTAGTATCCCTATAGTGTATGTCTTCTTTTAGTCATGAGATATTAGTCATGGACNAAAGACGGAGGAGTCTCATGAGCTGCCTTCTATGGGGTCACACAGAGTTGGACGTGACTGAAGGGACTTAGCAGCAGCACTTTGACTTCTGAGTCCTTGCCTAGTATCCCTATAGTGTATGTCTTCTTTTAGTCATGAGATATTAGTCATGGACTAATAGGGAATCTGAGAACCTGTGCTCACACCCCAGGTTATCTTCCATAGAAAATTTTGATTGGTTTTTCACGGACAGGGGATTATGAAAAACTCCAATCCTCAAGGTAATTAGATAAATTACAAATTCTCAAAATTCCTCNTTAGTCATGAGATATTAGTCATGGACTAATAGGGAATCTGAGAACCTGTGCTCACACCCCAGGTTATCTTCCATAGAAAATTTTGATTGGTTTTTCACGGACAGGGGATTATGAAAAACTCCAATCCTCAAGGTAATTAGATAAATTACAAATTCTCAAAATTCCTCTTTCTTCTTTTCCTCTGCATGGCTTTCCTCTTCACCCATTTTGTCTGTCTTTGGTTAAAAATCCATGTTTTCTTTCAAAATAAACTTCATTCCACACTCCTCTCAGTTTCTGCATGCATGCAGAAATGAATGGAGCATTTCCTGGGACCAGCATCCTACAGCTACAAAGCAGAAGCAGCATCTTGTGGCTTCTAAAGAGAAAGGCACTTTGGGATTATTCCACACTCCTTCTCTTTTGCTGGATCACACCTGCTAACTTGCCTTCTTAGAACATTCTCCCTGATTGTGGATTTAATTCTATTCTTGGCCCCCAAATACACTTGACTTGAGCAGAGTTGGTCATATAGAAATATGATTACTTTATTCCACTGGGACTCCCACGGCTGCTCAACAATCTTTTTGGTTAATTTGGATTTCCTAGGACACTCCTGCTCATAACATTCCAGACTCCCTTGCTTTCTTCATGACTGCAGCCCCACCCCTCACCTCCTATTGTGTGATTATATGAGCTTTCTCTTCTACTTCAACACAGATCCCCATGTAGCTGTTCTCGTCTCACTTCTCAACTCACCTCAGAGATTGTGCTTCCTCCCTCCGAGTCTCCCTATGCCTCTGGGGGTTCCTAATACCCCTGTGTGTCACTACCTTCAAAACTCTGCTTCTCTGGTTACCCCTTGGTCTGTTATATTCCGTACCTCTGACAAAATAAAATTTAAAAGACACAGGTCACCTCTGTCTTGAAATAGACAAGCAATCCTACTCCCCAGGTTAGTATCAGGTTTGTTTTGGTTTATTTTTCTCATTCTCTTTCAGACCCTTTCTGTATAAATCTGATTTCCCTTCCAGCCCACTCCACTTCTCCTTGAAGCCTGATTACTGAGCACTCTACTCTGTTTGTCAGACACGACTTAGTGACTGAACAATTCTATTTGTATGCTTCAAAGTCCAATGACCTCCCAAACTCCAGTCTACTGGTCTTGTAGCAGTCCTTGCTCCCTTGAATTTCTCGTAAGCTTTTCATAACACTTCTTAAAAACTTTCATTCCTTGCAAATTTGGGATGTAGAGGCAGGCTGAATCTCCTCCTTTCTCAATCATAGCACGTTCTGTGATTCCTTTGCTATTGTCCCTCTGCTTCCAGCTCAACTTTTCCCCACTGTGGCCCTTCTCTGAGATTCATTTTACGTTCTCCATGGAAGACAGAGAACTCCAGTGCTCAAGACTGTGTATTTTCGCTGCGTTCATCCTTCTGCATCGACTCCAAATCAACATGTCTAAAGCTTTGTCCTCCCTTGAAGCTACTTCTCTTCCTAATGACTGTCTCTTATACACATCNGAAGACAGAGAACTCCAGTGCTCAAGACTGTGTATTTTCGCTGCGTTCATCCTTCTGCATCGACTCCAAATCAACATGTCTAAAGCTTTGTCCTCCCTTGAAGCTACTTCTCTTCCTAATGACTCTGAACTTCGGAGTGGCCTTTGACTTCTCCCTCTTTCTGCCACCGATTATGTGCTTGAGGCATAGAAATCCACGCGAATATTAGCATAAGAAAAAGTAATTAGGAGGCTACACCTGCCACACATACACACAAATCACATAGTGAATTCTCAGAACCAAATCTAAGTGATTTTTGAATTATTTACTGTTTCAGCATAATGTGTGCTCGGGCTTGGATTGTTGAGAGTGTACATTAACAGGCCCTTCCAGAGTTACAGCCTGGCATCCTAATAGGGTTACATTGTGGAACAGCCATCTTATTTAATGGTTTGAAATTTGGGATCCTTCTTTCTTCACACCCAGAAGAAAGTAATGTTCAAACCATGTTAATTGATGTGTTTTGATCAAGAAGAAACCAAGGTTAGTATAAGGCTTATTTCCACAGTGACTAAGTGGAAGAGTCAACACATCAGTCTTTCTGAGCCCACCACACAACTCTCATTTCCATTCTTCTGTCCAACAACTGACACTCTAAGTAGCTCAGATTCAAATGCAAATGCAAGCCCAAGAATGCAGACACACTTTGAAATCAATAACATCGTTTTGTCAGGCAATTCATTTAGTATTTCTAAAAACCAGTGAAGTTTAAAAAACAAGGGAGTTGAAAGCTGGCTCTCCCGTTCCTCGAGTTTTAATGAGCCTATTCCTCACTCTGGGACAGAGAAGCCCTCATTATAACTTGTCAATAGAACATTAGCACCCAAGATGGAGGCAGCCCTGTGATCCCAGTTAATTTTCTTTCTTTTTTCCCCCATCTGGATATAGTTGAAAACTCTTCTAATGGGAAAACTCGCCATTTATTTGAACTGCCTCTTTCTAAACCATAGATTCATCTCCTTAAGCATAGCGTGTTACTCTTACCATGTTGGTAAAAATGTTTTTGACTGAGACTTTCTATGCGGAGAGATTATGTGCTCATAAATAACAGGCAGCTCTCTCCTCTCTCAAATGAGCTCCGGGAGGCTCTGTGGAGAGACTTCAGGCAGAACACAGAGCACTCCGTGCTGTCGGAGCACTTTGCTGCCCTCCTCCCCCATACCTCGCTTCGCCTTCAGAAACAGGGGGAAATCAGAGTTCAGATTCCGTGTTAGGGAGACTCTTGGACTTAGAGGTGAACACAGGGGGAGAGTGGGCGGCGGAGGGAGCAACTCACCCATTCCCTGATGTTTTTGCTTGATGTTGCCGCCCTTGAAGCCGTCAACAAATGTGAGACAAAGAAAAGTCACCATGGTTTCCTTTGCTGTGCCTGATAGGTGGTTTCATGTGCCACCAAGTTAAATGAGTTAGGCTTTGCTGTTTTTAATCATGAGATCTCATTGATCATTGTGTACTGCTGTGATATAAAGTTTTAGGGAAAAAAATCTTGCTGCTTTTTCTCCATCTGCTGTGCTGTCCCTGATTCATGTAACAGACCCTTTAATCACATCCTGCCCTTTTGCTCCCCAGATACTGCACTAATAGCCAAGCCTAGTATTCAAAACTGAAGGAACCAGGCTCATGTTCTGTGTCTTCAGGTGGAGTAGTCTAAGAGACTTCTAGAAATAGGACCAGTTGTCCTCGTTCATTTCCAATGGTTGAGTTTTGTTTTTAATATTTATTTTTATTTATTTATTTGACTGCACCAGTTCTTAGTTGCGACACACTTGAACTTTGATTTCAGTTGAGGCATGTGGGATCTAGTTCCCCAACCAGGGAGTGAACCCAGGCCCTCTGCTTTGGGAGTCTTAGCTACTGGACCACCAGGGAAGTCCCCGAACAGTTGTTTAAAGTAGTAAAATAATCCCAGAGACTAGAATTTTCATGGTCATTCATTTTCTACCAAAGTCCCCATTTGGCTTGGTTTCTAAGATGGTCTAAGTCCTGCCGATATAAGGGCATTCACTCAGTAAACAAGCATTCAGTTCCACAAGTCTTTTAATGAGCATCTATTTATGTCAGGCACTGTGCTTGGCACCAAGAATATGAAGGAGAAAAAGCAAGATCCTTACTCTTTAGGGAAACTATATTCTGTTTAAAAGGAAGGATTTATGAACAAAAATCAATTACACTAAGGTGTGCTAAGCATTGAAGTAGAAGGAGAAAACAAAAACCAGGGTGCCATGGGGAATAACTAACAGACAACCCAAGGCTATCTTGGCTCAAGTTCTTTTCTTTTCCATTAGTTCCTTTTGCCCTCACTGACTTTAGACAATTGTGTGTCCAAAGCCCTTTGCAAGTATCTTTGCAACAAAAATCTCTGACCAACAACTGCTGCTGCTGCTAAGTTGCTTCAGTCATGTCCGACTCTGTGCGACCTCATAGACGGCAGCCTACCAGACTCCCCTGTCCCTGGGATTCTCCAGGCAAGAACACTGGAGTTGGTTGCCATTTCCTTCTCCAATGCATGAAAGTGAAAAGTGAAAATGAAGTGGCTCAGTCATGTCTGACTGTTAGCGACCCCATGGACTGCAGCCTACCAGGCTTCTCTACCCATGGGATTTTCCAGGCCAGAGTACTGGAGTGGGTTGCCATTGCCTTCTCCACTGACTAACAAAGGGATCATCAAATTCATGGAATTAGCCTGCTTAATGAGGCAATATTCTCCACAAAAATATTGAATTATGTTTACTTCATTTGGAGAAGCTTTTTCTCCTTATGAGACTCCAGGTTCTGCAATGTTAGTCAAAGTTTCAAATACAGCCTGGCAGGATGCTTAAGAGCATACTCCTGACTCAGTACTTTCATCTTCTTCACCTCATTCTAGAGGCAGGATGACAATATGCTTTACAATCATATTGGTCCGGGTTAGAATTCGGGCTCTGATTCTTGCTCTTTGTGTAACCCTGAGCAAGTTACTTTGTCTCTCAGTTTCTGCATCTGTAAAATGGGGATAATAATAGTATGGGGTTAATGCATGGAGAGGATTTATCTTTGTACCCAAGGTATAGTGCTCAGCAAATAACAGCTCTTACTTTTATAAACTCAACATTCAAAAAACAAAGATCATGACATCTGGTCCCATCGCTTCATGGCACTTAGATGGGGAAACAATGGAACCAGTGAGAGACTTTATTTTCTTGGTCTCCAAAATTACTGCAGATGGTGACTTCAGCCATGAAATTAAAAGATACTTTCTCCTTGGAAGAAAAGCTATGACAAACATAGACATCATATTAATAAGCAGACATTACTTTGCTGACAGAGGTCTGTCTAGTCAAAGCTATGGTTTTTCCAGTAGTCACGTATGGATGTGAGAGTTGGATCATAAAGAAAGCTGAATGCTGAAGAATTGATGCTTTTGAACCGTGGTGTTGGAGAGGACTCTTGAGAGTCCCTTGGACTGCAAGGAGATCCAACCAGTCCATCCTAAAGGAAATTAGTTCATTGAAAGGACTGATGCTAAAGCTGAACCTGCAATACTTTGTCCACCTGATGTGAAGAACTGACTCATTGGAAAAGACCCTGATGCTAGGAAAGATTGAAGGCAGGAGGAGAAGAGGACGAGAGAAGGGGACAATAAGATGGTTGGATGGCATCACCGACTTGATGGACAAGAGTTTGAGCGAGCTCCGGGAATTGGTGATGAACAGGGAGGCCTTGGATGCTGTAGTCCATGGGGTTGCAAAGAGTTGGACACGACTGAGCGACTGAGCTGACTAACTGACTTTTATAATCTCTGATACCTGGGTTCTAGGCCAGATTGGGACTAGCCCCATGGTTTGGAGTCACTTGCTAGTGTCTGTGTTTCCAACTGCACTATAACGACAGTCCCACTAGATGACGTTCTCTGTTCCTTTTAGTGCTGACACTGCTCTGGGCTCCTTGCTTGGAGGGACATTGTGAGCTCCTGGGCATGACTGCCACCCTGGATGTCCTGCAGGGTCTAGGAGCACCCCACTTCCTGAGCAGTATCAAGATAATGCTCTGCTTCCAGAAAGAGGTTCCAAAGGCAGCAAAATGATGTCCCAGAAGGCTTGGTAATGATTTGTTACCCAGAGTTTTAAATGGAACATGTAACTGCTGAGGAGGCAAAGTCTCCTATTAACCCCATAGGGGTTCTCTTAACTGTGTAGAACTAAAGAGATTGTCACTCAAAAGAGATCTTAATTCTAGGGTTTATTCAGTTATGCTTTTTTTCTAGTAAAGAGGCTGAAAATGAAAAAAGAAAGGAGGAAAGATCGAGTATTTTGCTATTATTGTTCAAAATTTCTTTGAACTTGTTAACCCTGTGGTATTTCTCAGAATCATTTGAGTGTTTGTTATAAAACTCCCCCATGTTTCTTTTATGCCTTGAGTATAAGCAACTCCAAGCACTTTACGATATCATGAAATCTCATCCTATCTCTGAATTATTTCTGTGCAAAGAAGCAAGTGCCATGTCAGCCATGAGTCAAATTAGTCACTTTACACTGCTAGCCACAGAGGATCGCGTCTCAATGACCCTTCTCTCTCTCTGTTGCCAACACTCTTTGATGTTGTTTGAATTTCCACGAGGTTTGAGGCAAGGTGTCGTTTACACTAGGATCTATTTGATGACACTCCCCTGTCTGCCAGCGTCAGAGTGAGCTGACCCTCATTTGGCTTTTTCCTAGACCAAACAAGAAACAAAAGTGAGGTATGGTTGGAGGGTCTCCAAGGTGGAAATACCTTGTTCCACTTTCAGAGTTCAGCCCATGAAGATCACTTCCATATGGTTTTATTCAGAAGGTTCACGCTTTGGAATTAAGCATTGGAATGATTGTGCTAAAGCATCTCTAAAAGGTGCCACTTCCAAGCCAGTTCATTCCCAGGCTGTGTCCTGTGTAGCCATCATCTAATTAATTCCTTTTTTTATTCCTCTCAAAGCTGCTTCCAGCTAACAACAAGAATGTTGTGATGAAATGCTAACAACCACCTCAGGACTCAGTCAGACTTCATCAGTATGGTTTCCTCTATTGCCATGACCCACACTCACAATCCTTATCCTCACTGTACTGAACTGTTGGTTTCTAGGGATGACTTATGCTCTCTAAACAAGACACACACACACACACACACGCGCACGCACGTGCACACACACCATGAATAGCACTTGTATTTTAGATCTCAAGTTAAATTTCACTCCAGGAAGCGTTTGCCTCCCATAAATGATTCTGCTCTGTGCTCTGTGGTATCCTGTCCTTTGTCCAAACTTAGCACCAATCATACAGTTACCATTTTGCTTTCTTCCATTAGACTTGCAGGCACTCTGCAAGTAAGAATGTTGTCCACGCAACTGTTGTGCCACCAGTGCCTAGTGCAGTGCATCACAACTGTCTGTTGAGTAAATTAAGGGACTGATTATTTTACTTTCAAATATTTATTCTGGCATTTCACATTTAACCTCATCAAATACCACAGCATTTGTTAGATAATCACTCAATGATCTTTTAAGTTTTTTATAAACCATACCTGTAGATTCCCAGTCTTTTGGGGCCTTTATATCCTAATCACATCACCATGAATGTGTGGTGCAAACATTTAGCTCATTTTAATCCCTTCTACTTCCATACTGGAACGTTTTCCAGGTTAACCTGCTATGATACTAAATGGTTGCATACCCAGCTCAGATTACAACTAGTTTGCCAAGGGAAATCATAGAAACTGGCTACTAAGTGTCATATGTAAATGTCTATCTCTCTATAGTAATGATGGACCTGAACATTAATAAATCTCTCCACTTTTCTGTCACCACTACAAACACTCTGATGAATGTAAAATTTTGCAGATGAACTAGCCAGTTGAAGATTAAGATATGCTTGCTATTGGTTTTGTCACCTTGCAGTTGACTCTTCTAGCTTTTTAGAATGAAGCTACATGAAACTTGTTTTTTTATTTAGAGGTATACCTGTTCATCCAATTGTCACTTGAAGTAATTATGCTTGAGCATGTTGGGAACAGTTGTAATATTTGTTGGGCAAAGTGTGAATAGAAGTGAATAAAAACATAGGCTCCAAATTGTACGCTTATCATCCATCCATATCATTCTGTACAAAAGAGTGAAGAAAAATGTTGGCATGTCGCCACCTGCTCAGTTGGGCCACCACACCTGGCTTTCTCTGCCCCTTACTCCTTATTTCTGCCTACTGAAATTCTATCTTTAAAAGATATACTTAAATTTATCCTCATTGACAACCTCCTCTCCCCACCACCACCAGGGAAAGGGATCTCATTTTCACAGAGGAACTTGAAAATCAGTTAACTCAGTGGTTCTCAACCTTGGCAAAATGTTAGAATTGCTGGAGGGAATTTATAGAAAATACCAAAGTCTGGATTCCAGATGAGGTCAATTAAATCAGAATCTCCTGGTCTGAGGTACAGCCTGAGCATGAAGACGTTTCAGTATGCCAGGTGATGCAAGCGTATAGCCAAAGTTGATAGCCACTGCCCCAAAAGTTCACTGTGGCTGGATCACAAAGGGTGGGGGTTTAGGGTGACATCAAGGAGGAGAGAAGGTTGGCAAAGCTCAGCTCTGCAGGCCTTACAATCCATGCCAAGGAGTTTGGCCTCTGTCCTGGAGGCCATGGGAGCCCAAAAAGGGTTTTAACCGCGAAGCAGTGTAGTTACTTTGTTGTTCAAGGAATTAAAATTCTTTCATTTCTCTGAGCTTTCTTTCAATAATCATTTAAGCTGTGAGTGGAGTAGCTGACTTCCAGTGACCTTTCTCATCTAACAGAAAATTATTGGCAGAGTCATCATTCACCTTCACCTGCATGCAGGCTTGTGCAAAACAGCAATTCTTTTAGAGGGAAGATGCTTCTAAGGGATTTTTAGAGGGCTTGGCTGCTAACAATCAGCTTCTGCATCACCAAGGAACTGACCTTGTTGGGATAGAGGGCCTGTTAATTAACAGACAAAGCCGTGCAGGCCAAAGCTTACAGAAAGATCTCTTCTTGCTCTGGAAACAAAACTGGCTGCTGTGGGAAACTACGTCCAGACCGTTCTTTGCTCTTATAAGTATGGGGCAAGAGTCCAACATGGATATTTGTTGAAATGAATTGAACACTGCTTTTTAACGTCACACTTGAAATAATTGTGAGCAGACAGGCCTTTGTTTGCTGATTCTCTAATTTTTGGCTATATCATGGGTAAGTGAGGCTCCCAGAGAGGTGACCTTTGAACATGACATTATGTGTACATGCATATAGAGACATTTACAATTATGGTCAGTGATTCATCATTGTGATTTTTTTTGAAGGGCTAGGGAAACATTACCAGCTGAAATAATGTAAACTGAATCTGGGTAAGCTGTCTCCAGTGGCATTTCAGGTCACCTTTCCTAATACTAATAATGCCTGTCATTTGCACTGGGCTGGGAAACAGTCTGTGTGGTAAATACTGGCGGTGTTTGTAGGTAGCTGCTTGGGCATGGGCAGACTTCATTGTGAGGCAGAGCTGGACATGCGTGTGGATCAAGTTCAGAATATGCCCTACAGATCCATGCTCTGTGCATTGAAGTGCTGGAGTTTCATCTTCCCTGCCTTCAGCCAATGCCAGCTTTTTTCCCCCCCCTTTCAGATTCACAGAAAAACCAGCACATCTGTTTGAAATTATATTTACTTTTCATTGTCATCTGGAAGAAAAGGCTTTTGCTAATGAAACTGGTGAATTAATATGGAGTGCTTGGGACTAAATATGATAGATACTCTTTGGCAAACACCTGCACCATTAAAGGCAATTTTCTGAGACCAAATGCTGTTTTAGGGAAGATAGAAGCTACTGTAATTGAAGTCTTAGGGAAACGTGACCCTTTATGCCTTCCATTGCACAGAAATCATCACATGTTGTTATGTCGTGGTAAGCATAAAATTTCAATTACATTTTGGGATCTGAAAATGAGAATGCCCTAGTTTGCCCTCATTTAATTCTCTGGCTATATCAGCTGTTTATCCCTTCCTTTGCTGGGTAAGAAAGAATTAGGGATTAAAAAAAAGAAACCACCAGAAACAAGAAATCTTAATCCATGTAATTACTCTAATTGGCTAATGGGAGTCTTTTCTCAATAGCAGACAATTCCTTGCAGTTTACGGACACGTGTTTACATTTCAAGAGGATTCAGTAAGAGGGATTCACTTTTCTGTCTCTTGCGACATGGATGAGTAGAAACCATGAACATGCACAGTGCAAATTCTTGGCAAACAGACACAGCCCTTGAAATTTTCCTCCAAACAACTTATTTTTCTTAAGTTCCCACTCCAATTGTTTGTTGAGATGATGCCTAATGAAGTATTCATTGATGGCAGCATCACCAATAAAACATAAATCAAATTGGGCTCTACATAGCATTCATATGCTAGAAAGAAGCAGCACTGTGAGCTGGCGCCTGTTTCCAGCTGTTTTCTTGTCATTAGCTTTTAATTTCAACAGCTACCTACTTGGGCCGCCCCTCTCTTTTCTCAGCTCAGGTATTTGTGCTGTTAGTGTGATTGTCAGTTCTGTTCTGCTTGAAAGGTTTCAGTGTACGTTGCTATGGTTACAGGTGCCAGAATTGGAAAGAAATGAAGAGGGTATCAAGGGTTTGACGTAGCGGTGATGAAGGCTTAGTGCTGAAATGTTAGCTATTACTTTGGTGGATTCTATGTTATTTGACAATGAATCCGTTTTAATAGAATATTTAAATGCATCCTTGAGTATATGGTACATCAGAATGGAAATATGGATAACTGGATTTAAAGCAAATGAATATTTTAAAACAGTTTTGAGTGTATACCCTATGGGACACTCAGGAACTGAATGAACACTGTTAGTGTAATATGTAGTAACACCTGAGTAAGTAACATGGGCAATTTTATTAGCTCCTGCAACTCCTTAGCATACCACTGTCTTCTTGTTTTCTCTTCATTTGTTTTCTTTCTTTCCTCAACAGCAGAGCTTGAATTCTGTAAATTTGATATTTTGGAGATGAGTGCTGCAGTTGTTAAGGTACCTGGGGAGATAGGACTGGTTCTGAGGTTTCACAAAAATCCCTTTCCAGTTTGCTGCTGGAAATGTTAGAGGCAGGTTGGGGGGACTGGCTGTCCTCCTTCTTTCCAGTGGGAGACACTCAGGAAAGCTGACTACAAGATGTCACCCTCAGTCTGGCTGTGATACTTTCTCTATGTGCCCACTTTGCTGTTGAAAGGTGATCATTCCTTCCTTTTAAAGCTGTCAAAGATGCTGCTGCTCCCTGTTGCCAGTCTTTTCCCCAAAGCCCCATCCTTTGTGTCTCGGGGCATTGCTTCTCTTCTCTTTACTTCCATGGTCTCCAAGGGGGCCTCCCCAGCTTCCCACAACATTCACTCCAAGCTTTTGCTGCCCTGCTGTGTTTGGTATCCTTTTCCATTTGCTCAGAGACTTCAGGGAATGAAGACCCTTGTTTCTTAGAAAATAATTTTGATTTGGACGAACCTCAGAGTGATCCTACTGTTTTCTTACTACCTTCCACATGAGGAAAACCACCCCATTACCATTCTTGATGTCTACAACATGCTTGGAATAGAGCGTGGTGGGTAAGAACATGGATAGGACATTGGAGCCCAATGCCTTGTTTCAAATCCCATGTCACCACTTACTAGCTCCGTGGCCTTGGGGAGATTGTTATTCAATGTCTGTGGGTCTCAGTATCCTCATCTGTAAATTGAGATTAATAATTGAAACTAATCTACACAGTTTTCATTATATCTATATCTATATACATACACAGAGATAGACATAAATAGAGACACACAGAGAGAGAAGAGACAGTCTTAGAATATTAGACAGGCACACCTTAAGTATTAATAGTATGTAAATAATTGCTTTTAGTCAATAAGTGTTTATTTCCTACTATGTGCCAAGCTCTGTACTTGATCCTGGGCATAGAACAGAGCAGGGAACAAAATAGATGTGGTCTCATAGAGCTTATATCTAGCGGAGAAGGCAAGCAGGAAGGAAATAATTATAATAAAGGATGCTAAGAGCTAACACTTCTTGCAACCCCCAGTTTTCAGAACTGTCTAAACATGTCATCTCATGAAAAACACCTATATAGCCATGACACGGAGTGCTCTGCTCTCTGAAGTGTTTTGGGTCTACCTAGACAGATTCGTGAAGGAGGAAAGGTAGTTGGCTTTTCAAGAACTCCCACAGAGGGTTCAGACTGGAGGGGCCATGTGACTGACAGCAATAAAAGTCTCACTTAAGCCAGGGTCTGGCTGGGACTTTCTCGCTTTTACAAACAACACAAAGGACCTAATTCTCTAATAAGCAGAGCTACCAACAGCAGTCTGTACAATAACTTTTAGAAACCTGACCTTGTGACCCAGGGGCCATCCTGAAACCACTGCACCCGCCTCCCCTGCTTCCCCCCTCACTCAATAAACGTCCAGCCTGATCTATTGTCCCGTGGAAGAGAAGGCCCATGAAATAATGAACAATTCTCTCTCTGTTCTGCAATACTTACTCCAAACGTTGACCATTCAGAGGCTCTGGAAAGACTAAGCAAAGATGATGTTCTTACCAGGTGATTAGATGACAAAGAGCCCGCTGCCAGTCTTCCGGAGCCCCGTTGAATACAGACCATGCCTCAGCATTCCTGGAAGCAGCGTAATTAAGAGCTGGCCCTTGTTAAAGGACTAACTTCTTCCCACCCTAGAGGCTTGTCTGGTTACAACAGGACTACTAAAAAAAAAAAATCTGCAACTATGCCTTGTTTTGAGTCTCTCTATTGAAAGATTTAAAGCTGTGGGTTGTGCTAATGCTTCTAGTTACAAGGGAATGGTTTAGCAGTCAATGTACCACTATGGTAACTTTCTATTGAAAAAAAAAAGCCCTATTATGTAGGTTGGTGGAGCTCTTTGCTTTTAACCTGTCCTTGCAGAAATTTCTGAGCAGTAATTTTGATGGGTGGGAAATAGGAGAAGTGGAGGTTTAGAGTTCTAAAAGGAAAGGCTTGGGCTTTGTTTGGTTCCTAGTGCCAGGGCTGACAAAAATCCCACAGACTGTGGTCAGGTAGATGGAGAGAATGGGCTGGCTTAGCTTGGAGAATTGCCCAGAGCAGCAGAATCTATCTTAACAGAAGAATGGAGCCACAGGTCAGGACCAGAGGGACAGCATCTATTTTCAGAGCCATAGTCAAGTATGAGGCCACAGTGAAGAGCTGACACAAAAGATCAGAAGCTGAGAATATAAGAACAAAAAGGACATAAAAACGGTGAAAGAGCATGACCTCAGCATAGGCTACCTGGGTGCTTGCGTGCTAAGATGCTTTGGTCATGTCCAGCTCTTTGGGACCCCAGGAACTGTGGCCCACCAGTCTCCTCTGTCCATGGAATTCTCCAGGCAAGAATACTGGAGTGGGTTGCCATTTCCTCCTCCAGGGGATCTTCTCAACCCAGGGATCAAACCCACGTCTCTTAGGTCTCCAGCATTGGGAGGCGAGTTGTTTACCAGTAGCATTACCTGGGCAGCCCTGATAGGCTACCTGGGTGGGTGTAAATCTGGGCTTTGCCACTTCCTTGCTGTGTGTGTGACAGTTTCTTAACTGTTCTGTTTTCCTGTTTCCTCATCTGTAAAATAGAAGAATAATGCTACGTGCATGTGCTATTCATTTATCTGCATGGTCTTAGATTTATTTCTTGTCCTTCATCTGCCTCATAGGATTGTTAGAAGACCAATAAAGCTTTTGCAAACAAAGTACTTGAAATAGTGCAGGTTCAGTAATGCAGGCTCAATAGTAAGTGCTCAAGACATAGTGGTATTTGAAAAGTTATGGTCTAAAAAGGGCTTCTCTGGTGGCTCAGACGGTAAAGAATCTTCCTGCAATGTGGGAGACCTAGGTTCGATCCTTGGGCTGGGAAGATCCCCTGGAGGAGGGCGTGGCAACCCACTCCAGTCTTCTTGCCTGGAGAATCCCATGGACAGAGGAGCCTGGCTACAGTCCATGGGGTCACACAGAGTCAGACATGACTGAGTAACTAAGCACAACGTAGCACATGGTCTAAAAAATAAGTAAAAGAGAGCTGGACAATATGAGTGAATATGATTAAGAGATTACACATGGAAGCATAGTCACATTGCTACCTACTACCCCCAGGTGAAAGAAAGTGGAATTGAAAGTCACTCAGTTGCTCTTTGCAACCCCATAGACTATACAGTCCCTGGAATTCTCCAGGCCAGAATACCAGCGTGGTTAGCCTTTCCCTTCTCCAAGGGATCTTCCCAAGGCAGGGATTGAATTGGGGTCTCCCACATTGTAGGTAGATTCTTTACCAGCTGAGCCACCAGGGAAGCCCAAGAATACTGGAGTCAGTAGCCTATCCCGTCTCCAGCAGACCTTCCCAACCCAGGAATTGAACCAGGGTGTCCTGCATTGCAGGCAGATTCTTTACACTGAACTATCAGGGAAGCTCACTACCCCCAGGACCATCTCCAAACAGCAACTTGAGCAGGTATCTCCCCAGGCTGTTGGGACACTTTTCTGGTGCCTACCACCATACAGAAAAGAATCTGGGAGAGAGGAAGAGATCATTGTCCAAAACACCAGGCTTCTCTGAGGGGTGACATTTGACTTTCACTTCTTTGAGGGCACCACCCTCATCCTATCACTAAAAGAACTTATAGGTAGTGCAGGCAGCCATTCAAAACCATTTTTTACTGCAGCCAAATACATGCTATGAACAAGTTATGTGATGTAGTACTGAGCAGAATGCATTCGTTTTTAAATCTGATACAACAAGATTTCAATTCCTGTATTGTCTCTTTCTGGCCATATAATCATGGACAAGCCACAAATGTTCTCTGCACCTCAATTTCATTATCTTTAAAATGAGTGATGGTACTAGTTATTGCATTGTTGTGAAGATTAAATAGAACATGTGTAAAGCAGCTGGCACACTGCTCAACAATAAATGCCACTTTCTATCCCTCCTTCTCCTGGAGAAATTACAGACACAATCATGACCTTGCGCTACTCAGTTTGCTTAACTTGGGGTGAAATATCACTCGCTCTCTTTAAGCTGGCTATCACATTATCTCCTGTCAGCCACTGCTGGTTTACCTCCTTGTCCAGGGCTGAGCTGCTTAACACATCTACTTGGAACTTTGGCCAGGTCCTTTTCTGTCCATGCACTGACTGAATGCAATCTAAATCATGGTGGACAGAGAGAAAAAGTGGGCTTGGGTTCCCTCCAGACCAGTGTTGCTGTCCAAAGAAGCCCAGTGGGATATGACACTAGACAGTTATGATCCTTGAGGTGAGAAAAGAGGGTAGTCTGGTTTGCTGGAATAGGAGCCCAGACTGTGGCTGGAGAACCTGGATCAGTGTCCGTCTTCTAGTGAGGAGGGCTCACAGGTGCTTGGTCGGGGGTCATGGTTCCAGCCGAATGAGCTGCAATTCAGGGCAGGTCTACTGCCCTGCAGGATAGTAGTAGAAGTTCTTAATTGACATGGTGACATAGATTTATGGCACGTGTTCTACATGGCCATGGATGAGACTTGAGCATGACAATGTCTGAGCTTAGGGTAGTAAGACTTATAACAGGCTCTACCAGCTAGTGGGGCTGAATTCTTTTAGACCTTTGGGCTCTGCAGATAGTGCCTCTAGCTGCTAGGGCTGGGGGGAGATTTCTCTCCTGCCAGACTTTCTGTGTTGAACAATCAGTTTCTGCCATTCCCACAGCCCTATTCTCTTATCATTATCTTGTTTCACAGCCCATGCTAATGGGCCAGTCCTAAGTAGCCAGGTTTTATGTCCCATGATCTCATCCTCACCTGTCTCTCCATCCAGATACTACAGCTTATTGAAGGTAGAAACCTGGCTGAAGAGCAGCCATCCATTAAACCTGCCATTAGCCTATGAGGTGGCTTGGGACTGACAACTCTAGTCAACAGGAATAAACTAGACCTTCAGGTTCTAGCTACTGGAAATATGAAGAGAACTAGACAGCAGTGGGATTCTAAGGTGTGAAAGGCCCAAAGAGAAGGGCTCATGAGCGCCCAGGAGCAAGCTGAAGTCATAAGGCAACAAGAACTATGAGTAGGCTGTAGCTATGTCGTTGACAAAAATAGAGAAAAGTGGGAAGAAAGCCAGAAGAAAGTGAGACAAGTGAGAATGAACGCAAAGATGAGATTATACATGAGTCAGATTAATCATACAGCACTAGAGAAAAAAATCCAAGAATTCCAGCTCTCGAGGTTCCCAGAGCTGTCTTTGATCCAGTTCCAGTGATCGTAAGGCCTGGTCAGTGTGGTCTCTGGATATGTCAGTTAAGGGACAGATAGCATTCTCAGTGGCTTAATACAATTACCCTTTCTCATGCGCTTCACGTCTAACACAGGTGCTTCCAGTCACGTGTCTTTCCACCTGTGCGCACTCAGGGACTGAGGCTCCTTACGTCTTATGGCTGTGCACTCTTCTAGGTCCTTGGAGTCCCGCCCCTCCCCATTCAGCTGGTGGATAGGGAAAGAGACCAGGAGGAAGACACATCTCCTGTTTATCTACTTTGGCCTGCAAGTAACACACGTCAGTTTCTCCACATTCCATTTGTGAAAACTAGTTTCATGGCTCTATGTAGGTTCAAGGTGTCTGGGAACTAGAGTCACTGGCTGGGCAGCTTCGTTTCAATCCCAGTCCTACACTTTGGAAGGGGAGCACCAGTGTTTGTCAGCTGACCTTCCCTTCCACATAGTTCATGAATTCCCTTGAATTTTCTGTCTCCCTAATAAGGGAGACATATCCATATCTATAATATCTTCCCTTTCCCTATCCTCCTTACTTCAGCTAAGCTGAGCAGGCATGTCCGACTCTTTGCGAGCCCTTGGACTGTAGCCCACCAGACTCCTCTGTCCATGGAATTCTCCAGGCAAGAATACTCGAGTGGGTTGCCACTCCCTTTTCCAGGGGATCTTCCCGACCCAGGGGTTGAACCCAGATTTCCTCATTGCAGGCAGATTGTTTACCATCTGAGCCACCATGGAAGCCTGATACATTGTTAAATAATCACCACAATAAGTCTACTTAGCATTCATCATCATACAATGTTATTTATTGTCTTGGCAACTTTCCAGTATACTGTAAAATATTCTTGGCTATAGTCATCATGCTGTTTCTCATATCCCTGTGACTTATCTGTGACTGGAAGTTTGTGCCCCTTGACCCCCTTCATCTGTTTCGCCCACTCCCCAGGCCCCTCACCTCTGTCAGTCAACATTCTGTTCTGTGTATCCATGATTTTTTTGCTTTGTTTTGTTTGCTTTTTAGCCACAAAAGATTTTGTGTCTTATAACAAAAAATAATCACACAGAACTAATAATAAAAATAGAAATAAAAATGGAAAATTCGGTCTAAGGAAAGAAAATCCCTCAAATACTCCCAAGCATGAGGGCCAATATAATTTCTGTGGTTGAGCTTCAAATTTGGTTTTTAACTTTTGCGTGGTGAAGGTACAGAAGGAAACCCAATCATTAGTATAGTTCTCACTATTGCTAAGTGGGAAGCATACATACTCATTATTAGAAACCAAACATTTTCTCTCCAGTCATTTCTCACATCAGACTTCATATGAGGGACAGTAAATTTGGACAGAGGTATAGAATCAAGCAGATTTGGTTTCATATTCCACTTCCATACTCAGTATTGCTCATGTCATCTGGGCTATCTAATTTGTGGGTCTATAATTGATCAGAGTATTCTCTTATAATATGTATCTGTAAGGTCTGCAGTAAGGTCCCTAATTCCACTTCTGAGTTTAGTTATTAATATTTTTATATGCTCTCTCTTTTTTAGTCATTCTAACTAAAAGTTTGCCCATTGTATTGCTCTTTTTAAAAAAAGAAACTTTTATTTTGTTGTTTATCTCTGCTGTTTTTCTATTCTCTGTTTCATGTATCCAACTGTAATCTATTGCTTCTTTCCTCCTGGTAGCTTTCAGTTCAGCTTGCTCTGCTTTTTATCATTGCTTAAGGTGCAAAGTTAGGTTATTGATTTGATATTTCTTCTTTTTAATGTAGGCATTTACATCTGAAAATTTCCCTCTGAGTTTTTATTTCAATGTATCACATACACTTATGTGTTTATTTTTTTCTGTTTTCACACACCTCTAAATATTTTCTAATTCCTCCAGGGATTTCTCTTTTGATCTCTTGGTAAAGAATATAGTATTTCATTTCCCCATATTTGTGAATCTTCTGGTTTTCCTTGTTATTGGTTTCAAGCTTTATTCTATGTGGTCATGAATCTCCCAGTTTTCCTTGTTATTGATTTCTAGATTTATTCCATGTGGTAGGAGAAGATATTTTGTATGATTTCCATCTTTTAAAATTTATTGGATCTTATTTTGTGGGTGTAGGTATTTAGTACAGTAAAAACTTGGGGTCTCTTTAGTGAAGATCAATATGCCAGCCAATTTGGAAAACTCAGCAGTGGCCACAGGACTGGAAAAGGTCAGTTTTCATTCCAATCCCAAGGAAAGGCAATGCCAAAGAATGCTCAAACTAAGGCACAATTGCACTCATCTCACACACTAGTAAAGTAATGCTCAAAATTCTCCAAGCCAGGCTTCAGCAGTATGTGAACCATGAACTTCCAGATGTTCAAGCTGGTTTTAGAAAAGGCAAAGGAACCACAGATCAAATTACCAATGTCCGTTGGATCATTGAAAAAGCAAGAGAGTTCCAGAAAAATATCAATTTCTGCTTTATTGACTATGCCAAAGCCTTTGACTGTGTGGATCACAACAAACTGTGGAAAATTCTAAAGAGATGGGAATACCAGACCACCTGATCTGCCTCCTGAGAAATCTGTATGCAGATCAAGAAACAATAGATAGAACTGGACATGGAACAAGAGACTGGTTCCAAATCAGGAAAGGAGTACATCAAGGCTGTATATTGTCACCCTGCTTATTTAACTTATATGCAGAGTACATCATGAGAAATGCTGGACTGGATGAAGCACATGCTGGAATCAAGATTGCCGGGAGAAATATCAATAACCTCA
>SJYV01028916.1:0-30657 GCA_006410875.1 Neotragus pygmaeus | reverse complement strand
GGCTAACTTTGTCTCCGTAGTTGCTAAGCTGGGCAGATATAAAGGCAGCCATTTTTCCTGATACATGAAGAAAGCTTGTTTGAAGAGTAAACAGTACTCAGAAGGAAGCAGAGTAAAGAGATGCAGTAAAAGAGAGAGAGAGACCAAATTCTGAATATAGCATCTCAAGATTTCTGCTGAGATATTTGATGATAGCCTTATGAGAGTTTTCTTGTATGTAAGAAATTTATTTTATTTTGCTACTCTCAAAATTCTTTTTTTCTTTGATTTTTAACAGTTTTATTATAATGTGCCTCATTGAAAACTACACTGTGTTGAATCTTTATTGCTCTCTAGGTCTGGAAAGTTTTCAGCCATTATTCATTTTGAAAAGTTTTTGGCTCATTTTTCTCTCACTTCTCCTTCTGGGATTCCCATAATGTATGTATTGTTTTCCCCCAGCATTAAAAATAGAATTACCATATGATCCAGCAATACCATTTCTGGGTATATAACCAAAGGAAGCAAAATCAGTATTTTGAATGGACATTTGCACTCCATGTTCATTGCAGCATTATTCACAACAGCCAAGATATTGAAGCAACCTAAGCGACTATCAATGGATGAAAGGATAAACAGAATGTGGTATATATACAATGGAATATTATCAGCCATAAAAAGGAAGGGCATCTTGGTAACAATATGGATGGACCTGGAGGGCATTATGCTAAGTGAAATAAACCAGACACATAATGACAAATGCTTTATGATCCCATTTATATGCAGCATGAAAAAAGAAAAATCCAAACACATAGAAACACAGAATAAAAAGGTCAGTGTGGTTACCAGAGGTTGGGAGGTGGNAATATGGATGGACCTGGAGGGCATTATGCTAAGTGAAATAAACCAGACACATAATGACAAATGCTTTATGATCCCATTTATATGCAGCATGAAAAAAGAAAAATCCAAACACATAGAAACACAGAATAAAAAGGTCAGTGTGGTTACCAGAGGTTGGGAGGTGGGGGAGATGGAAAGATATTGGTCAAAGCATATAAACTTCCAGTACTAAGATGAATAAGTTCAGAGGATATAAAATTCATGCTGACTATAATTAATAATACTGTATTGTATACCTGAAATTAGCTAAGAGAGTAGATGTTAAGCATTCTGACCACAGAAAAGGTAACTGTGAGATGATGGATGTATTAATAACCTGCTGTGCTAATCACTTATAACTGTCACATTTTCACTGTAAATATGTCATTTTTTTGTCAATTATAAGTCAATAAAACTGAGGAAAAAACATTAGCTATGTCATATGCAACATAAGATATTCTGATCAACTTTGACACTTCATGAAAATTTGCTTTCACTTATTGTCAGAGCAAATTCTATGTCCAGAGATCCAGCATTATGAATACTGAAGTTCTTCTAGATGGTTCTGATAGAGAAAGGATTAGATGGCAGTATAATGATCTCTCCAAAATGTCCATGTTCTAATCTGCAGCTTCTATTGAGTATATTACTTTTATGTGGCAGTAGGGATTTTGCAGGTGTGACCAAGTTAAAGATCTTGGGATGGAGAGATTATCCTGGATTATCTGTGTCAGCCCAATCTAACCACAGACATCCTTGTAACTGGAAAGCAGAAAAGTCTGAGTAACAGATAGATTTGAAAATGCAATGTTGATTTCCAGGTTGGTAACCATGNAGGGATTTTGCAGGTGTGACCAAGTTAAAGATCTTGGGATGGAGAGATTATCCTGGATTATCTGTGTCAGCCCAATCTAACCACAGACATCCTTGTAACTGGAAAGCAGAAAAGTCTGAGTAACAGATAGATTTGAAAATGCAATGTTGATTTCCAGGTTGGTAACCATGTGGAGATTTGGGGAGAATGGCAGCCGGGAAAGAGCCCTCTCCTCTCAGACCTTGCCCTCTGCACCTCTCCCAGTTGGCTGTTTCTGAGTTTAATCTTTTATGAAGAGCCGGAGATCTAGACTTCAAGCTCGGGAGGCAGCATCTCAAGTGACCCTGAGAGAACTGCTCCAAGGAGGTAAAGGAGGAGTTGGATTATATAGAAGTTTCGCAACAAAGGGCAGGTAATCAGAACATCAAAAGATGATTGTTAATTACAGAAAACCAGGTAACCCAAGCAACTTAAGGGACAGAAGACAGGGGCCCTCGACCCTGAGGAGAAAGTGTTTGTCTTTAATTTGTTCACTAGGAATCTTCCATGCCTCACTGGCTGAGTCCAAGACAGACTGGAAAACAGAAAAGAGATCAAGCCCTGAGCTTTGGAGTGGGAGCACTGACTCCAAGAACCTAGACTACCAGAGAACTAACCCTAGGGTGTATCAAATAGTGAGAACTCACACCAAGGAAACTACTTGAATACAAGACCCAGCATCACCCAATCACCAGAAGCACCCTGTGCAGGATGCCTCATCTAAACAACAGAGAAAACAGAAATACGAACCCAATCATCAGCAGACAGGATTACCACCTCACTCAGCCTTGACCGCCAGAGGAAAAACAGACAAAGAAACAAAAAATCAAAAACTCAGCACAAATCTCACCCTATAGAAAGCTCACACAAACCGCTGGACCAAACTTAAGAGGGCAGAAACCAAAAGGAAGAAAGAATTCAACCTTCTTCAAGGAAAGATTTCAACTTTCCTTGAAGTCTGGGAAAAGGAGACCTCCAACACAATAAGTTAAAAAAAATAATGAAAAGGCACAGAAATGCTACACAAATGAAGGAGTAAACTAGAAACTCAGGAAATGCAACGTTGCTGAATTCAGAGATGGAGGAAGAAGGCCATGCACCAAGAAATGTGAGCAGCCTCTAGAAGCTGGAAAGGCAAAGAAATGGATTCTTCCCTAGAGCTTCCAGAAGCAGCATAACCTGAAAGACACCTTGATTTTCACCCAGTGAGACCCATTTTGTAATTCTGACCTCCACTATCGTCAGATAATAAATTTGTTGCTTAAAGACAGTAACTTTATGGTAATCTGTTATAGTGGCAATAGGAAACTGATACAACCCTAAAGATTATGATGTGAAGGCTGCAATAGTTCCCTGGAACTCCCTGTTCTGCTTAACATATCTGGGAAGCTGAGAATCTGATGAATGTTTCTTCCTGATTATCTCAGAAGATCTGGCCCTCTGACTCTAACAGTGATTTTATTTTGGGCTCTGTGTGTGACACTGTATTCATTCCTTTGTCATATATTTTGCAGGCATCTACTCTATATCCAGTAGCACCTTGGGTTCTGAGAACATGAGGATGAAATACATGATTCTACCCTTAGGGAGCAACCTGTCTAATATGTAATTCAATTTAGTAATCTAGGCTTACAATTACATCAGTGTGATCAGGTGCTAAGACAAACAAGGTGAAGGCCCTGAGGGAGGGAGAGGGCCACCTCACCAAGCCTATGCTTAGTCAGGAAGGTTCCAGGAGGGAAGGGAAATCAAAACTGAATGTTTGATTGCAGGTTGGCGGGGCTTCCCTGGTGGCTCAGACAGGGGCAGTAGTGAGCAATGTGGTAAGGGAGGAGATGGGAAAAAGAGACTGAATAGAAAGTAGATGTGCTCCTAAGCACCAAGTCAGCTGCATTTCTAGCGTGGGGAAGAAATCCCTCTTTCTTACTTCAAAATCATTTGGCTTTCAGAGTGTTTGTTCAAGGTTCCAAGAATGTCAGGGCGTTGGGTAGAGAAAATCATACAGGCATCATAAGATGCAAAAGTAAGTTTTCAGGCCATTAGGTCAGGATTTTTGATTGCAAACAACAGAAACTGTCTCTGGTGGGGTTAAGAAAGAAAGAATTTACGGGAAAGATGTTGGGAGTCAATGCTGGCAAACCAGGGTGCGAGAAGACCCGAGTGGAGCTCAGTGGTCAGAGTCCCAGCTAACATAGGAGTGGAGTGTAGATGCTGAGCAGTCTACACTTCCCCCTGCTGCCCAGTACATGGCAGAGTGGTGCATTGGAGGTTTCCATCCAGATAAGACAGGATGACGGGAATGTGGGTAGTGGGTATTGGTTGGCTACAGTCACTGGACGGATTCCTCAAGCTGAACTCTTCGGGGATGACTTGTGACTGATAAGGCTGCTCAGGCACAGGTGTTCATCTAGCACAACCTTTTAAGGTCACATTCCAGGAACCAGCTGGTTAGGGAGATGCTGTCATTGCTGATGTTCTTGCTACTGCTCCCACCATTGGGTAGTTTCCAAAATGCTGTTTCTTTGTGCTATTTGCTTGAGAGACTGAGAATACTTGATTGGTCTAGTACAGAGTATATGGCTATGACTTGGTCCCATGGGCAGAATGAGTGATTATCTTGCCTTTCAGTTTCCTTTATGCCCCGGGGGCCCCAACCTCCAGGATTGAACGCCTAATGCTCAGAGGTGGAACTGATGTACTAATAAGAAAAATAAAGTGCACAATAAATGTAATGTGCTTGAATCACCCCCAAACCATCCCTGGGCAGTGGGAAAATTGTCTTCCACAGAATCGATCCCTGGTGCCAAAAAGTTTGAAGTCCACTGCTTAATGGGATCTGGAGCCCTGCCTCTAACCAAGGCTAATGGTTAAAGATTCTCCAATCATAAGAGTGTGATGTGGATATTAAGTGCCAACTGTCCCCTTGCTGCCTACATAAACAGTGAGATGAAACACTGTAAGTTTCTAGTCACAAGGTCAACAATGATAGGAATGTGGATGGTGGCACTATTCACTCAGAGCAATCCCTCAAGCTGAGCTATACAGGGGTGGCTTGTGACTGGCAGGTTCCTCCTGCCCCAAACACAGACATCACCCTACACATGGATGAGGGCTGACATGAGCTACCAAGTTGGTCAATCCCCCAGAATCCAGGGTAGATCCAGCCATTCTCAGTATAATTGGCAGCCAACATATGCATTGGAAAGTTTGGGAAGTAGATGCAGCCTGGATCAAGGGCTGAAGTGCCCTGGTTCTCTGATGCTGGATGGCCATGACATTTCCTAGAATCAGCTGTACTGGGACTGTATGCCCCAGGTGATCTGTTCTACATGGTGTCACACATGTCAAGCATGTAGCATAGGACAGAAACTTCCCTTCTCATAGGCAGAGCCATCAGCTGACTCTGTCAGTTATGTTTTCCTAAGCAGTGTCATCAAACAACTCCCAAGTTGACCAGCAGGAATTTTAAACTTTTATTAATAAATAAAGAGGAGAGGTTAAGAACCTGGGATTTGAAGTCAGAAAGATTTGGGTTTGAGTCTCTACTCTGCCATTTGTTAGCTGTGTTATCTTGGGTGTATTACCCAACCTCTCTGATCCTCACTTTCTGCATCTGTCAAATGAGGATACTCATAATAGCTACCTGGTAGAATTTTTGTGGGGGTTAAATAAAAACAATAATAGATGTTAAGTGCTTAAACTGTGCTTGGCACATAACAAGCAATTATTAGCTATTATTATTATTATTAACAATTTTTAAAATCTGTTAAGTACAATGTAAATTTTTTCCTTTCCAGTCCCACCACCACCACCAAATCACGTTTTCTAGGTATCCATAAACAAGTGATGCTGCTTAAAACAGTCAGTCAGTTCAGTTGCTCAGTCACATCCAACTCTTTGCCACCCCATGGACTGCTGCACGCCAGGCTTCCCTGTCCATCACCAACTCCCGGAGCTTGCTCAAACTCATGTCCATCGAGTGGGTGATACCATCCAACCATCTCATTCTCTTGTCCTCCCCTTTCCTCCTGCCTTCAATCTTTCCGAGCATCAGGGTCTTTTCCAATGAGTCAGTTCTTTGCATCAGGTGGCCAAAGTATTGGAGCTTCAGCTTCAGCATCGATACTTCCAATGAATATTCAGGACTGATTTTCTTTAGCATTGATTGGTTGGATCTCCTTGCAGTCCAAGGGACTCTCAAGACTCTTTTCCAACACCATAGTTCAAAAGCATCAATTTTTCGGCGCTCGGCTTTCTTTATAGTCCAACTCTCACAACCATACATGACTACTGGAAAAACCATAGCTTTGACTAGGCAGTCCTTTGTTAGCAAAGTAATGCGTCTGCTTTTTAATGTGCTGTCTAGATTGGTCATAGCTTTTCTCCCAAGGAGCAAGTGTCTTTTAATTTCATGGCTGCAGTCACCATCTGCAGTGATTTTGGAGCCCAAGAAAAGAAAGTCTGTCACTGTTTCCATTGTTTTCCCATCTAAAAAAAATGTTAACAACAAAAAAATTGTCTTTAATTCTCAACTCTATCACTTCCTAGTCATATGATTTTGTCAAATTTCTTAAACTTTCTGGAGCTTTGTACTCTAATCTGCTTAGTGGGCACAATAACATGAAGTGTGTGAAAGTTGCTCAGTTATGTCTGACTCTTTGTGACCCAATGGACTATAAAGTCCATGGAATTCTCCAGGCCAGAATACTGGAGTGGTTAGCCTTTCCCTTCTCCAGGGGCTCTTCCCAACCCAGGGATCGATAGAGGCAGTTTAACTATTAATATGTTGCCCCTATTTTTCTTTCTACAGGAAAGCGGAACAGAACTGAGGCTGCATCAGCCCTCAACAGCTCAGGGTAAACAGCTTTGCCCTCCTCAACAAACTGATGAGAGAATTTCGGCACCTGCTCTAGAGGTCTGTGTTTTTTCATCACTTCCATGTTCACCAGGCTCGGGGATTAGAAGGCAGCTGTCAGCTTATTTTTGTTGCTATGGTAACAAGAGTTCTGTGGAATTAGTTGTTCACAGAAATTTTTCAAAGCTCTTTCTCACAGCGAGTGAGGCTACTTAGCCACACTAGTGGTTCTGGGTCAGGGGACTGGTTTGGGTCTGGAGCAGGAAGAGCTAGTGGTATTGCCCCCATTGTCAAACCATGTGATCAGAGTCGGTGAGCCAGGCACACTGGAGGGTAGAGGCAAATTCTTCTGTTCAAAGTGACAGACACAAGACCATAAACAGGAGAGGAGACTGCAGAAGAATTGTCCACAAAGTAAGTTTTGACGACATTGGAAAGGGACTGGCTTAAAGTGGAAGAAAGCTGAAAGCAAGGGACAGGGCTTTGCAATCACCTTCTCCTATAGAAACATTTTTCTGAGTCAGTTTGCCCCTAGACTTTGTGGGCTTTTTGATTTGAGCTATTTCAAATCCTGAAAGATGATGCTGTGAAAGTGCTGCACTCAATATGCCAGCAAATTTGGAAAACTCAGCAGTGGCCACAGGACTGGAAAAGTTCACTTTTCATTCCAATCCNAGAAGCCCAAGTTTTGCAATCTCTGATCCGCTTCCCAGGACACAAAGCTGGCTGTCCTCAGGGTTGAGAGTGGATAGGGACAGGGACCTGTAAACAGGGTTGCCATATTTAGCAACTCAAAATACAGGGTGTGCAGTTAAGTTTGAATTTCAGGTAAACAGTGAAAACTGTAGTGTAAGTTTGTTCTATGCAATATTTGGTACATACTTGTATTTTAAAAATTATTCATCGTTTCTTTGATTTTCAAATTTCACTTGGGGTCTCTATGTTATCTGGCAACTCTAATTAGAGAATAACCATGCAGAGATGTTTTTAGTATTCAGGCTTATGACTAAACAATGACTTTTTTACTTTAAACACCTCTGTGTATATCTCAGTGAGATTACATTTTTTTATTTATCAGAAGAGTTGATCATTGACCCAGACGCTATCCTCAAGCCCATCCCCAGATAAGCTCACTGGATCCATTGAGGTGAAGGACAATTTCTCCGAAGGAACTTGCTAGATTTTAGTGAGTATGGGAAGACTGCCACATGTGAGGCATTTCAACCGAATAGCGAATAGGTGGCAGTCTTGATCAATTTATCAAAGAGAATAACATCTGCTCTTTGAAAATAAAACTGTGACAATAAAGGGAAAATTATATAGATAGCTGAATATAAAATAAGACATTTTGATTAATTTCAATATGACTCAGGATTGACACATTGTACTATAGTGAGACTTCATTTGTGTCTTAATGAGTTGTTGTTTCCAAGTTATTTTTAAAATTAGAACTGACTTTATCCTCCAACTTCCAAGCAGTCATGCTTGAAACTAAAGGGCAATGATGAGCCATAGGTAAGAGAACTGTGTGTTTAGCCAGGGTGGCTTCACCCTGGCTTTGCAATACAGCAGGGTGGCAAGAGAGCACACAGCCAATCTCGTCAATTCACTCAAAAACATAGGTTCTTGTCAGGGCCAGACTTTGAGCTAGGTGCCTGGGGTGCATAGGAATCAGAGTTGGTTACTTTCTGCAAGAAGCCTACAATTTAAGATTATGATACAACGTGGGAAATTGGCATTGATTAAGTTAGCCAGCTGCTTTGCATGTATTGCTTCAGGTAATCTTCACGACAGTCCTATTGGTAGAAACTAGATTGTCCCATTTTTCAAAAGATAAAGTGACTTACCCAATCTCAGACAGCTAGGAAGTAGCAAGAACAGGTTCTGAACCCATATACAAATAACAGTAGGATGTACCAGTATCAATGCTTTTTTATGAACTCAGTGTGCTTCAGATCAAATGGCAGAGTAATCCCTTTCTTTGCATATAATCAGGGGAAAGTTTAACGGAGGAAGAAGTATTTGAACTGGATTTTCCTTGAAAAAGAACAGATTTTATAGAATGATGGAGGTAACAAATTTTAAAGAGTGGAGATTAGGAGAGAACAGCAAGTGGACCAGTTTGATTGCAATGTGGCAATAATGTAAGTTGGGACAGACAGAGGAACTCAAAAGAAAGTTGCTAAAATAGATTGAAGCCTGAGTTGGATGGGCTTTGAATGCCATAGATGGCTACTTTTTATTCATCAAGTAAGCTATTATATATATTTTAAAAGTAACAGTGTGATGAAAGTTTGCAAATTCATTTGAAGTATAGAAATCAGAATATAAAATTATAACCTAATTGTATAAAACACAATAGTAGTTCCTAATAAAAATTTTTTATAAAAAATAATAATGGAAAGAAATATAACAGTAGTTCTTTTAGCATCATAGGACTATGTTCTTTTAATTTTCATCTTCATAATTGTTCAATATTTTCTAAATTTCTAAAAAGAGCTTTTATAATTGTTATAATCAGAAAAATAAAATACAAGTTTCTTATCTTAAAAAAAAATAAAGTAAATACGAGGAAGTCATTGTAACTCTGAGCAGAGTAACAACACAATCAGATTGATGTTTTAGGAATGGATGATACTTAAGGACAACTTGGAAAGAGGAAACAACATAGGCATAAGATATGTTAGAGATTGTTGCAATAGATCAAATAAGAGGACTGGAAAGAGAATGTTAGACAATGCATTGTTTGCCTGGAAAAATCAAGGCTGAAGTTAGTCTTCAAAACTTATATACTGAAATTAGTATAAAAGCATTGTTCTAACTGATACTAGGAAGCAGAGAGCAGCTGGGTAGAAATTGCTCTACATAAGAACATTGTCTCAGTCCATTCAGGCTGCTATAACAGAAAAATATAGATTGGGTAATTTATAAACAGCAAACACTTTTTTCTCATAGTTCTGGAGACTGAGAAGTCCAAGATCAAGGCACTAGCTAATTCTGGTGAAAGCCCACTTCCTGGTTCACAGATGGCTAAGGGAGCTCTCCATGGTCCCTTTTATAAGGGCACTAATCCCATTCATGAGGGCTCCACCCTCATGATCCAGTCATCTCTCAATAGCCTACCTCCAAATACCCTCACATTGGGGATTAGGTTTCTAGGTTTCTACATATGAATTGTGGGGAGACACAATCTATAGCAAACACCCTCATCAGTGATCTGTAAGATCTAAATCTCAAATGCTGTTTTGAATCTAATCCAGTTCTCTGCAACAGCATTACCCAGCATGAGTTCAAAAGAACAGTTGTCCCATGTGCTGATCCAAAAACAAAGAGTTCTGAGATCAAATAAGTGTGGAAAATGCTGTGTATTCTTGATTCTTGAAGAGTCACAATACATACAAACATAGGGAAGGTTCTAAGAGTTTCTACAGCAAGGGAAATAGTTAAATTTCCCATACTTATTTGATCCCAGCTTCTGCTACTGCTGCTGCTGCTGCTGCTAAGTCACTTCCGTCATGTCTGACTCTTTGTGACCCCATGGACTGCAGCCTACCAGGCTCCTCTGTCCCTGGGATTCTCCAGACAAGAATACTGGAGTGGGTTGCCATTTCCTTCTCCAATGCATGAAAGTGAAAAGTGAAAGTAAAGTCACTCAGTTGTGCCTGACTCTTAGTGACCCCATGGACTGCAGCCTACCAGGCTCCTCTGTCCATGGGATTTTCCAGACAAGAGTACTGGAGTGGGTTGCCATTGCCTTCTCCCATTTGATCCCAGAACCCTTTTTAAATGTTGAAATGAATAACTCCTGGCAGAAACTGTGTTTTGTGAAAATCATACCAGTGTTATCATCTTCATCTGTGATGCATTCCCTCTAATGGACCTTAGAGAACAGTCCCTTCTTTCAAACTTAATTCAAATAAAGCTGAATGTTAATGTTTGGTGGACACTCCTAGAAGTAACCTCTGGTGCAGCAGGAATTGATCCTGTTGGTGACAGCTGGTGTCACATTAAAAAAAAAAAAAAAAGGATGATATTGATGTCACCAGGGTAGATGTTGGTCATCATACTGGGAGTCCATCTCCAAGAAGTTGTCAATTAACTTTCTCTTCAAAGTTGTTTTCATCAGTTGATTATTCATGTGAACCAACTCCAGTAGCTTTCTAATTTTTCTCCTGACCCTAGCAGTTTTAGTGATGGTAGAAAACATGTCTGAGTGATTTTGAAGTGTCATTATCTCATAATAAAATTCAAAATATTTAGTTAATCCCATCATTCCCTTTCTCAAAATCTTCCCCAGACCCCTATCACAGTAGTGAAGATCAAAATTATTTGCATGGACATCATGGTTCTCCATGATCTGACCCCAGTACACATGCACACACATGTGTGGGAGAAGGCACACACACACTATTTATCACTTACCAGTAAGAACGTCTTGCTTTCTTCCTTTCTTGTAGTTGCTCTTCTCTGTGACTAAAATATCCTTTCCCATGGCTGTCAAAATCTCAGTTAGCCTCAAGGTCTATATCAAATACTTCCTTCTCTTAAGAGCTTTCTCAGTTTCCTCCAGTTGAAATTAGTCCCAATTGCACTTTCTGTACTTTTTACATAACCTTTATCAAAGATTAATGGCAAACTAACTTTGTATGAATAAATCTTTCCCACTAGATGTCAGTACCTTGAAGGTAGAGAATGTTGTATTAACTCTGGTAATCACTGTTATCAATTAATCAATCCATCAATGAATATTTGAGTATCTGTTCTGAGTCAGGTATAAAGTCTTACACACAGTAGGGGCTCTATTGATATTTATGGACTCTAAACACAAGTACTAGAGGTAGAAGTGGGCTCACTGACGCAAGGCCTCTGGAGATGATTCATGAAACCACCATCAAAAATGATTGACGGAACCACAGGTAAGTGTTGTTGTGGCCACCTTAGGTGTGATTCTGGTGTGAGAAGCCTTGGGAGGTATACAAGAGGAGCTTGCAGTTCTTCTGGGAATGCTGGTCAACTCTAAACAAACCAAAGAGGAAGAAGGGCATTTGTAATTATCTTAGAGATTCCTGTTGAGGACAGTCTCTGCCATGTTTCTGTAGTTGGATTAGCATCTTTACACTGCCACCATTTGAGGAAAAGGTGAAAAAGATCAGGGTCCTTATACTTGGCTCTTCCTTTTTCTTTCATCTATGGAAACTCTGAGCCTAGTTTAGTAATGACTACTGCCCTGATGAATCAGACACTGCACCCATGTCTGTATGACTCTGATACTAACACTAAGGCATTGTTATTGCTATTGTTGTATTCATTTTATATATCAGGAGAGTGTACGTCAGAGAAAGTGCTCTCATACTTTCATCAAAGAAAAGTGGATACATTAGGGAGCCAAGCCACTTTGTGCCTGAATTCTGTGGACCCTTTCACTCTCATACATGTGCACCAAGTTGCTTCTGTCTAAGTCTTTGTGATCCTATGGACTATAGCCTGCCAGGCTCCTCTGTCCATGGAATTCTCCAGGCAAGAATACTTAAGTGGGTTGTCATGCCCTCCTCCAGGGGATCTTCCTGGTCCAGGAACTGAACCCGTGTCTCTTACATCTCCTGCATTGGCAATGGGTTCTTTACCACTAGTGCCACCTGGGAAGCCCCTTTTCACTCTCAGCTGATCATTATTAATAACAGCTAGCATGCATGAGTACATGCTATGTTCAAGGCACTCTCCCAAGTCTTATTTTATTGGAAACTTGTCAAAAATCTTTTGAAGTTCCTTTCATTTTAAAGACAAAGAAAATGAGGCTTAGAGAAGGTCACCGACTTGTCCAGTATCACACAAGAGGTAAGGCCAGAATACAGATTCAAACCTGTCCAACATCACACTCTCCACTCTTTCCCACTATACTACATGGTCTCCTCTTATAAAGTGATGAACAGGCTTGGGAGCTGCTACCTGAAGAGTAAATATCCTATTGGTGGAATCTAAGTGATTGTATTCTGTACAGAATGGTTCCATGTTCGTGATTCAGTCTCAAATCTTACTTATGCTCCTCCTACACCATCCCTGTTACCCACTCAGGTCAGTTGACCCCCCTTGTCATCTCATCTGCAGGGTCTCCCTGAGCTTCCTTGCCATCACAGCCTGTGTCTTCCATGGTTTCATTGAGGCAGAGTCATTTCCTTTTGCATCATTAGTGTCTAGAAAAACAAATCCCTTTCCCAGGCTCCTCATCAATTTCTCTGAACAGTATGAGGGTGTTGTCCATAGCACTGAACCTGTCTCATCTCTTCTGGGCACGTAGCTCCATGCTCAGCTCTCTTTAGCTGCTCCTGATGGGAATAGTCCACCAAGGAAGCCTTTCTGCCTTTGATGTTTTCTAGGTCCCAAGCCCTTTCTTAGCTCATATCCCTGCACTTCCTTGATCTCTTGGACCTTGTCTGTTTTGTTTGAAAACTACTGGCAGGTTCTAATAGAAAGTGCATGTGTGAATCCCACCTCAACCACTGACTTGGTGTTTGACCTTGGACAAATTACTTCTCCTTTTGAGCCTCAGTGATGTTATCTGTAAAAGGTGGAAGTGAGATGATCCTTGAGGTTCCTTGTAGCTCTGAAGTTCTATGTCTCAAAACTTCAGTGCCAATGGACAGTACTCCGTGAACACAGTCTGGATATATTACCCATTCTCACTTGACTGCCCTAGGAAGGGCATTTTACAATAGATATAAACTCTTACAAGTCTCCACTTACCTCCCAAGTCTGCAAATATGTACCACAGAAGGGGGGCTTCCCAGGTGGCACTAGTTGTAAAGAACCCACCTGCCAAATGCTGGCAATGTAAGAGATGCAGGTTTGATTCCTGGGCCAGGAAGATCCCCTGGAGGAGGGCATGGCAACCCAAGTATTCTTGCCTGGAGAATTCCATGGACAGAGGAGTCTGGCGGACTATAGCTTATAGGGTTGCAAAGAGTTGGACATGACTAAAGTGACTTAACATGCATACATGCACCACAGAAGGAGGGAAAAAATTTAATTATTCATGACCCAATTATTTAGACTTATCCAAAATTAAAGCAGTATACTTGTCGAGAACTTTAGTCCTGCCACTGATGGAATGGATACAGAAACCACTTTTTCAAATCTGAAATTAAGACACAAGTATATGAACAGGACAGAACACTCACAAAGGGAATTCTGGAAAATCCAGGGTGCATGGTCTCCCCTCTGGGTAATATAGAACTTCAGAATTCTGACTGTAGGGTGTGAACTGGACAACGAGGCCCAAGGCCGGACAAGAGTGTCATTACATTGGCGTGGCAGCAGCTGCTGCCCCAGCTGCCTCTTGTCACCTTCTGTCACTCCCAAAGGAAGCGTGTCGCTTTTGCTCAGCCTAGTTGGAGAATTAGGAGGGAATGATGGTCTTTTTCATTCTGTTTGCATTTAGCATACCCACTGAAGGGAAAATTAGCAACTTCAAACAACACCTTGGCAATGAGGAACAGTGAAGTTAATGCACGCTTTCATATCCCTGGAAAACACTCTGACTAAAACAAAGGGTTCTGGCTCAGAAGGGGGTCCCCCAGACCAAATGAAAGAGCAGTTTCCAAATGGATAGCAAAACCCAGAGGAAGAAAGAGAAATGAAGGCTTGGGGATGAGACTGTTTACTTGGAATTTGATCATTCACACTCAACCCAGCAACCCCTGTGGTCTTGAGCTTGCTTTGAAAACACAACTCCGCTAAAAAGATCAGGATTCGATGGGAACTTTCACACTTGAACATTTGCCCAACTCTTCAGAGAAGTGCTGAAATCAATGGGAGAGGCTCCAGCACCTCTGTGCTTACACCATCGTGGCCGAGCCTGGATTCCTTGTCCAGGGATGTCTTTGAAAACATTTCCAAGCTCAAGCACTTAGGCTTGATTTGGCAAGGCCTAAGAAATCCGAGCTATTCAAGCCTCTGATGGTGCACTGAAGTCACAGTTTATGCAGAAATCAAAGGGGTGGTGGGACGTATTTAAATTTATTTGTTTGCTGAATTCTACATTAGCAGTGTTTGCCCAAGTTTCTTAACATAGGAAAAGCCCTGATCTTTACTCAGAGAGGAGGGGACTAGAAACAAATAACCACAAAAAATCTGTTTCATATCTCTGTGTTTTAACCTTCTGGTGTTGAAAAAACACAGAACGGTGATAAACTTGGAAGGCCCTCTATAGATGATCTTATTAAAAGTCTCAGTTTACAGATAGGGCAACAGAAGACAAAGGATTTATCCGGTGTCCCACAGCTAGTGAGTGAGTAGCAGGACTGAGAGCAGGAACCAGGGCTTCTGACTTCCTGTCCTGGGTTCTCATTGACTCATGCATTCATAGCACATGTATGAAAACCAGGACCTTGGCTAGCTAATATTCACTACTTCCTCCTAGCTCTCCAACCCCCAACTTGTGTTGATTATCCTTCCATCCAGTGGAATTTTAGGACTGAAATATTTTCACCATCACATACTTTGTCAGCCTCCCTCCTTTCTAGGATGCCAGCTCCTACTGAAGTGCATCTCATAGTCTTCTCTGTCACTGAACTTCCTCCCCCTGGCTGGTTGCAGAGGCTCAATTTTCTCTCCTTGATGACTTTGTGGTCCACATTCCAGGCCTATCCCCCTTGTATCGCTCTCCTTCTTGTCTATGAGTATGAAGTAGAGGTTAGAGTGAGCCCATAAAACAGGTGCTGGCTATCTTGAGCTCAGCAAGTCTTTCTCTTGCATCAAATGTCATGGCAAATTTCTATGAACAACGCTTTCTCTCATTTCACTGTGTGACTTTAGTACTAGACTCTACATTTATCAAAAAATGCTCGTAGCACTTCTCAGGAACATTTTAAAGTTGAACCCCTCGAAAATACAAGCAAGCACCTTATTCCTTTGTCTTGAAAGTTAAAACAAAATAGAATGACACATCATGATGTTTAGGCTTAAGTTCCAAAAATAAACTACATCAAAGATAGATCAGTAGAAAACAAACAACCCTTAATCAAAGGAATTTCTGGATCCTTGTGGATATTATTCAACTAAAAATAGATCCCTTAGAAGAAAGCCAAATATGTAGAAACCACAATGAGCTGTTTCAGTTTTCATCAGTGCTTAAAGGTAGTGGTCATATTGCATTGTGACCTGACTTGTTTAATAAAACATACACTTGTAAACTGTATAAAAATGAAAACAACTAGTATTACTGAGCACTACTACGAGCCAAGTGCTATATTCTATTAATAGATGCTTTGCAAATTATATCCCCTTTACTCTTGATAATTCTAAAGTGTAGGTGGTGTTTTCCCTACTCTGATAGGACAAAACTGAGGCTCACATTGAAAGGTAGAATGACTCTCTTAGTAGTATGTTATTGTTTAGTGGCTAAGTTGTGTCTGACGCTTCCACACTATGGACAGTAGCCACCAGGCTCCTCTGTCCATGGGATTTTCCAGGCAGGAATGCTGGAGTGGATTGCCATTTCCTTCTCCAGGAGATCTGGATTCAGGAATCGAACCCATATCTCCTGCACTGGCAGGCAGGTTCTTTACCACTGAGCCACCAGGGAAGTCCTTGGTATTAATATTATACGGCTGGTAAAAACAGCTGGGTGGGACTTACATGCTTATACTTGAGACACTAATGCTTTTAAAAAGCTAATATCTAGTCATAAAGGAGAATTGTAGGTGATACTTAGAGTTAAGTGATTCTTGCTAGAATAATAACCCTAAAAGAGTAAAAACTGTTATTTTAAAGTGACAATCCAGTCAGTGTTTTTATCAGCACTTTAAAAAACTGATCTTAAAAGTTTAGAATTTGTGACAAAGAGCCGCAACTGGGAATGTAGGCCCACTGTAGTTCATTTAAGGTCTGAACTTGCAAAAGCAATCCCACAGCCAACTGTTAATTGCTTTTTAGAAAATCATGTCCATTTTGGTGAAGCACTCATTCTAGGCAAGTACACAAAACATCTAAACACCTGCACTGTACTCCTTTGTTTGGATGAGAGTATTTGTAGCGTTTCATTATCTTGACTTGAAGCAACAATCACTGGTAATGCATGATCTTCAAAAACTTGTTTACACTCAGAGTATCAGGAAACCGTTTGACATCAATATTTAATGCAAGTTTATTGATTTTTTTTTAAACTGGAGAATGCTGTCATAAGCACTTTCAAAGTACATGTGGTTCATATAAAGTGTTTATGCACTCACTGTTTCCAGAAAAAAGTTCAGGCTGCTCCAACAAACACCTCTTTGGGGATAGTTTTGACATATCAGAATAATGTGTGGGAAACCAAACTCCAGTACTAGTACTAATCACCAAAGAAAGATGGAACTGTTCTCTCTTGGGTAGTAGTACTTGTGGTCCTAGAGATATTAGCTGGAAGGAGAGGAGAGAGTGTCAAAAATGGAAGCACCAAATTTAATAGTTTCTGTCCTCAGCTCCATCTCTCTGGACAGCTTTCCCTTCAGACAGATGTGTCTGAGATATAGCTAAAACCTCAAAACCTGTCTAGGTCAGATGTATTCTTTATTCTCCAAGTATAGAGAGAGTTGAGCTACCCCTTCTAGCGTGTATCATCTTGGTGTGTTTCAGGGCGTAGTCATACCATGTAGCAGGGCAGAAATCAAATGGATCTTGGGGTCAGAAGGCAAAGCTTTTGGGTATGACCAGCATTGGTAAACTGATAGATAGGCCTGCCAGGAGTGCTACAGGCTCTAAAGGGGCAGTCCAGAGGTTAGACTCTCAGGGCAACGTCTAGTGCCTTTTTTCCAACTCTCTTTTTGGATAACAGTGTACATGCCTGTGTGTACACACACTTCTCTTCCTCTCCCATTTCCCTTTTTTAGCCGCAGCCACCAGAGACCCAGGCTGTTGTCCTCAGTCATTGAAACTGGTTTTGTTCTGAGGTTGTTCCCTCCTTTGTCACTTTTTCACAGCCCCTCCAATTCCTTGTTCAACAGATTTTCTGGATTTTTCACTCACTATGCCATTTCAAGTGTTCAGTTCCTTTATCAGCCCAGGTGTGCCCAACTGAGGTTTCAAAAAGATTCTCAGCACCTGGATCACATCTGCTAATATCCGGGTTCCTTCTTTAGAATAGATAAAGCTGAAGCTACTCCAAAATGGGAGGGGCTGCTTCAGTGGGCAGTGAACTACCAGAGGTGTTAAAGCGGAAGCAAGGTGTGATTCTTACATTTAATGTGAAACTGGACTTAGGAGAATGTTAGTCCCTGCCAATGTTTTTGTTTTATAAGTTAGTTTTTATTAGAAAATTTAGAAAAAGTAATNCTGCTTCAGTGGGCAGTGAACTACCAGAGGTGTTAAAGCGGAAGCAAGGTGTGATTCTTACATTTAATGTGAAACTGGACTTAGGAGAATGTTAGTCCCTGCCAATGTTTTTGTTTTATAAGTTAGTTTTTATTAGAAAATTTAGAAAAAGTAATACACACATTCTATTCAATTGCTTAAAGAATTCTAATCAGTGGCACTATTAAACTTCAAAAGTCTGTAAGATTCCTTTTAACTATGTTGGCTTTATTATGATTCTGGTGATTTTATTGCTCTTTCTACTACTTTTCTGACCCAATTGTATTAGGAAGTAATGAAAAATTACTTTTATTTCATCTTTATGGGTATTGGATTTTTTCCTACAATCCCCCTCCAGCTTTTATTTTTTATTATGTTAAATCTAAAATTCCATATCTAAACACATTTTTCATAAGTATTATTGCCAATTCTAGTATATTTTATAGCTATTAAAATATAGTTTATTAAATCATATGTGCTTTTACTGAAACTTTACAACAAATTAAATGCTTCATATTAGTTTTTAAAATTATTCTGGCTTACTTTCTTAGACTATAATTCCCACAAGANCTGCTCTATACATCTGTGTCTCTTTTGTTGTCTCACATACAGGTTTATCGTTACCATCTTTCTAAATTCCATATATATGCGTTAGTATACTGTATCGGTGTTTTTCTTTCTGGCTTACTTCACTCTGTATAATAGGCTCTAATTTCATCTACCTCATTAGAACTGATTCAAGCATTGAACCCTTATCACTTGTAGTGAAGTGAACAGTTTTAACCACTGCAACACAATTTATCTCTTCCTTGGTTAATTTTGTTTTGGCACCTAGATTAATATGTGAAACAGGGACAACTTTCAAACTTCATGGTGAAGTGAAGTGAAATCGCTCAGTTGTGTCCGACTCTTTGCGACCCCATGGACAGTAGCCTGCACCAGGCTCCTCTATCCATAGGATTTTCTAGGCAAGAGTACTGGAGTGGTTTGCCATTTCCTTCTCCATGGAATCTTGCCGACCCAGGAATCAAACCCACGTCTCCCACATTGACAGACAGACGCTTTACTGTCTGAGCCACCAGGGGAAACTTCATGTAGTAAATTATTAAAATGCTTATTAATATATGTCTGGCTATCCATGTCCATCAGTCTTTTGCTGCACTTATATGAAATTTTCTGGAAAAAAATGATCAGAACCTGTGCTTTTTTAGAAAAACAAAACTTAATGAAGTTACTTAACAAATGTGTGACCAAGTTTGCTGTAGGTCGGAGTTAATGTGATTATTTATGTAAAACCATAATCCATTAATTCTTTTGTGTTCTCCAGATTATCTTGTATGGAATACAGCCCAGTTCCATGTTCTTATTTCCTAATACTTGGGAGTATTTGAAGTGCAATTCCAGCTTGTCTTGTTGCTGAGTAAAGTGCAAGGGTTTTCTACTTCCATGGGATGACTTCCTGCCCTTCTTCCTTCTGTACACGTACACACACACACATACACATATAATACGCACATACATATATTTTAATTACTGGGAAGATATACCATATCAACATCGGGAACTTATCAAGTCACTTCAGCAGGAATACCTTTCACCTCATTTGATATCACTGTATGTTAAAATTATTGTTCCCGAGTAGACTTGGGAATCCCTGAGATGAATGTGTCTTTCAGATGAGCGTCTGACCACTTCACTGTGCAAATCTTTCCTTGGCTCTTGGAGTAGTGAGGGATTCATACTCATTTCCACTCCAGTTGTGCAAATAGATTAACTCTGTCAACACCCATTCCAAACTTCTTCTCCCTTGACTTTTCCTATAACATCGAGAGAAAAAAACCCTCAAGATCCCATCTCCTAGCACTTCCCTGGTGGTCCAGTGGCTAAAACTCCATGCTACCAATGCAGGGGACCCAGGTTTGATCCCTGGTCAGGGAATTAGATCCCACATGCTGCAACTAAGGATCCTAAGTGCTGCAACTAAGACCTGGTACAGCCAAATAAATAAATTAATTAATTAAAAAAGATCCCATCTCCTATAAGCCAGGGTACTAATATAATGTAGTTCTAGGCAAGTAGGTGGAGAAGGAAGTTGTGAGGGAGATCTTCCTTCCTCTTCTTGCCAAATTAAAAGGCAAACCTAGAAGAAAGGGATTTTTATCCTTCCTTCTGCACCCTTCTTTTTTCTTGTCTGCGATGCCAAACATTTAGCAGTTGTTTTAGGACCATGAGTGTGAGAGTGATAGGCTAAAGAATGGCAGAACAGAAAAGTGAAAGCATCTGGATTCCTAGGGCAGTGAGATTCTTATTATCTGAGAGACATTTACTCTTCCTTTGGTCATTGTTTGGTTCTTTGTTATTTGCAACCAAGTCCGACTCTTAATTCATCCACATGACTTACCGTCAGCCCTCCCTGCCCTTAACTTGTTTTCTTCTGAAGTAGTGTTGGGTTATCATATCTTCACCCCTATACTCTGAGGGATGTTACCCAGAGTGAGTGATGCTTTTCTATTCTTACTTTTCGCTTGAGACATAGAGTATCCAAAAGCAAAACAAAACTGTGGAGTGGCAGGGCTCATGTTGAGGACAAATTTTAACTTATTGTACTACTACCTGATGTGTTTTGAGTGCTTATTTTTAACTCTCTTGTGCGCAAAGTAACTTCTGCTGTCCTCTGCCCTGCTCTCAGGCACTGAATGCCTCTCTACGGTCATATGACATGCATTTTTCATGTTTCACCCAAAAGTCTACCGAGGCAACTCTTTCTGTACAAAGTACAAGTCTACAATGAAAATATCTCATAGTGTAATAACAGAAGGGTAGATTTGCTATTGAGAACATTCCAGAGGAGCAGGATGGTACAAAATCTGATAAATTTGGATTATGCAAAGGTAGGTCTATCACTAAATTTGGACAAGAGGCTGAAGAGAGTGAGGAACATCAAAGGTTACCCAGAAAGAGTGGCTAAAGGGGAGAAAGCACCACATGAGGAAGGAAAGGCCAGAGAGATGGTTTAGGTTGAAGTCCTAAATTGGATAAAATGGTCTTGGGGAAAAAAAAAATTACAGCTATTATGGTAGCAGAGGACTTCTGAGTAACGTGCATGCAGCGGTTAGTTTGAATGGATGCCCTGCTTGGATGTAAAACCTCTTATATATCTTCCCCCATCTTCAGTTAAATCTACTACATTCCTAAATGCTTTGGGGAGGGGAACTACTGTTGCTCTTGGTTCAGTACAATAACAGAAAGATGTTGGGAAAGTAATTCAACTAAAACTGCTGCTCAGGACCAACATTGTAAGGCTTCCTGAAAAACACTGAAACCATGTGGAGTCAGGTTGGAGGCAATGCCTGCCTTAAAGAGCCATGCAAACCCAGGTGGTACGTGAATATTCCTAAGAATAGTTCAATGATATTAACAGTTAGAAGAGTCTATCCTAATAGGAAGATGTAGAGTTTTGCTCAAATATTCTTTCAGAGTTGAAAAAGTTCGGGGAAAACATTTTGTTTCTCCCCCTACCCCCTTGCCTTTATGTAAGCTTAAGAGTGGAGGAACTATGCCTGTTTTGCTCCCCAGTAGAATGCAGGATCCAGGAGACTGCCAAACATATAATAATCTCAATAAACACTTTGGATAAGTAAAGTTAATCTAGAAATACATTTTAAAGGTATGAAATTGGGAGAATATAGAATCAATATGGAGACTTCCCTGATGGTCCAGTGATTAAGAATCTGCCTTGCAATGCTGGGATGTAGGCTTGATTCCTGTCTAAGGAACTAGGATCCCACATGCTGTGGAGCAACTAAGCCCCACAATTAGAGAGCCTGCATGCTACGATTATTGAGTTCAAAAGCCACAACTGGACTTCCTTGGTGAAGAATCCACCTGCAGTGCAGGAGACCCTGGTTTGATTCCTGGGTTGGGAAGATCCCTTGGAGAAGTGATAGGCTACCCACTCCAGAATTCTTAGGCTTCCCTGGTGGCTCAGATGGTAAAGAATCCACCTGCAATGCGGGAGACCTGGGTTCAATCCCTGTATTGGGAAGATCCCTGGGAGGAGGGCGTGGCAACTCACTCCAATATTCTCCTCTGGAGAATCCCCATAGATAGAGGAGCCTGGTGGGCTACAGCCCAAAGGGTCACAAAGAGTGGGACATGACTGAGCGACTAAGCATAGTACATAGCACATAAGAGCCACAACTAAGAGTCCGTGAACCATAACGAAAAAGGCTGCATGATACAACCATATCCCTCATGCCACAACAAAGACCTGATGCAGCCAAATAAATAAGAATAAATATTTAAAATTCTATTGGAGGCTCAAAATGTTCATATCTATAGATGCATTCAGATTCTTTGATAAAGCAGCACAAAGCTTTCTATAGTATCCTACATTGGATGAAAAATGCACTTGTCAGTTCTCACATTTTTTTTTAAGGTTGTTTTGCTGAACCTCATTCATGTTAGAGTTTTTATTTCTCACTCTTTACATTTATTTTGGCACTAAAATACAGTGCTATTTTTAATTAATTTGACTACATGTTTGAAGAACTTTTAATCAAGGCAAAGTAATTTAAGTAACTGTAAATCATGGAAACTTAGAAATAATCCATTTTAATCACCTTGATTTAAGAGCAACTCACTCTGAAATGCTGTCACAATTCTTTTATCACCCGTTCTCAGGGTTGTTACTTGAAAAGCACAACAGATATACATACGTCAAATAAAAGAACACTAGGCTTCCCCGATGGCTTAGCAGGTTAAGAATCCACCAGCAATGCAGGAGACACCGGAGACATGGATTTGATTCCTTGGTTGAGAAGATCCCCTGTAGGAGGGCATGGTAACCGACTCCACTATTCTTGCCTGGAGAATCCCCATGGACAGAGAAGCCTGGTGGGCTGCAGTCCATAACGTCACAAAGAGTCCAACACAACTGAGCGACTAAGCACGTGGGCCAGCAGTGTTTGAATATGGACTACTATGTCTGCAAGTATTTTCTTGAAAAATTCTGATATTTCTCTGTATGTTTTATTGCAAACTTCTTTCTTCACAATTTTTCCCACATACTTCATTATCTGATGATAGCCATTTTTCTCAAAAGCAGTAGAGGCCATCAGACAAACACTTCCTTAATTGAACTTTATGTTTTTCCTTCTAAATTATGAATCAGTTTGATTGTCTTCAATTGGTTTCAAAATCCAAGAGAGGTGGTGGATTGTATCGATGTAAATATCCTGCTACTATATTCCACTATAATTTTTAAAAAGTCACTGTTGGAGAAACTGGTTAGGCTGTACACTTCACCTCTTTTTTGTTTTTATTTTTTTATAACTGCATGTGAGTCTACAATTATGTCAATAAAAGTTTCAACTGAAACAGAATTCAAAAAACGTCTGTTTCCAGGCAAGACAGGTTGACCTTGGAATTGCAGGCAGTGGTGATGATTAATGTAAAATTCAATTTGGAGTATTAATTAATTAATAAATATGTTACCATATGCAATGTCTTTCTTCTACCTGAAGATAATAATTTTCATTTTGGTTTAGATTAATCTTTTGTTTTAATGAGAGGAGCATTCTCCTTTGAATAATTCCTGCTTTACAAAGTCTTCCATTTCTCCTTTTTGAATACTATAGTGGCATTATTTAATTGTCCCTCAAATTTATAGTTTTATTGCAACTTCCAAAACTTCTAGTTTCTGATTTTGCAAATCTGTGTGGCTCTTGAATAGACAAATCAGTTCTGAAAAATGTTGCTGAGGTTTCATTGTTCACCTCATGTTCCCCACCTGAACCTAGAGATTAGGTCAGTAGTAAATATGTGAAAAGACACAAAATTTTGGAAATCAAGATCTCTGTGCTATGCAGAGGTGAAGGCTGCATATCTTTTCTTGCCATTAGGGATATCAGCCCAGGAGATGATGTTCCTGTCTAGAGATGAGCAGACCTAAGAGAGAGCCAGAGAAATGGAGCCCAGATCACAAATTAACTGAGGGCTGTTCTGTCTCTGAACTTTTTCAAATACATGAGACAAGCAAACTGAAACCAAAACCCAAACCCGAGAAAGCATGCCCACCTTTATTGTTGCAACATAATGAGTCTTACTGAGTTAGGCTGCTGTTGAATTTGGCAGTAGAAAATAGTATGTTATGAGTAAAAATGTGGAACTGGGTGAAACAAGGAAGAAAGAGGTGGTGAATTGCTCTGTCCTCTGCCTTGTGCTAGACAGTTGGCTTTTCTTATTTATCGTTATAAAGGAGTTTTAATAACTATTATAAAGGAGTTTTTAAAACTATGCTCTGTTGAACTTTGCAACAAGGATCATGTAAGAAAGGTCAGAATGCTAAAGTGTGTTGAAGTCTTCTTTTAATGTTCTGTACTGTCTGTGATAATAATGAGATAGGCTTCTTTTGAAATTCGGCCTTATAGAAGGTGAGAGGAGAAAGGATATTTTGTTAAGGATTGTCTTCTGCCTGCAGAGTTTTATCAAGCATAATTTGAAATCTGGTTATCTGGCTTATCCTAGGGTTGGAAATACCAAGTTCCTGGCCCCAAGCTGAGGTTAGTGTAAGCAGAAGCAGGGAGAGAGGGGACTTGGTGAGAGATAGATTTAGAGTGCAGGAAGCACGTAATTTACCACCCTTCCTCCAGTTCCTTTTTTGAGCCTTCTTGGTCTTGCCCCATCCAGGAGGCAAGGGGCCCATTACATTTGCTTTGTCAGTCTTATAATTTTGGGTAAAAACTATTACACTGAGAGTTAGGAGTATGGGAGAAACCAAAGCTGGGCTACGTGGAAACAAGCGTCTAGGCTGAGGTCTGGGTTTAACAACTCTAATCAGATAACATCTATGGCTTTAACTTCTAGCCCTGTTACAGGGTAGAAACAGTAAGAATCCTTCTCAGTTTCTTTAGAGTGCAGTATTACCAGTAAAACCCAAACAAGCCTGGTTAAAAGTAACTTTCATCTTATCAACCCCATCCATTCATAGACCCCCAAGTTCACACTTTGAGAATGTTGACTGCTAGAGGAGACAGCTATTAGGCAAAGCCGCCATTCCACTGTCCGCAACAGCTATCCTAGGAACTGATCTATTTAAGAATGAGTAGAGGGACTTCCTTGGTGGCTTAGTGGTAAGGAGTTCACCTGCCAATGCAGGAGACGGGGGTTCGATCCCAGATCCAGGAATATCCCATATGCCACGGAGCAGCTAAGCCCGTGTGCCACAACTATTGAGCTTGTGCTCAAGAGCCCGGGAGCTGCAACTACTGAAGCCCACGTGCCTTGGGGCCCATGCTCCATGACAAGGTAAGTCACTGCAATGGGAAGCCTGAGCGCCACATCTAGAGAGTAGCCTCCACCTGCTGCAACTGGAGAAAAGCCTGCACTGCTTTATTAAAGCTCTGCTGTAATAAAGACCCAGCAGAGCCATAAATAAATAGTTATTAAAAAAAAAAAAAGAATGAGTAGAGAGCCATGTTGACTTCCATTCTTCTTTCTCTCCAAGTGGGAGGATATATATATATATATATATNAGGAAGTGATAGAAAGGCCAGACTTGCTTGAAAGAGGGCTGAGAAAGTGAGAACTGGTAAGAGAGTAGAGAAGAAATGCAGAGAGGTTGTAAAAGGAACTTATGGTATAGCTGCATTATCTGTTTGAACAACTACTTTTGGGGGAAGGCGACACAGATGCTGCCTTCATCTTTGCTAAGAACTTTTCTTGCCTCACAAGCTGGGCCTATGGGATGGGATAGAAACTCTAACATTTGTTGACTACTTTGTATATACCAGACACCTTGCTAGGCATATTATTTTTTTGTTCAGTGGCCACAACATTGCTGAAAGATAGTCATATTCATGTTGTGGATGAGAAATTTAAAACTCATAAAGGAGGAGTTGACTTGTCCTGTGTTTCCTTATCAATTACAGATTTGGAAATGCAATCTAGGCCTGTCTGACTGCATGTCTCTGCTCTCTGCCAGCATTGTGTTTCCCCTTCATTCCTTCCTGCCAGCTCCTCTTAGACATTTCCATGAACAAAGTCAGAAAAGGAAGAAAAGAGTGGGAAGCTTTTTGTCATTTTCTTGGTAGTCCGTCTGATTTCTCAAAGTTCCAAGCNGCTCTCTGCCAGCATTGTGTTTCCCCTTCATTCCTTCCTGCCAGCTCCTCTTAGACATTTCCATGAACAAAGTCAGAAAAGGAAGAAAAGAGTGGGAAGCTTTTTGTCATTTTCTTGGTAGTCCGTCTGATTTCTCAAAGTTCCAAGCTGAGTTGGGACCAAGTGACATGCTTCTTGTCTCATCCATCCTTCAGTCATGGATGAGATGAGCAGGGTAAAGCAGAGTCTTCAAAAGAGACCCTTCTATTGAGCCCTCATCACAACTATACCCATGATCACCAGCCCTTGCAACAGTCCTCTGCTCTCTTTGCTTCTTCCAGGGGTAGCCTCCTAGGAGATGCTGGCAGAAAGCAACAAGTCGAGTACCCACAGCTGGCCTTGCCTGATGCATGGTTTTGAACTATCCCAAGACTGCTAGGCTCAGGAGTATTTTGCTCAGGTTACTGGTATGAAACTTCCTGAGCTCCATTTGAGTGACACTCACCCTCAACCTGCAAGCCAGTATGGTAGTGCCTTTGCTGGTACATACCTGTGCCCCTGAAGTAGCTGAAGCCCAAGACTTTGAAGACAACAACTTGCCCAGAGGATTCCACATAGCTGGAGTTGTGGCCAGGCCCTGGACTAGCCTGCTCTCTGACTGAGTGCCCCAGTAGCTGAATCCAGGTTTGATTCAAACCGTTGGATCTCAACTGGATCTCAGGACAAAGAAAGCACTCTTGTTGCAGAAACCAGTACTCAAGAAACCAACACCACACTCGGAGAGTTGGAGAACTCAGATTTATTACACCGGTGAGCCCAGAGGAGTTAACCCTCCAAGCTCTGAACCCTGAACAAAGGGGTTACAGAGTGTTTATATACCAGACAGGCATGATTAAGCGGGTTAGTGGGTTTGCAGGGCCTGGGCGATTGCAAATAGCAGGACAAAGGTGACTGAGATAAGCTCCAGTTCCTAGCATTGTGAGTCCCCACTTTCTGAGACCTATGTGATCCAGACTTTGCAAGGAGCAAGCTGAATTACAGAGGCAGAATGAGCAGGAGGTTATGTAAAATTTTCACTTTTCCTCTTCGTTCTGAGTGTTACTGGTACCACAAAGGGTACTGCTGATATAGTCCCAGGTCACAGAATGGACCTTTAAATGTGGACTGATGGTAGAGCTTGATTTCTTAATATAATCTGTGAGGCAGCTGTAAGTCTTGCCTGCTTCACAATATCTATATTTCAGGCAAGACCTGATTCCCATTTTCAACCCTCCTTTTGGGAAAAGGAGGCAAGGATTTGCTAAAACACAACTCAATTCCACTGTCTCCTAGCCACATGGTGGTTTATCCCATGTGACAGTCATTCGAGCACTCCACAAGCACATATTCGGCATCTACTACATGCCAGGATGTGTGCTATGTGCTGGGGCCAGGATCATAAACCACACAGTCATGACTGTTTCACTCTGGGAACTTGCAATCTAATAGAGCAGGCAGATCTTCACTGAGTGATCATGAAAAATAAGTACACAATCACCTAGAGCACAGAATAGGATAAAGGGTAATCATGGTATCTATGAGGAAGTAATGATCCTACTGAGACCTTAAGAAGGTATCAGCCAAACAAAATAGCGAAGGAGGTCTCTAGATCATGTGTAAATAACTGAGGAAGAGTGTCTTCTAAAATCCTATGTATTTTCTTTTTAAAAAAATAGAAATCTTAAGTAGAACTGCATTATATAAAATAGACACATCAGAGCTACTCCAGTTAAAACTGAAGTGAGGCCTGGGCTACATCCATTTGGCTCTGTCTACCATCCCCCTAGTCCACTGCCCTCATAGATAATCCTATGGAACACATTTAAAAAGTACTAGAAAAGAGCACTAATACAAAGAAATGTGCTGGAGTCAGACCTACTTGGTTCCATCATACAGTGTCCATCACCAGAAGAACAAAGAAAATGTGATATTTCCATGCAATGAAATATTTTATTATTCAGCCACAGAAAGGACTGAAGTTTAGGTATATTAATGATGGTTAGTTTTGTGTGTCCACTTGACTAGATCATGGTAAACATTATTTCTGGATGTGTCTGTGAGTGTGTTTCCAAATGAGATTAGCATCCGAGCTGCCTGAACAAACAGAACAAAGAAAGGTGGAGGAAGGCAGAATTTGCTTTCCTCAGCCTAAGTAAACTCCAGAATCAGTCTTCTCCTGCCCTTGGAATCAGACTACATCTTACACCACACTCTCTTGGTTCTCAGGTTTTTGGACTTAGACTGATTGTACTACTAGCTTTCCTGAGACTTCTCAGCCTCCAAGACTGCTTGAACCAATTCCTCATGATTTCTCTCTATATGTATATAGGTAGTAGATATATAGATAGATAGGCGATAGAGATATCTATTTCCTATTGGTTCTGTTTCTCTGGAAAACCCTCACTAACACAATCTGCTGTAACATGGATAAACCTTAAAAACATTATGCTAAGTGGGAAAAAACAGACATAAAAGGTTGCGTATTATATGATTCAATTTATATGAAATATTTAGAATAGGTAAATCTATAAAAATAGCAGAATAGTGATTGTCAGAGGGTCAGGGAGAGGGAAATGGGGGATAACTGTCTAATGGGTATGGGGTTTCCTTTTGGGTGACAAAAATACTTCCAAACAAGATAATGATGATGGGTTGCACAATATTGTGGAGGTACTAAATGCCACTTAATTCAATTCATTTTATTGAAGAAGTAAGATTCATATAACAAAGTCACAAAGTCCTCGTTAATTTTGTTATATGAATCTCACTTCAATAAAAAGCATTTTTTAAAAGGCAAACTTTGCCTCAGTCCAACCAATATTAATAAGAACCTCTTCTGCGCCAGCCCTGAGATGGGCCCCTGAAAGCCTATGATCATATTATAAACCGAAACTGCTTTCCAAGGTTTCCTAGAAGAGCACTCATATATATACTGAGACCTTTAAGATATTATTAGGCAAACTAATGATGCTTCCCAGTGGTGGTGCAGTGATAAAGAACCTACCTGCCAATACAGGAGACTCAAGAGATGTGAGTTCGATCCCTGGGTTGGGAAGATCCCCTGGAGAAGGAAATGGCAACCCACTCCAGTATTCTTGCCTGGAGAATCTTAGGACAAAGGAGCCTGGTGGGCTATAGTCCATGGGATGGCAAAGAGGTGGGAGAGGACTGAGGGCCTCGCCAGGGCTACCCCCATCCCCACATCCTCTGCTTTAGCTCCTCTCCGAAGTACCTAGATAACTCTATTTGATGCAAATTTCCTGAGTTGTTTTGCAAATGTGAAACTCCCCCTCAGCCATTGAAGATGTTAACTACTTGAGGACCTTGAGCACATAGCCCCAGGCCTCCTGGAGTCTAAGAATTTAAAAAGTTAACCCCTGTGACACCATCCTGTTCCCTCATCATCAGTCAGAGAATTGTGCCTGTTCTGATTCTGTACCCTGACACCCCCTCCCTTGCCTGGCTTTAAAAAATGCTTTGCTGATACCCTTAGAGGAGTTCAGAGTTTTAAGGCAAGAGCTGACTCTTTGCATGCTGCTAAGTCGCTTCACGACCCCATAGACGGCAGCCCACCAGGCTCTCCCATCCCTGGGATTCTCCAGGCAAGAACACTGGAGTGGGATGCCATTTCCTTCTCTAATGCATGAAAGTGAAAAGTGAAAGTGAAGTCACTCAGTCGTGTCTGACTCTTAGCGACCCCATGGACTGCAGCCTAGCAGACTCCTCCATCCATGGGATTTTCCAGGCAAGAGTACTGGAGTGGGTTGCCCTTGCCTTCTCCATGCATGGCCCTGCAATAAACCTTTCTCTGCTCCAAATCCACCGTTTCAGTTTGGCCTCACTGTGCATCAGACACACGGACTTTAGTTAACAGTGCCACCAGAATACATGGAGGGCATAGGAGAGTTAGAGCAGGGAGGTGTGTAAAGAGGGCTGCACAGAAGGGGTAACACAGGAGTTACCTGATTTGAAAGGCATCTTGATGTCGAAAAAGCAGGGGCACTGAAGTCAGACTTGTGTAGGTTAAAGTCCTGCCTATTGTAGCTGCAGAATTACAGACAGGTACCTTTATTTCTTAAAGCTTTCTGTTGTTTGTAAAATAGAGGTATTAATAATCCCCAATTCCTGGGGTTGTTTTGAGAATCAGATGAGAAAAAGCTTGTGAGTCCTTGGCTCACACAGGCTGGTGTGTTGCTCCTTTGTTAATCTAGCTCACCTTCTCCATTCAGTGCGTTGCTCTCAGGCTGTGGAAGCAGGGCCTTCAGAAGATGTGGAGGGGTTGGAGTGGAGGTAAGAGGAAGAAAGGTGATGTTATTTAAGAGATCTTCCCATTTCAGAATCTCAGAGGGGACACTTGGGAATTTCCACAAACTTCCTTTTGCCACCTAAATTTGGGGGCAGCCCCTAGGAGAACACTGTACCCTAAGAGTCTCGCATCCTTCGAGTCACCTGCAGATGGTTTTGGGGGATTCAGCTTTCAGTTCAGTTTAGTTCAGTAGCTGAGTCGTGTCTGACTCTTTGCAAGCCCCTAGACTGCACACCAGGCTTCCTTGTCCGTTACCAACTCCTCAAGCTTCCTCAAACTTCTGTCCATCGAGTCAGTGATGCAGGTTTGATAAGCCTT
>SJYV01028914.1:0-15205 GCA_006410875.1 Neotragus pygmaeus | reverse complement strand
GCACACAGCCCCAACCTCAGTGAAGAGTGACCAAGGCACACAGGATAAAACTCGGCGCAGGGCAAACCTGGCACACAGCACAGACCTCAGGAGATGGGGACCACGGCACACAGCCCAGACCTCGGTGCAGAGCGACCATGGCACAGAGCACAGAACTCATCGCTAGCCAACCGTGGAAGACAGCCCGGATATCGGCACAGTACTACTGTGGCACAGAGCCCAGAACACGTCACTAGCCGACCGTGGAACACAGCCTGGACCTCGGCGCTGGGCAACCACAGCCCAGAGCCCAGAACTCGTCGCTTGCTGACCACGGAACATAGCCCGGACCTTGGTGCAGGGCAACCGTGGCACACAGGTTGGACCTAGGCACAGGGCGAACTTGGAACACAGCCCAGACATCGGCGCAGGGAGACCGCGGCACACAGCCCGGACATCTGCAGAAGGTTAACACGGCACAAGCCCGGGAATCTGTGCAGGGCGACTGTGGCACAGAGCCTGGAACTCGTCGCTAGCAAACCGTGGAAGACATCACAGACCTTGTCGCAGGACGACTGTGACACACAGGCTGGACCTCGGTGAAGGGCGAATGCGGCACGCAGCCCAGACCTCGGCGCAGGGAGACCGCGGCACACAGCCTGGACTTCTGCAGAAGGCTACCACGGCACACAGGCCGGAAATCAGTGCAGGGCGACCGCGGCACAGAGCCCAACCCTGGCGCAGGACGACCACGGCACACAGACCAGCCCTGGCCCAGGGCGACCGTTGCACACAGTCTGGACCTAAGTGCAGGGCGACTGAGCAAACAGCCCGAACCTCAGTGAAGGGTGACCGCAGCACACAGACCAGAAATCTGTGCAGGTGACTGTGGCACAGAGCCCGGAAATCGTCGCTAGGCAACCACAAAACACAGCATGGACTTTGGTGCAGGGGGACCGTGGCACACAGGCCGGACCTCAGCGCAGGGCACCCTTGGCACACAGCCCGGAACTTGGTAAAGGGCGACCGCAGCTCACAGCACGAACATCAGTGAAGGGCATCCGCAACANAACACAGCACGGACTTTGGTGCAGGGGGACCGTGGCACACAGGCCGGACCTCAGCGCAGGGCACCCTTGGCACACAGCCCGGAACTTGGTAAAGGGCGACCGCAGCTCACAGCACGAACATCAGTGAAGGGCATCCGCAACACACAGCCCAGAAATCTGTGCAGGGTGACCACAGCACAGAGCCTGGAACTCGTCGCTAGCCAACCACGGAACACAGCCCAGACTTTGGCAAAGGGTGACCGCAGCACACAGGCTGGACCTAGGTGCAGGGCGACTGTGTCACAAGCCCAGACCTGGGCACAGGGCGACCCTGGCACACAGCATGGACCTTGGTAGATGGCGACCATGTCACACAGCCAGAACCTCGGGGCAGAGCAACCACAGCACAGAGCCCGGAACTCGTTGCTATCTGACCGCGGAACACAGCCCAGACTTCGGCGCAGGGCAAATGCGTCACACAGCCCGGACCTCAGTGCTGGGCGACCGCGGCACACAGCCCAGACATCAGGACAGTGTGACCATGGCACACAGCACGAACCTCAGTAAAGGGCGACCACGGCACACAGCCCGGAACTCTTCAATAGCCGACCAAGGAATGCAGCCCAGACCTCGGCGCAGGGCGACCACGGCATACAGGCCGGACCTCGGAGCAGTGTGACGACGGCACACAGCCTGGACCTAAGCGCAGGGCGACCGCAGCACAAAGACTGAACCTCAGTGAAGGGCGATCATGGACTCACAGCCTGGAAATCATCGCTAGCCGACCGCAGAACACAGCCTGGACCTTGGCGCAGGGCAACTGCGGCATAGAGCCCGGACTTCAGTGCAGGGTGACTGCACCACACAGCCTGAACCTCAGTGAAGGACGACCGTGGCACCCTGCCTGGACCTTGACCCAGGGCGAGCCTGGCACACAGCATGGATCTCGGCAGATGGCGACCTCGGGACACAGCCCAGTAATTTGTGCAGTGCGACCATGGCACAGAGCCCAGAACTCATTGCTAGCCAACCGCGGAACACAGCCCAGACCTCGGCACAGGGCAACCGTGGCACAGAACCCGGAACTCGTCACTAGTCGACCCCAGAACACAGCCCAGACCTTGGCGAAGGGCGACCGTGGCACAAAGGCCGGAACTCAATGCAAGGCGACCACGGCACACAGCCCGGACCTCGGCATAGGGCAAACACAGCCTGAATCTCAGGGAACGGTTACCACGGCACACAGCCCAGACCTCTTTGAAGGGCGAACACAGCCCGAAAAGCAGGGAAACACGAATACAGCCCGAACCTCAGGGAAGGGCGACTGCGGCACACAGCCTGGACCTCAGTGCAGGGCGACCCTGGCACACAGCACGGACCTCAGCAGATGGCTACCATGGCACACAGCCTAGAGTCGGCAGATGGTGACCGCGGCAATCACCCTGGACCTCAGCACAGAGCGACCGTGGCACAGAGCCCAGAACTCTTCGCTAGCCAACCGCCAAACACAGCACGGACTTCGTGCACGGTTACTGCGGCACACAGCCCGGTCCTGATGCAGGGCTACTACAGCACACAGCCCGGACCTCGGTGCAGAGCATCCGCAGCACACAGCCCAAACCTCAGTGAAGGGTGACCGCGGCACATAGCCCAGAAATTTGTGCAGTGCAACTGCGGCACAGAGTCCGGAACTCGTCACTAGCCAACCGTGGCACACAGCCCGGACCTTTGTGCAGAGCGACCACGGCACACAGGTTGAACCTCGGTGCAGGCTGACTGCAGCACAAAGCACGGACCTCGGCAGATGGCGACCGCGTCACACAGCCCGGACATCTGCGCAGAGTGACCGTGCCACAGAGCCCGGAAGTCATTGCTAGCCGATCACAGAACACAGCCGGGACCTCGGTGCAGGGCAACTGTGGCACACAGCACGGACCTCGGTGCATGGCGACCGCGACACAGAGCCCAGACCTCGGTGCAAGGCAACCCAAGCACATAGCATGGACCTCAATAGATGACAACCGTGTCACACAGCCAGGACATCGGCGCAGAGTGACCGCAGCACAGAGCCCGGAACTCTTCACTAGCCGACCACGAAACACAGCCCAGACCTCAGTGCAGTTTGACCGCGGCACACAGCCCAAACCTCAGTGAAGGCGACCGCGCACACAGCCCGTAACTCATCATTAGCCGACAGCGGATCGCAGCCCTGACTAGGGTGCAGGCGACCATGGCACACAGCCCAGACCTCGGTGCACGGCAAACGCGGCACACATCCCGAACATCGGCGAAGGGCACCTGCGGCACACAGCCCGAACCTCAGTGAAGAGCGACCGCGGCACACATCACGGACCTTGACGCAGGGCAACCCTGGCACACAGCACGGACCTCGGCAGATTGCGATCACGGCAAACACCCCAGATCTCAGGCGGAGAGCGACCGAGGCACAGAGCCTGGAACTCGTCGCTAGCTGACCGAAAAACACAGCCTGTACCTCGGTGCAAGGCGACCACGGCACACAGGCCGGAAATCGGCACAGGGCAAATGCGTCACAATCCTGGACATCGGCACAGGGCGACCACGGCACCCAGCCCGAACCTCAGTGAAGGGCAACTGCGGCACTCATCCCGGACCTTGACGCAGGGTGACCCTGGCACACAGCACAGACCTCGGCAGATGGCGACCGTGGCAAACAGCCCGGACCTCAGCACAGAGCAACCGCGGCACAGAGCCCAGAACTCGTCGCAAGCCGAGGGCGGAACACTGCCCGGACCTCGGCGCAGGGCGACAGCAGCACACAGGCCCAACCCCATTGAAGGGTGACTGCGGCACACAACCCAAATCTCAGTGAAGGGTGATCGCAGCACAGAGCCTGGAACTCNCCAGAACTCGTCGCAAGCCGAGGGCGGAACACTGCCCGGACCTCGGCGCAGGGCGACAGCAGCACACAGGCCCAACCCCATTGAAGGGTGACTGCGGCACACAACCCAAATCTCAGTGAAGGGTGATCGCAGCACAGAGCCTGGAACTCATCACTAGCCAACGAGGAACGCAGCCCGGACCTCGGCGCAAGGTGACCACGGCAGACAGCCCGGACCTTGACGCAGGGCAAATGCAGCACACATCCCGGACATCAGCGCAGGGCGACTGTGGACACAGCCTGAACCTCAGTGATGGGCGACTCCAGCACTCATCCCAGAACTCGACGCAGGGTGACCATAGCACACAGCACGGACCTCACAGATGGCGACCATGGCAAACACCCTGGTACTCGGCACAGAGCGACCGTGGCACACAGCCTGAACCTCAGTGAAGGGCGACCACGGCACACAGCCTGGAACTCGTTGCTAGCCAACTGCAGAACACAGCCCGGACTAGAGGGAACAGTGACCATGGCACACAGCCCGGACNTATAAGAGACAGCTCTAGCACTCATCCCGGAACTCGACGCAGGGTGACCATAGCACACAGCACGGACCTCACAGATGGCAACCATGGCAAACACCCTGGTACTCGGCACAGAGGGACCGTGGCACACAGCCTGAACCTCAGTGAAGGGCGACCACGGCACACAGCCTGGAACTCGTTGCTAGCTGACCGCAGAACACAGCCCGGACTAGAGGGAACGGTGACCATGGCACACAGCCCGGACTTCTGCAAAAGGCTACCACGGCACACAGCCTGGAAATCAGCACCCGGCGCTCCTGGCACACAGACCGGACCTTTGCACAGAACGACCTTGGCACAGAGCCCAGAGCTCGTCGCAAGCAGAGGGCGGAACACAGCCCGAACCTCGGCACAGGATGACCACGGCACAAAGCCTGAACCTCAGTGAAGAGCGACCAAGTGACACAGCACGGACGTCGGCACAGGGTGACCGCGGCACACAGCCTGGAACTCAGTGCTAGCCGACCACAGAACACAGCCCGGACCTCGGCGCAGGGTGACGCGGAATACAGGCTGGACCTCGGAGCAGGGCAACCGTGGCACACAGCCTGGACCTCGGCACAGGGCGAACACGGCACACATACCAAACCTCAGAGAAGGGTGAACCCGGCACACAGCCTGGAACTCGTTGCTAGCCAACCGCGGAACACAGCTTGGACCTCGGCACAGGGCGACCGCGGCACACAGCCCGGGCCACTGCAGAAGGCTACCGTGGCACACAGCCTGGAACTCAGCACACGGCCACCATGGCACACAGCCCGGACATCAGCACAGAGCAACCACAGCACAGAGCCCGGAACTCATTGCAAGCCGAGGGCAGAACACAGCCCGTACCTTGGTGCAGGGCGACAGCAGCACATAGCCCCAACCTCATTGAAGGGCAACCGCAGCACACATCCCGAACCTCAGTGAAGGGTGATCGCGGCACAGAGCCCTGAACTCATCACTAGCCGATGAGGAACGCAAGCCGTACCTCGGCGCAGGGCAACCACAGCACACAGCCCGGACCTTGATGCAGGGCAAACGTGGCACACATCCTNAACCACAGCACAGAGCCCGGAACTCATTGCAAGCCGAGGGCAGAACACAGCCCGTACCTTGGTGCAGGGCGACAGCAGCACATAGCCCCAACCTCATTGAAGGGCAACCGCAGCACACATCCCGAACCTCAGTGAAGGGTGATCGCGGCACAGAGCCCTGAACTCATCACTAGCCGATGAGGAACGCAAGCCGTACCTCGGCGCAGGGCAACCACAGCACACAGCCCGGACCTTGATGCAGGGCAAACGTGGCACACATCCTGGACATCGGAGCAGGGTGACCGCGGCACACAGCCCGAACCTCCGTGATGGGCGATCACAGCACTCATCCCGGAACTCGACGCAGAGTGACCATAGCACACACCATGGACCTCACAGATGGTGACCACAGCAAACACCCTGGACCTCGGCGCAGAGTGACTGCGGCACAGAGCACAGAACTCGTCACAAGCCGAGGGCAGAACACAGCCCAGACCTCAGCGCAGGGCGACTGCGGCACACAGCCTGAACCTCATTGAACAGTGACCAATGCATACAGCACGGACCTCGGCGCAGGGCAACCCTGGAACACAGCACGGACCTCGGGAGATGCTGACCGCATCACACAGGCTGGACCTCGGCGCAGGGCGACTGCAGAACACAGACCAAACTTCAGTGAAGGGCGACCGCATCACACAGCCCAGAACTCATCGCTAGCCGAGCGCGGAACACAACCCAGACCTCGGCGCAGGACGACTGTGGCACACAGCCCGGACCTCGGTGAAGGGCTACTGCAGCACACAGCTCGGACCTCAGCAGATGGCGACCGAGGCACACATCACAGACCGCTGCGCAGAGCAACCACGGCACAGAACCTGGAACTCATTGCTAGCCGATTGCAGAACACAGCCCAGACCTCTGCGGAGGGCGACTTTGGCACAAGCCCGGATTTCGGGGCAGAGCGACCATGGCACACACCCCAGACTTCGGCACAAGGAAAATGCAGCACACATCTTGGACATTGGTGCAGGGCAGCCGTGGCACAAAACATGAACCTCAGTGAAGGGCGACCGTGGAACTCATCCCAGACCTCAACACAGGGTGACCCAGGCACACAGCACGGATTCGGCAGATGGCAACGGCGGCAAACACCCCAGAACTCAGCGCAGAGCGACCACGGCACAGCCCGGAACTCATCGCTAGCCAACGCAGAACACAGCCCTGAACTCGGCGCAGGGTGACCCTAGCACACAGCTCGGACCTTAGCAGATGGCGACCGCGGCACACAGCCTGGGTCTCGGCACAGAGCAACCACGGCAGAGCATGGAACTCGTCGCTAGCCAACCACGGAAAACAGCCTGGACCTCGGTGCAGGGCAACTGCGGCACACAGCCNTGGCTCGAGGTGGGCCCTGCTTGTCTGGCAGCCGCTGTCCTGCTGGAGCTCCCGGGGCTCTAACCGCAGACCTCTGAGCAGCTCTTTCTCTTCTCAGAGCTGGGACTGGCTTGTCCTTATCTGGCCCCTTTACTCCTGGACACGCTGATTCCTCAGAACCTGGATGCAGGCATGCCTTTCTAATTCAGCCACGTCTTCCTGGCCTTCCTCTCTCTCTCTCCCTCTACATACACGCACACACTTTCATAAGAAAACCTACCTGGCTGTTCACAGCTCTACAGACAGCGTAGTAGGTTGCAAAGAGAATGTGGATTCTAGAGTCTCCCCTGGGTAGGCATCCTGCTTTTTCATTTTCCGCCGACTGAGTGTGAGAAGGAAACCATCCCCCTGTCTGCTTCTCCATTTTTCACTCGTGCAAATGAAGACACCATTAACCACCTCTCGAAGCTGATGAGAATGAAAAGAGATAATGGATTTAAAAGTGGTGAGTGTCTATAGTAAGTAAATAGGGCTTGCTTTCCTCAGTCACCTGGGATCTTCAGATAGAAAGGTCCTCGGCCTGTTGTGTTAACCTCGTCCTAAAAGCACAGAGGAGGCTGGACTAGGGAACGTGTGGAGTCAGAGGCCAAAATAATAATTGCGTTAGTGTTGGTTAGAAACCCCCGGCCTAAGATTAAAGGCAGTTATGAATCGGATGAAAGCGCATCCAGAGGGCATTTATGATGTGTGTTTTCTTTATATTTTTTGAGCTGACTTAATTTACAGTCTGTCGTGTGAGCAGAGGAGGAAGTTCTTCGAGAGGAAAGGGAGATGGTGCACAGACAAATAGGTGAAGATGCAGAGTTGAGCGGTGGACTTCCCTGTGCGGCGGCCTTCAGCCTGCCCTCCTGCCAGAGCTGCGGGGCCAGGCGCTCGGGGGCCGTGGAGCCTTCTGCATCCGCAGCCCTCTCTCCTGCAGTGTCTGCGAGCTTCTTGTGAAACTTCCACCGGAACCAAGCGTAACACAGTAGGGAGAGCACCCTGAGCCAACGCAGTTGGTGTGGGAGCTGGTGGGTTAATTGAAAAATCATGCGGAAGAGCCGCTGAATATCATATTCAGAGGGAAGGGCTGGGAGCTTGGGGTTGCAGATGCAAACTAGTATACGTAGGAGGGGTAAGCAGCAAGCTCCTACCGTATAGCACAGGGAATTAGGTCAATATCCTGTGATAAACCACAATGAAAAAGCATATGAAAAGGAATATATATATGTACAACTGAGTCACTTTGCTAGNGCAGACGCAAACTAGTATACGTAGGAGGGGTAAGCAGCAAGCTCCTACCGTATAGCACAGGGAATTAGGTCAATATCCTGTGATAAACCACAATGAAAAAGCATATGAAAAGGAATATATATATGTACAACTGAGTCACTTTGCTAGACAGCAGAAATTAGCACAACATTGTAAATCAACTCTACTTTAATGCAATTTTATTTTATTTTATTTTATTTTATCCCCGTGCACCAGCCCCAAGCATCCTGTATCCTGTATCGAACTTAGACTGGCGCTTCGTTTATTTCATGATAGTATGCATGTTTCAATGCCATTCTCCCAAATCATCCAACCCTCTCCCTCTCCCTCAGAGGCCAAAAGTCCGTTCTATAAGTCTGTGTCTCTTTTGTTGTCTCACATACAGGGTATTCACATCTTATCCAGTTTGGTATAAAATATGTAAGTACCCGTCCGTGCGCCAGTCTTTTTGAGTTGGGGTTCTGCTGGTTAGAATTCTGCTTCATCCTTCTTTTGTAAACCAGTGTGCCGTACCCCAGGGCCAGTGCCAGTGTCTTTAAAGTACAGCAGAGGGCTCCGACTGCAGAATCCTCTGTTTCCATTTTTTCCTGGTCTTGTCCAGCTCCACGCCCCACCCCCCGACAGTGGCCACAGCTGTTGTTTTTTATGCAGCTGTCCTTTGTCAGGTCTCTTCAAAGTGTTCTACCTAGTTTTCCTGGAAACAACTTTTGTTGCGCTTCCTATCCACTTTAAATGATTTAAATTAAGACGTGGGGCTGTGGTGACGGGTCTGACTGGCCTGCACAGGTGTGGGGACACAGAAGACTCACCTGGAAGTGCTCAGCTGTGCAGCGGCCGGGATCTGAAGGGCCTCGTGGAGAGCCGCCTGCCTCCTGGGCTTCTCGTGCAGCTGGAGACGGGATGGGCTTCGGGGTCCCCCGTTCAGTTCAGTTCAGTCGCTCAGTCATGTCCGACTCTTTGCGACCCCATGGACCGCAGCACTCCAGGCCTCCCTGTCCATCACCAACTCCCAGAGTTTACTCAAACTCATGTCCATTGAGTCGCTGATGCCATCCAACCATCTCATCCTCTGCTGTACCCTTCTCCTCCTGCTCTCAATCTTTCCCAGCATCAGGGTCTTTTCCACTGAGTCAGCTCTTCGCATCAGATGGCCAAAGTATTGGAGTTTCAGCTTCAACATCAGTCCTTCCAATGAACACCCAGGACTGATCTCCTTTAGGATGGACTGGTTGGATCTCCTTGCAGTCCAAGGGACTCTGAAAAGTCTTCTCCAACACCACAGTTCAAAAGCATCCATTCTTTGGCACTCAGCTTTCTTTATGGTCCAGCTCTCACCAGTTCAAAACCATCAATTCTTTGGCACTCAGCCTTCTTTATGGTCCAGCTCTCACCAGTTCTAAACCATCAATTCTTCGGCGCTCAGCCTTCTTTATGGTCCAGCTCTCACATCCGTCCGCGGCCACTGGGACTTCCCGTTGCAGCCCCTGAACCCCCATAGGTTTCATCCTGGGAGGTGCTGTCGTCAGGGGTCTCTCCCTCCTCTACCTGTAGGTTCGATCTGCTATTGAATTGCCTCCACGGCATCTCCTCCCTTTGGTTTCTGCCCTTTTTTCTAGCCTGCTGAGACATTTGTGATCAGGATAGTATCATCCTACATCTGGGGATCTTCCCAGCTCTGGCTTCTCTGAGCCTTTCCTGTGTCAGGCTGCTCCAGTCTGCCTGGACTCAGGCAGACTGGCTGGCTGGAGGCCTCAGCCCTTTGGCGTGCTGCAGAAACCTCTCCTCAGGCGACCCCAGCCCCCTCTGCAGAGGTTCAAGATGGCCCTATCATTCCACCCAGCAGTCCCCATCCTGTCCCTGAAGGACTCAGGAGAGGCTTGATACGAGGCATTTCTGTAACTGGAACCACTCTGGGGTACCCTCCACCCCCCCATACGTCCCCCTGTTCTGCATGGACTTCTGTGGGCTTCTGGGGGCCCATCTCCTGATTCCATGGGCTCCCAACCATCCCTCTAATGGGCCACACTGGGATTTGCCAGGGAGTAACAGCAATGTCTGCAGTATCTAGAATTTACCACCTTCTGCTTCAACAAGGACGCCAATATTTGTCCTTTTAAAACCATCTGGCTTTATTTTTTCACTGACACAGTTTCTCCAAGATAATTATTTTGGTTCTGAGATCATAGCCTTTAGTGCCAACAGCAGCAGATCTCGGCCTTGTTTCTGTGATACGGGAGATTTTCCCATGGATGATCACTGCTGAGGAAGGACCAGGCCTGCCCTCCGAGGCGGCAGTTCCACTGCGTCCCACCCAGAGCAAACCGCGGCTCGGTGGAGTCTGCCGGTGGCAGGGTGAGTGAGACGTCTCTCCTCCTAGCGTTCCCTTTGATCAAGTTCCTCACTTCCACTTCTAATAGTGACATGCCAGTGTGTGCTGAGCACTGCTTCCTTAAAATGGAATTCTTCTTGGCTTGATGAATTTTAAATTCATCATTTAAAAGATTGAGGTTGCTTTGGAAGGCAGGTTGCCAACCTTTGTGAAAAGTTTTCAACGCCCACCCCTACCCATGATTCGTGACATCCACACATGACGTCCGTCTCTTTTGGAAAAACACAGGCATTTGTTCACCAGAAGGCAGATAGATACCAGGACATGATTTTAGCATCGTTAGTAACGGGCAGAAGGAAGTAAGGTGTGTGTCCATCAGCAGGGGAATGGCTAAATAGAGGATGGTGCCTTCGTACCGTGCGTGCAGTCATTCTGTACGAACTGACAATGGAAGGAACTCCGGGAGATGCTGGTCACCGAGGAGACAAGTTGCAGGTTAACTGTGATGGTTACCTTTATGTGACAGCCTGGTCAGGCTGGGGCAGCCAGTGGTTCGGTCAAACACGCGTGTAGATGTTGCAGTGGAGTCCACGATTGACGTGCAGGTGAGGAGACTGAACCCTCCATAATGTGCATAGACTTCATCCAGTCAGTTTAGGACCTCAAGAGCGGGCCTGCCCTGCAGAGCTGGAATTGCTAGCCCCCCAGTCGTACAAGCCAGTTCCTCTAAATCAGTATCTCTGTCCCTGTCTGTCTGTCTGTCTGAAAGTCTGTCTCTGTTCTCTACCTGTTCTATTGGTTCTGTCTCTCAGGAGAACCCTGACCGATACAGAGATACCCTCACCAATGTGATACCTTTAATGGGGAAAAAAGCTTCACAAAATAATATAATGTATATTCTGTGGGAATATGCAGGCGCAGAGAAAGGCCTGGAAGGACTGCCATCAAGCTGGCGAGAGTGGTTACATATGACTGGGAATGGAAGGGCAGAAGGCGGCTTTACCCGTAATAGTTTAATTTTTATGGATAGAATAATTCATTCACTTGAGGAATCAAAAATTTGTTTTTAGAAGATAGCTAGTTCTGTATCCCCACAGCCTTTCTTCTCTGAGGTTTTGAGAGAGAAAGTGAAGTCGCTCAGTCGTGTTCGACTCTGCAACCTCATGTACTGTAGCCCACCAGGTTCCTCTGTCCATGGGATTTTCCAGGCAAGAGTCCTAGAGTGTGTTGTCATTTCCTTCTCCAGGGGATCTTCCCAACCCAGGGATTGAACTTGGGTCTCCTGCATTGCAGGCAGACCCCTTATCCTCTCAGCCACCAGGGAAGTGGGTTAGGTGTATTTAGCTGTATTTATTGGACCATTTTATACACCTAAGGCTTTAGGTGTATTTATTTTCTCCTTGTGGAAAAGAAAGTAAAATAGGAATTGAGTAGTTCCACTTTCTATTGTCTTACATGTATTTTTTCTTGTATAGCTTCTTGTTTTGAACAGAATTTTTTATTCAAGTAGATTTACAAGGTTTCAGGTATATAGCAAAGTGGTTCAATTATTTATGTTATATTCTTTTTCACTACAAGATACGAATACAGTTCCCTGTGCTATGGAGTAGGACCTTGTTTCTCTGTTTTAAATACAGTAATGTGCATCTAATTCCAAACTCCTAATTTTTCCCTCTCTGTATGGTAGCCATAAGTTTGTTTTCTACATCTGTGAATAGATTTCTGTTTTGTAAATGGCTTCATTTGTACCATTTTTTAGGTTCCACATGTAAGTGATATCATATGGTACTGTCATTGTCTGACTTCACTTGGTCTAATAATTTTTATGTCCATTCATGCAGCTGCCAACAGCATTATTTCATTCTTTTTTATGGCTGGGTAGTGTTCCACTGGGCTTTCCTGGTGACTCAGTGGTAAAGAATACACCTGCCAATGCAGGAGATGTGAGTTCAGTCCCTGGGTTGGAAAGATCCCCTGGAGAAGGACGTGCCAACCCACTCCAGTATTCTTGCCTGGGATATCCCATGGACAGAGGAGCCTGGCGGGCTACAGTCCATGGAGTCACAGAAGAGTCTGACACAGCTTAGTGACTAAATAGCAAGTATTCCGTGGGATATATGTCCCACATCTGTATCCGTTCTTCTGTCTGTGGACCTTTAAGTTGCGTCCATGTCTTGCCCAGTGTAAACTGTGCTGCTGTAAACACTGGGATTGAACGTAATTTTAAAAGATGTGAGTATCTGTATATATATATTCAGTTCAGTTCAGTTCAGTTTAGTCGCTCAGTCGTGTCCGACTCTTTGCGACCCCATGAATCGCAGCNTGTGTACAGTCAGTCCTCATGTTCGGGAGCCCCACATCCACAAACTGAACCAACCGTGAATGTGGAGGACTACATCATTTTATGGAATGTCCCAGGTGATGCTAGTGGTTAAGAACGTGCCTAGCAATGCAGGAGATGTAAGGGGAAGGGACTGGATTCAATCTCTAGGTCAGGAATATCCCCTGGAGGAGAGCACCAGCAACCCCCTCCACTATTCTTGTCTGGAGAATTCCATGGACAGAGGAGCTTGGCGGCCTATAGTCCATAGAATCACAAGAGTTGGACACAACTGAAGCGACTAGCATGTATGCACATCATTTTATATAAGGGACTTAAGCATCTGCATAGTTTGGTGTCTGCGGGGGTCCTGGGACCAATTCCCTGAGAATACCCAGTGATGACTGCCTATACTTATATTGGAAGATAGACAAAATGACCACTAAAGCTCTAAGATTCAGATATATTCATCATTACACTCAAATATGTTTTAAACTCTTTTTTAAAAAAATACAAATTTATTTATTTAAATTGGAGGTTAATTACTTTACAATATTGTATTGGCTTTGTCATACATCAACTTGAATCCGCCACAGGTATACATGTGTTCCCCATCCTGAATCCCCATCCCTCCTCCCTCCCCGTACCATCCCTCTGGGTCGTCCCAGTGCTAGTTCAACACTGAAAATGAAAAAAAAAAAGAAAGAAAGAAAGAAAGAAGAACAATTTTGATCATTCTAAGATATCGGAGTAACAACATAAAAACAAAATGTCTAATAGTCATTACAATTGAAAATGTGATAGTTTAGACAGCTGTATACAGTGTAGCATGGAAATGGAAAATTTTCTAGAAATCTACAGTCTGTACTTGAAGAAAAATTCATAGCTATTGGTACAAGAATTCAAAGTCTAGTCCTAAAGAACTGAACACATACACAGGAAAAATGTATATGCTTTGATATTAATTGCAGCATATCTTATAATAATTTTTTTAAATGAAGGCACAATGATCAAAATAAAGGAATGGTCAAAATATTTTATCTACAGAATGGATATTATATTATACAGATAGAAAAAATTCATTTAAAAACATGTATATTACTTAACATGACTATAATACTAGAGAAAATAAATAGTATAGTTAATTCATAAGAAACACCACTAGAAATTCTTTAAATATTAAATATGAATATGAATTAACTCAGAAATGTGCCTTATGAGTGATTTTTAAGATTTGCTTATAATTTTTAGAGCTTTCTACAATAAGCAGACATTACTTTCAACAAAGCAAAATGCTTATTAATTGTCAATTAAACAAGCTGTTGTGGCTGTAATTTGCAGACACGAAGAATTTATTGATTCATTTCTTCCCCCCCCCATGATTTCTCTTATGACTTCGAAATTACCATTCATTATTTTCAGTCAATAGGGTAATTCATGTTGGATTTGGACACCTTCCTTTCCAATCTTAGTATAATGGTTAATTTATGTGTCAACTTGAATGGCCATGGGTTAAGGGAATACAGAATAAGTGGGAATACACAATAAGTAGTGGAAAAATTTAGTTAAAATACCAGCTATGACTGCGTGATCAGTTACAGGCAGGGCTATAATTCCGATGAGCATTTCCTATACATTTTCCAATAAATACATTTATGTTTGTGTCTGTGTTTGTTTTCTTTCTGCTTTTTTCTTACTCCCTTATCATGTAGCACAGGATATATTTTTATCATAGTATTTAAGCACTGCTAATTTTACATAATAGCTTTTAAATTATGGGATACCAAGGAGAAGATTAAGCATTACTCAAGATTTTACCTCGTCTCCTGGGGAAGAATAAATTTTCAGTTGTAAGCAGTATAGTTTTAACAGTCTAGGCAGAATTATGATCTTGTTATTGTCTTTATTTGGAGATAAACTAAGGCTTAAGGAGATGTATCTAGGTGCTAAATTGTCAAAGGGTGGACTTATGGCGATTAGTTTTATGTGTCAACTTGGCTGACCACATGGTGCTCAGATTATACTTTATTTCTGTATCTGTGAGGGTGTTTTTGGATTAGCATACGAATTAGTGGGCTCAGTAAATTAAACTGTCCTCTTCAATGTGACTGAGTGGCATCCAACCCTTGAGGGCTTAAATAGAACAAAAAGCTGAGGAAAGAGTAATTCTACCCTTTTTTCCTGTCTCACTGAGCTGTTACATCTCATTTTTCCAAACCTTTGGACTGGGATTTACTACTTTTTATCCGGCCTTCAGACTCAGGCTGAACTACATCTTCAGTCTTCCTGGGTCTCCAGCTTGAGTATAGCAAGATTGCATACAGCCTCGATTATCACAGGAGCCAATTTCTTATATCCTACTGGTTCTGTTTCTCTG
>SJYV01028913.1:0-13960 GCA_006410875.1 Neotragus pygmaeus | reverse complement strand
CTGGTGGCAGTTGGGTGTGTCTTGGAATGCGCACGTCGCCCTGTGGCTTTGCAGTGACTGGGTTTAAAGACAGTCATTGGGGGTCCCTTTGGTGGCTGGTCAGAGCCCACCGGCCCCCATGGGTCATTTGTCTCTTAGACTCCAGGACCACTTGGGAACGTCACCGAGTGGGGCAGTTTGGGAGCCTTCACGCCCCAGTGTTCTCATTGTTAAGAATGTCCATAATTCATATTCCAGACAAACTAGACGCAGACTACATCAAGAGATACCTGGGTGACCTGACTCCACTGCAGGAGAGCTGCCTGATCCGGCTTCGCCAGTGGCTGCAGGAGACCCACAAGGGCAAAGTGAGCATCTGCCTGAGTGTGCGTCCGTGCACGCGTGCATCCACGCACATGTGCAGGGCTGCCGTTGTTCAACCTCGAATGCCTGGTCCCGTTCGAGTGACTCACAGTCAGTGTGCCCAATGGCCATAGGGGGAATGTCCCTTCAGTCAAAGAGGCACTGGATCTGTGACCCCGTGTGCGGCATCTGAGTCCTTCGTCGCAAGTTAGGACGCCCTGCTGTGTATAATTAGCTGCGTATTTGTAGATGTTACAGAGAGTGGCCTTAAAAACAATTACATATCAAGTTACAAAGCAATATTGTAAGAATTAACTACAAATATTCATTCATTTTACTTTTCAGAAGGTTTGGAAGTAGTTCCCAAGTTATTCAGAGATTGGAACTGTCTGGGCTTTGGGACTTCCCTGGTGGTCCAGTTTAAGGTCAAGAATTTGCCATCTGCTACAGGTTCATCGCTGGTCTGGGAGCTAAGATCTCATGTGCCTTGTGGCTAAAAAAACAAAATATGAAACAGAAACAGTATTGTTACAACTTCAATACTTTAAAAAAAAGGTCCTCTTAAAAAAATTACCTGGGCTTTAATTTCGAGGTTTTTGGTAAGTAGCCTCATAAGGAATTAGATTTTTTGTAATCTCACGGGGGACCAGTGTGGGACAGAGGCAGGTGCGTCTGTCTGGGTAGTTCCTGGCCTCCTGCGCTGGGCTGGTGTCTAATTCTGTCGGTCTTGGTCTCCAGCGTCCAGTGTCCAAGGACCGTTTGTATCTGTTTGCAGGAACACACCCCCTGTGGGCAGAGCTGCCATCGCTGAGCACTGACCATGCCTTAGACTCTGGCTTAAAATCTTTATTAAGTCCTCCCAATGGCCCTGTGGGCTGGTGCTATTTTTATCACCCCTGTTGCGCACACACAAGTTCAGTAACTTGCTGGGGGCCTTAACGTCTAGTGCCTCCCGGGGTTGGGCTTTGAAGCCAGGCCACTTGGTTCTGGGACCGACATTCCCAGCCACTCCCAGCCACTCCCATAGGTAGTCCTTTTCGAGACCGTGCCATCTCAGTGCTTTCTTTTCCCAAGCGGGGGCAGTCGGGTGCCAGTCGCATGCCCCCTCATCTGTGCACCAGCAGCATGGGCACGTGGCCAGGGACGAGGACAGAGACCCAGACACGGTCTTGGCCTTGTGTTTTACTGAGGGAAACCTGTCAGACTTGTCAACTGCTGGGCTGGAACCTGAAGAAGGTTCCGGTGTGTCAGGACCCCAGCACCACTGTCAGAGCCAACAGCACTGCTCTGCGCCCTGCATTTCTGTCGCGTGTGATACCTGTACCGGAAGGGGCCCGGACCGCAGAAGCTGGCAGGTTACTCAGTGAGTCAGAGCAGCTGGTGTGTGAGAAGTTGCTTATGCGTTCACTCTCCTTTGCTGAAACTAAAACGGGAATAGTCTAAAGATTATTCAGACTAATAATGCAGATTTTCTAAAGCATTAAGGAAGGTATTTCTGGTAGTGGCTAATTTTAAATAGTGTAATAATGCAGCTCGCTGTCAGTAAGAAGTGAGACTTTTTAGAGTCTTATTCCCTTGGTAACTTGCTTTTTCCCCTTAGCAACTTTTCACATTGCTTAGAAACATCTCCTTCTCTCGACAGATCCCGAAAGATGAGCATATTCTCCGGTTCTTACGCGCCCGGGACTTCAACATCGACAAGGCCAGAGAGACCCTGTGTCAGTCTCTGACCTGGCGCAAGCAGCACCAGGTGGACTACATCCTCGACACCTGGCGCCCCCCCCAGGTCCTGCAGGACTACTACGCGGGCGGCTGGCACCATCACGACAAAGGTAGCCGGGAGCCTGGCGTCGGGACCCACTCTGAGACAAACAGGGGCCTCGAGTGCGCTGTCCCTCCTCGTCCCTGCGTGGACGAGTGGGCACCTGTTTTATCGCCGCTGCCCTTTGCGTGCCCTGCCGAGTGGAGAGGGAGGGCCCGAGGCCACTGCTTCCTGGCCACTCACTCCCCCCTGCCCAGCAGCTTGCTCCACTTCATTCCTTAATCAGGTGGAGTTTGTTTGACTTATTTTTAAAAACTTAGAAGCCTGAGTATTTTCAGGAGCAGAGTGCTAGTAAAGGTACTTTCCGTTTTGACCCGGGCAGTATCTGTAACAACGTGTAGCCAGATTTTGTACATCACAACAGGAGAATTTTTAGCTCTACCTGGGGAGTGAACAAAACGTAAACCAAGAGCAGCATCCCTAAATGAACGATCAGATGTGGGGCCATCTGATCAGACTGCTCTGCACACGACACCTGGCAGGACAGGCTTCCTGGCTCAGTTTTGGGGGCAGGTGGAGTGAGATGCAGTCAGTGCGTGGGGGTAGAGCCAGAGGCCGAGCTCCGCGGGGCTCCCCTCACCCCGGCAGGGCGTCTCCAGGGCCCTGCTAATGACCTGCTCCGTCAGTTGGCTTTTGTTTTCTCCTTTTACAATGCTGGTGGGAAAAGACCGGGTGGGCCTCCTGTAGACACCGCCGAAGCCAGCTGCTGCTTCCCAGAGCGGGAGAGTGCGTGGGGCCCCAGTGGCCCGCAGGAGCGCCCATCCCCCGGTTCGGGTCAGGAGCAGCGCTCACGCAGCCTGTCCTTCCCCTGCAGACGGCCGGCCCCTCTACGTGCTCCGGCTGGGGCAGATGGACACCAAAGGCCTGGTGAGGGCCCTCGGCGAGGAGGCCCTGCTGAGATACGTGAGTGCTGCCCGCTGGGTTTCCTTCCTTCTCTGTCGACCGGGATGGGAGAGGACCGTGGTCCTGTCGCCGCAGCATGTATCGCTTTCATAATTAGAAAAGAGGATCTATTCATAAATTCTACAGACTTCAAAAGAGGGCCCAGAAGTTAAGAAAATGTTTTTCACGGTGGGGAAGCATGAACACAGCCACGGGCATAGCCACTCCAGGTGACGCGGGGGCCAGGCCCGGCGCCATCTCCCCCAACCTGCACCCCCAGGCCGATTCGGGTCCTGCCCCCGCCCTCGCTCTGCTCTGGGGCTGCCTCAGATCAGGCCTCTCAGCAGTGCTCCTTGCACCAGCGCAGCGTGGTCCTGGCTCTGAGCGTCCTTTGTCAGGGCTGTAAGCGCCTCCTTCCCCGTCTCCTCAACCCCTCCAGGCAGCCTGCACAGCGTGGGTAGTCACGAAGAGAATATTAGCCTTAAAGTAGAAACAAGCAAGCAGGACCTTGAAAGGCACATGCAGAAGCCTCCGTCCTGCATTACCCGCTCTGGGCATCTTGTCGCCTCCTCTGTGCCCAGCACTGCGTGTGCTTCTGTGGCTGCAGGCGGACTGCGTCCATCGGGGACGGGCTTGTTACTCCAGCTCAAAGGGGTCCCTTCAGCCAGGCTTGAGGCTGGTTGGCACACTGCCCTTTCTCTTAGCTGGTGCGTGAGGCTTCACAGTGTTGCCACTCAGCCGACACTCACCTCCGACTCTTCCAGACGCACTCACTCTGGACGTGGCTCAGCAGGTTGCGCCCTCCCCGCCTGCCCGGTCACCCCTGTCGTCTCGGGGACCTGTCCCCTGGTCCGCAGAGGACAGTGCTCATGCCCCATGAGAGAGCGAGCTGCTGCTTCCGTGATATGTTTTGTGCACACGACTGTGTCAGGACGTAGATGACGTTTGGCTTACACGCCTCCCTGAGGCACACGGGGTTGCTGTCACCCACGCAGCTGGATGCAGCTGTGTCAGCCCCTTAGACTGATGGGGAACGTCTCTGGCTCTTGTGCACAGGTTCTTTCCATCAACGAAGAAGGCCTGCGACGATGTGAAGAGAACACAAAGGTCTTCGGCCGCCCTATCAGGTAGCTGCTTCTCCCTCCTAGCTTGTTGGAAATAGGAGTCATGTATTTCTAGTTAATTTTTAAAAGGCCAGACTCTGCTTTGGGTTTTAGGACCAAGTCTGAGTAGTTCCTGTTTTCCACGGTGTCCTAGCAGGTAGGACAGTTAAACACGTGGGGTGTGTGCTGCAGTCAGCTGCAGGGCGGCTGCTGGGGTTTGGCGTTTCTGCCCCAGGCCTTGTCCTCTCAGCTGCGTGGGTCGGCCTGTGGCAGTTTCATGGTCCTTGGGAGTCTAGGGTCACAGTTGCTTGGGTTTTGCTCTGGTTTTTTTTGGTGCTGAGGAGGTGGGACAGAAAAAAAGTGATTCTCTGCTCTTAAACCAAACTTGCAGTTTTGGTGGACTGTTTTGAAGATGTGCAGTGGTTCAGAGGTGGGCCCTGGGAAGGGTCTGGGTCATTGACCAGCACATAAGTTCCAGGAGGGCAGGGACTCTGAGGGCCTCTGTTCACTCCTGTGTTCCTGGCCCCGGCCGCAGTGCTTAACTCTTTAATGTTTGTCGAAGACCAGGATGCCGCCTTTCAGTCATATGTGTATTTAAACGTTGTATACGTGCCCCACTGGATCAGTAGAGGGGACTCAGCAGATGCAGGGCAGCACGTGGCCTCCCTTCATGGACAGCTGCACCTTTGACCCTTGGTGGCTTTTGTATTTCGGGGATTGGTCCTATTACATGTGGCGCATGTCTTAATACAGGCAGATAGCGGTAGAGTTTATTACACTGTAATTTTTAAAATCCAGTGTATTTTTGGAAATGGACACTAGTAACTGTATGGAACATAAAAAAGGAAAGCTGGTCACTCTGGGCCATGGTTTGCCGAGTGTGCATGCGCTGAACGCAGCTTGTCTCACCTGCAGCTCCTGGACCTGCCTGGTGGACCTGGAGGGGCTGAACATGCGGCACCTGTGGAGGCCGGGCGTGAAGGCCCTGCTGCGCATCATCGAGGTGGTGGAGGCCAACTACCCCGAGACGCTGGGCCGCCTGCTGATCCTGCGCGCCCCTCGCGTATTCCCCGTGCTCTGGACGCTGGTGGGTCTCCACGGCGGGTGATTGCCCGGAAGGCGTGCACGCATGTGTTCATGTCCCTGTGTGTGTCTGTGACTCGAAGTTGTATAACTAGTTAAGCAACAAGACAAGCATGGAGAGATCAAAGTGTCTCAGATTATTTAAGGGAAGAAAGTTTTCCCGAGTGTCCTCATGTCATACACTTTGGACTTCACAGAAAGAGCAAATCAAACTTGAATCCCGCCCCCTCCAATATCGGCGTGTAATTTTCACCTTTGAAGTACAGACAGCAGAGCAAGTATAACTGCGTGGTCTTTTCCAATTATTTATAGGTTAGTCCATTCATTGACGACAACACGAGAAGGAAATTCCTGATTTATGCAGGAAATGACTACCAGGGGCCTGGAGGCCTGCTGGATTACATCGACAAAGAGATCATTCCGGATTTCCTGAGTGGAGAGTGCATGGTATGTACCTACGTAGGCAGGTAACACGTCTGACTACTCACGAGGGCAGGGAAGGTGGGTGTGGCTGACACAAATGATTTTCAGAACTTTTTGTTTGGATTATTTGTCTTTCAGTTTGGGGGTTTTGGCTGGCATCTGTCTGATCCTGGGTTAAACTAAACAGAGCCATTTAGGTAATTTTTGATAACATACACATTCTTCATTGTTAAATACTAATGAGAGCTTGTTTTAGAATCAGTGTGATTGCAGTTTCTATTATCCGCTCAGCTTTGCGTGAATTAGATTCTTTAACCGTTTTAGAGCAGCTGTGCATTTCTTTAAAACGGTAAAAAATCAAATTGATTCTCCAAAAAGGTTGCCCCGTGGACAACATCAGGAACACATCTTAAAAAGGGTAGTTAAGAGAGCTCTTCTACATGATGCAGGATTTGAAGTACACTGCATGGCTGGGTTAGCAGGCAGATGGCTCCACTTCTGCCCCTGTACTGGGATGAGTGGGGCATGTGATGGGCCAGAGAAGCTTAGCTCCTTGAATACGGCATGGCCCCGGGGGCAGGACGGCCTGACGTGAGGGGCAGGAACCAAGCCTGGAGTNAGGCAGATGGCTCCACTTCTGCCCCTGTACTGGGATGAGTGGGGCATGTGATGGGCCAGAGAAGCTTAGCTCCTTGAATACGGCATGGCCCCGGGGGCAGGACGGCCTGACGTGAGGGGCAGGAACCAAGCCTGGAGTGGTCCACTCGCCCTGCTGGCGCAGCAGGTGACTCCGGCGGGGAGTCCACTCCCCTTCACAGTAAATTAGGCTGTGCGATGTGGAGGTGCCGCCACCCTGGCATGTTCAGGCTCGCGTGTTCAGCTGCTGATGGGAACTTGGGGGATTCTTAGAGGAGTTTAGAGCTGAGCTCAGTTCTCAGGCCTTCAGTCCCACTCTGAGGAGTCACAGATGGAACCGCAGTGCAGTGCAGGGAGCTAGTGAGCCAGGGACCCCCACCCAGCGCCCCTGAGGTTAAAACTCGGGGTCAGATCTGTGGAGACGCGCAGACGCAGGGTACCAGAGCACGACTCAGGTTGCTCTTCCGGTTGCGATGAAAGCAGCGGGGCTGGAGTGGCGGAGACTCCACTCCCCTGTGCTGTGTTAGCAATGGTAAGAATCCCATAAGGGCAGAGATTTCCCCTCCTAAGAGCAGAGATCTACCCCCACAAGAGCAGAAGTCTCCCCGCTCAGGCTCTTAAGGCTTCGGCTCGGCCCTTCTGTGCCACTGTCGGGCTGACATTGAGGCGTCCGCATTCGCCTCTGACTGACACCATCCAGCTCGCCGTCACCGCAGCGGCCTCCCCGAGTCCTGCTGCCCTGCCTGCCGGAGACGGCCATGCTTCTTTCCTGTGTAGTCACCTCCCAGGGCAGATAACACAGGAAGCACTTGGATTTTAAGAACTCGAGGGTTAAGTCATTACATCCGGGTCAATTAGGACATTCATGAATGTGCAAATTCTAATTGAGCCTGTTTCAAGCAAGTTCAAAAGGTGCCACTCTTTATTGGTTTTTTGGCTGGTGTTGTGGACTGATGATTTGATCTGGGGTAGACACTAAATTTTCTCCCTTAATTATATATCTTGCGCATACTTGCATATGATAGAAATAATGCCTGTCGCTGTAGAGAGTAAAACTCTTCTTCACATAATGTTTTTCCTTTGCAGCACAATATAAATACCCAGTGCTTCTTACATAAACCAGCTTCAGTAACTGGATGCTATCCCACACACGTACTACTGTGAATGTTGTGGCAAATCAGCTTCAGCTTGTTCTCATTTACTTAAAGTGAGACACATGTGTTTAAGTGGTTTTTCTCAATTATTTTGCCTAAGTAGTTCAGGGTACTTTATGACATGGCCAGTGTTTCCCGTTTCCTAAGCGGCTCTGCGGAGTTGTGCGTGTGGCTCTCGGGATCGGCTCCGCGGGCGCTGCTCTCACGGCCGTGTTTACCTTTCCAGTGTGAGGTCCCGGAGGGGGGCCTGGTGCCCAAGTCCCTGTACAGGACCGCGGAGGAGCTGGAGAACGAAGACCTCAAGCTCTGGACCGAAACCATCTACCAGTCCGCCAGCGTCTTCAAAGGGGCACCGCACGAGGTGGGTGCCGGGCTGAAGCCACAGGGCCTGGGTCTTCCCTCCCCACAGGGGTTCTTCTGTGGGTCTCCCCAGTAGGGGGTTGTTTAGGAGAATCCGATGCTTTTCCCCGTCTTGGTCTTTAAGGTCATGTTGACACTTGGTCTGCAGTTAAGGTAGCTGTCGAAGCTGGCAGGCAGGCTCTCGCAGAGCAGACCTTGGCTGCCCTTGGTCCGGGCCCCCAGGAGGAGAGTANTTAGGAGAATCCGATGCTTTTCCCTGTCTTGGTCTTTAAGGTCATGTTGACACTTGGTCTGCAGTTAAGGTAGCTGTCGAAGCTGGCAGGCAGGCTCTCGCAGAGCAGACCTTGGCTGCCCTTGGTCTGGGCCCCCAGGAGGAGAGTAGGCAGGCGTCTCCACGTCCGGTTCACCTGAGGCCCTTGACACGGGGGCGCCTCGCGGGTCTCCCCCTGGCGGGAGGTTTGTACCTTCTCAATTTAATGTTTTCGGCATTTTCTGTTTTTCTTGACTGGGTTTGGTTATTTACTGTTTTAAGGCGTTTGCCCGTTTCCCTAGTCTGGTGGAGTGAGGAGAAGCTCGCAGGCGTGCCTTCTCTCCTTGCTGTCCTGTGGCGGCGCCTGAGCAAGACTGTGCCTGTTCTCACACATGCGTGTGCTCTGGTGTTCTGAGCGTCTCTGCGCTGNGCCATCAGAGGCCCCGTCACACTGGCCACACAGTGAGGGGACCAGCACCCTCCGTCAGTGTGACAGCGATGCCCAGGGCAGTGGGTGCCCCTGCCAGCTGCCTGGAGGGTGGGAGGGCTTCCATTTTGTGTCCAACACAAGGACATCTGTCTCTTATACACATCTGCTCCGGGCCGAGGTCTGGGGCTCGGGGCCATGTGGTCCAGCCAGGCTGCAGCTGGCCGGGCTGCCGCTCTGCTGCCCCTCCAGGCTCCTGGCCGGGGTGTCTCCCTCCCCACCACCCGCGCCTCCTGGGCTGAGCGGACACGGTGCTGTGGTTTGAATGAGCAGAGACGGGCTGGAGGTGCCCTACTCCCAGCCTCTGCGGGGAGACAACTGCGTCTCAGGGATTACTTGTATGGATTCCTTATGTGGAGGCTGTGTTCTCGTCTCTGCTTAGGTCGTGGTTGCGTTGTCCCGGGTAGGGAGCTCAGTGTGCGGTGTGTTCTTATGGGTCGCAGGGTTATCTGTGAGAGGATTTCTATTGTCAGAACACTGAGAACTTCGGCTCTGGTTTCGGGGTTCAGTAGGGCACACGTCAAGGACGGGGGTCTCGTGAAACGAGGGCTGAGTTCTTTGTCCCTGCAGTGAACGCAGGCGCGAGGGACCAGTCTGCAGAGGGGCTGGCGTCCCAGGGAGCTCGGCCCACGGAACCCGTGGCGTCAGTGCCACCACTGTGCTGGGACAGGGCTCGTGTGCGTGTGGAATCTGCTCTTTCAGGAGAGTCTGTGTAGCTATAGAGCCAAGGCAGTGAGCAGTGGCGGCGGAGGGGCCAGAGACTGCTGGCTGGGAAGCGGACACACCGCCCGCAGCTCAGCGAGCGGCTCCCAGGGCAGGTGGGGCGCGAGGTTGGCTTCTGCCAAGATTTTTTAGTGAATACATAACTTTCTGCAGCTGGTTTTAATTCTCACAGTAATCTTTGGAAACTGTAACTTTGATCATTCCCTGCTGGGAAGCTGTATGGGCGCTGCATGAAATTCAGCTTTTAGATTGGCACTCAACACCAGGGGCCTTCCCCACCCAGGCCATGTGGCTCCCTCTCCCACTCAGCCTGGCCACCACTGGCAAAAACCCCTCAGCCTGTGCTCACCTCCTCTCCTCCCCGAGGGGGTTCTTTCTGTCCCTCTCGGGCTGTTTACTCTGGGACCTTCCCTGTGCCCCTCAGCCCAGAGCAACCCTCGGAACCACTTCTGTGGTGTTGAGCGTTATTTCTGTTTTGTATCAAGGCCTTTCTTATAGCCAGGACCCGGTAGCTTAGAATGGTGTCTAAAGAGCATGTGCGGGACGCTCAGGCTGCAGGGGGAGCTAACGGAGCACGGAGCTTGATTGAGTGCGGAGCCTGGCTGAAGAGGCCGGCGGCTGGGACCCCCCTCCCCCAGCTGAGAGGAGAGCTGGGGGGCAGTGGAGATGTGCTGCCGCGGCGCCGGCTCACAGGCTTATGTTCACCGTGGCGGGCTGATGCAGCTAACCTCTCCTTCCAGATTCTCATTCAGATCGTGGACGCCTCATCAGTGATCACATGGGATTTTGACGTGTGCAAAGGGGACATTGTTTTTAACATCTATCACTCCAAGCGGTCGCCACAGCCACCCAAGAAGGACTCCCTGGGGGCGCACAGCATCACTTCCCCAGGAGGGAACAACGTACAGCTGATAGACAGAGTCTGGCAGCTGGGCCGGGACTACAGCATGGTGGAGTCGCCTCTGATCTGCAAAGAAGGGGAGAGCGTGCAGGTAGGGTCCCCCGAGCCTGCCCACAGCCTGGGGTTTCCTGTCTGGAGAAGGAAGTCTGAGGGTGTTGGCCGGGCGGTTAGATGTGTCCTCTTAGGGTGATTCACGAAGCCGAGTGACTCTCAGAAGAACTCAGCTCAGCAGAATCCATGACTTATGTCTAGAGCCATGAATTACTTCTGGAGATGTTTTCACAGAAGCAAACGGAAGGAAGGAGAGGGCAGTCAGTGCATGTACTGCTGGGATTCAGGCGGCTGTCAAGATGACCTTTGACTCAGCGGCACTGGTCTCCTTCAAGAAGATCACTCTGAGTAGAAGTGAGATAAAAAAGGACATAGGGAACTGTTAGCTGTCATTGCCGAGCATTCTCATTTCTTTGCAGTGTTCCATCAGTTCATTTAAAATGTTGGCTAGTTATTCTGAGTGCCTGAGCTCAGAATGGTAGTTCTCGGGAGCTTCTGGCCTTCACATAGGACGCATGATTTTGCTGTCTTCACACTTTTCAGGGATAAGCCTGTCAGTGTTTTGGTAGTCTTAGAAGCACTGAAAGAGAATATTCAGTTTTAAAAATAATGAACATTTGAAGCTGTCTCATAGTCTTAAGTTCCACAATTAGGGGAGAGAGCAGTTTTTACAGATTGTCATTCTACTTTAGACTGACATCCTTTTAACCCAGGATATTCTGGTAAGGTCACTGGAAGCACGTCAGAGTGTTGGCTGGTCTAGGAAAGCTTTTTAGACCCCACCCCCTCGAGGGTAAGCAGAGGACCTTCCTGGGGGCTCCCATCTGTGGGCATCTGCTTCCTCCTCCACAGATGGGGGCCTGGCTGCAGGGCCAGGAGGCCCCTGGAGGCCGCGTGGGACTGGCCCCGATCACGAAACAGGGTAGCTGGCCCCTTCCCCCACCGAGAGGGTCGGTAATCGACGCTGGATCCGAGTGGACAGAGATGTCCCCTCGATGTCTGTCCCCGTTGTGGGGGCTCCCTGAAAGCAGGTGGTCCTCAGCTGTGCCCCCCGACTCGCTCCAGGGCTCCCACGTGACTCGGTGGCCGGGCTTCTACATCCTGCAGTGGAAGTTCCACGGCACGCCGGCCTGCGCCGCCACCAGCCTGCCCCGCGTGGACGACGTGCTGGCCTCCCTGCAGGTCTCCTCCCACAAGTGCAAAGTCATGTACTACACCGAGGTGATCGGCTCCGAGGACTTCAGGTACGGGAGGCTGGCTTCCGGGCCGGGGCAGCTCGTGACGTCGCGTGCTGTCTCTTATACACATCTGCGTCTCCACGTCCGGTTCACCTGAGGCCCTTGACACGGGGGCGCCTCGCGGGTCTCCCCCTGGCGGGAGGTTTGTACCTTCTCAATTTAATGTTTTCGGCATTTTCTGTTTTTCTTGACTGGGTTTGGTTATTTACTGTTTTAAGGCGTTTGCCCGTTTCCCTAGTCTGGTGGAGTGAGGAGAAGCTCGCAGGCGTGCCTTCTCTCCTTGCTGTCCTGTGGCGGCGCCTGAGCAAGACTGTGCCTGTTCTCACACATGCGTGTGCTCTGGTGTTCTGAGCGTCTCTGCGCTGAGGGGGCTCAGTGCACTGAGTGGGCTCGGCCCATCCTGGGCTCCGGGCCGAGGTCTGGGGCTCGGGGCCGTGTGGTCCAGCCAGGCTGCCGCTGGCCGGGCTGCCGCTCTGCTGCCCCTCCAGGCTCCTGGCCGGGGTGTCTCCCTCCCCACCGCCCGCGCCTCCTGGGCTGAGCGGACACGGTGCTGTGGTTTGAATGAGCAGAGACGGGCTGGAGGTGCCCTACTCCCAGCCTCTGCGGGGAGACAACTGCGTCTCAGGGATTACTTGTATGGATTCCTTATGTGGAGGCTGTGTTCTCGTCTCTGCTTAGGTCGTGGTTGCGTTGTCCCGGGTAGGGAGCTCAGTGTGCGGTGTGTTCTTATGGGTCGCAGGGTTATCTGTGAGAGGATTTCTATTGTCAGAACACTGAGAACTTCGGCTCTGGTTTCGGGGTTCAGTAGGGCACACGTCGAGGACGGGGGTCTCGTGAAACGAGGACTGAGTTCTTTGTCCCTGCAGTGAACGCAGGCGCGAGGGACCGATCTGCAGAGGGGCTGGCGTCCCGGGGAGCTCGGCCCACGGAACCCGTGGCGTCAGTGCCACCACTGTGTTGGGACAGGGCTCGTGTGCGTGTGGAATCTGCTCTTTCAGGAGAGTCTGTGTAGCTACAGAGCCAAGGCAGTGAGCAGTGGCGGCGGAGGGGCCAGAGACTGCTGGCTGGGAAGCGGACACACCGCCCGCAGCTCAGCGAGCGGCTCCCAGGGCAGGTGGGGCGCGGGGTTGGCTTCTGCCAAGATTTTTTAGTGAATACATAACTTTCTGCAGCTGGTTTTAATTCTCACAGTAATCTTTGGAAACTGTAACTTTGATCATTCCCTGCTGGGAAGCTGTATGGGCGCTGCATGAAATTCAGCTTTTAGATTGGCACTCAACACCAGGGGCCTTCCCCACCCAGGCCATGTGGCTCCCTCTCCCACTCAGCCTGGCCACCACTGGCAAAAACCCCTCAGCCTGTGCTCACCTCCTCTCCTCCCCGAGGGGGTTCTTTCTGTCCCTCTCGGGCTGTTTACTCTGGGACCTTCCCTGTGCCCCTCAGCCCAGAGCAACCCTCGGAACCATTTCTGTGGTGTTGAGCGTTATTTCTGTTTTGTATCAAGGCCTTTCTTATAGCCAGGACCCGGTAGCTTAGAATGGTGTCTAAAGAGCATGTGCGGGACGCTCAGGCTGCAGGGGGAGCTAACGGAGCACGGAGCTTGATTGAGTGCGGAGCCTGGCTGAAGAGGCCGGCGGCTGGGACCCCCCTCCCCCAGCTGAGAGGAGAGCTGGGGGGCAGTGGAGATGTGCTGCCGCGGCGCCGGCTCACAGGCTTATGTTCACCGTGGCGGGCTGATGCAGCTAACCTCTCCTTCCAGATTCTCATTCAGATCGTGGACGCCTCATCAGTGATCACATGGGATTTTGACGTGTGCAAAGGGGACATTGTTTTTAACATCTATCACTCCAAGCGGTCGCCACAGCCACCCAAGAAGGACTCCCTGGGGGCGCACAGCATCACTTCCCCAGGAGGGAACAACGTACAGCTGATAGACAGAGTCTGGCAGCTGGGCCGGGACTACAGCATGGTGGAGTCGCCTCTGATCTGCAAAGAAGGGGAGAGCGTGCAGGTAGGGTCCCCCGAGCCTGCCCACAGCCTGGGTTTCCTGTCTGGAGAAGGAAGTCTGAGGGTGTTGGCCGGGCGGTTAGATGTGTCCTCTTAGGGTGATTCACGAAGCCGAGTGACTCTCAGAAGAACTCAGCTCAGCAGAATCCATGACTTATGTCTAGAGCCATGAATTACTTCTGGAGATGTTTTCACAGAAGCAAACGGAAGGAAGGAGAGGGCAGTCAGTGCATGTACTGCTGGGATTCAGGCGGCTGTCAAGATGACCTTTGACTCAGCGGCACTGGTCTCCTTCAAGAAGATCACTCTGAGTAGAAGTGAGATAAAAAAGGACATAGGGAACTGTTAGCTGTCATTGCCGAGCATTCTCATTTCTTTGCAGTGTTCCATCAGTTCATTTAAAATGTTGGCTAGTTATTCTGAGTGCCTGAGCTCAGAATGGTAGTTCTCGGGAGCTTCTGGCCTTCACATAGGACGCATGATTTTGCTGTCTTCACA
>SJYV01028907.1:9711-21488 GCA_006410875.1 Neotragus pygmaeus | reverse complement strand
AAAAGCAAGAGAGTTCCAGAAAAATATTTACTTCTGTTTTATTGACTATGCCAAAGTCTTTGAATGTGTATCACAAAAGACTGTGGAAAATTCTTCAAGAGATGGGAAGAGACCACCTGTCAAGAGACCACCCGTCCTGCATCTTAAGAAATTTGTATGCAGGTCAAGAAGCAACAGTCAGAACTGGACATGAAACAGCAGACTGGTTCCAAATAGGAAAAGGAGTATGCCAAGGCTGTATATTGTCAGCCTGCTTATTTAACTTATATGCAGAGTACATCATGAGAAATGCTGAGCTGGATGAAGCACAAGCTAGAATCAAGATTGCCAGAGGAAATATCAGTAACTTCAGATATGCAGATGATACCACATTTAAAGAGCCTCTTGATGAAAGTGAAAGAAGAGAGTGAAAAAGTTGGCTTAAAACTCAACATTCATAAAACTAAAATCATGGCATCTTGTCTCATCACTTCATGGCAAATAGATGCGGAAACGGTGGAAACAGTGGCAGACTTTTTTTTTTTTTTTTGCCCCCAAATCACTGCAGATGGTGACTGCAGTCATGAAATTAAAAGAAGCTTACAGCTTGGAAGAAAATTTTTGACCAACCTAGACAACATATTAGAAAGCAGAAAGATTACTTTGCCAACAAAGGTCTGTCTAGCCAAGGCTATGGTTTTTCCAGTAGTCATGTATGGATGTGGGAGTTGGACTACAAAGAAACCTGAGCACCAAAGAATTGATGCTTTTGAACTGTGGTGTGGCAGTCCCTTGGACTGCAAGGAGATCCAACTAGTCCATCCTAGAAGAAATCAGTCCTGAATATTCTTTGGAAGGACTGATGTTGAAACTGAAACTCCAATACTTTGGCCACCTGATGCGAATAGCTGATTCATTTGAAAGGACCCTGAAGCTGGGAAAGATTGAAGGTGGGTGGAGAAGGGGACGACAGAGGGTGAGATGGTTGGATGGCATCCGACACAATGGACATGAATTTGAGTAAGCTCCTGGAGTTGGTGATGGACAGGGAAGCCAGGCCTGGTGTGCTGCAGTCCATGGGGTTGCAAAGAGTCAGACACCAGTGAGTAACTGAACTGTTTCCTAGAACACTTCCATCATTAGAAGCTTCATTCTAGTAGAAAAATATTTAGTATATTGAAAGAAAAAATAGCAAAAGTTTCATACTAAAGGCCAATAGATTCCCCTGAGAGTGGGTACCAGTGGGGAAATGGAAAGGAGAGGGACAATATAGGGGTATGGGATTAAAAGATACAAACGACAATGTATAAAATAGATAAGCAACAAGGATATATTATACAGTACAGGAAATTATAGTCATTATCTTAATAACTTTTAATGAAGTATCATCTGTAAAAATGCAGAACCACTATGCTGTACTTCTGAAACTAATGTAATATTGTAACTCAAATATACTTCCATTTTTCAAAACTTTAAAAAAGTTATTTTTAAGAGGGTGAAATTCATTGTAGGCACTTATCTCTGGCCTTATTGAATGGTTACTCTTGAGTGCCAAGGCCTATCACATAAATGTTTCTTCCACTCTCCTCACCACTCCATTGAAAGACCATCCTCTCATTGGATCTACTCATCATCTTTGAATCAAATATCCTCTTAGTATTATGCCCATTTTCAAGGAGGATTTTCTATATCTTTCTGCCCCTGCCTCACAAGCCTACCTGCTCTCCAATTAGGAATAGTCAGAAAAGATTCCCATTTTTCCACTTAAATATCAGATATTTATCAAAGGGTTGTGGATTTAGTTAAGTCATGTTGTTGTTGTTTAGTCGCTAAGTCTTGTCCAACTCTTTTTGTGACCCCAACTCTTTTTCTGAGCCTGTAACCCACCAGGCTCCTCTGTCTGTAGGATTTTTCAGGCAAGGATATTGGAGGGGGTTGCCATGTTCTTTTCCAGGGCACCTTCCTGACCCAGGGTTTGAACCTACATCTCCTTATGCATCTCCTGCATTGGCAGGCAGATTCTTTACCACTGAGCCACTAGGGAAGCCCAGTTAATTCATATTTACCTTATAGTTCTTATATAACGAACAATAATAGCTATGCTTTTATAACACATTATGAACCATTAAGTACTTTACATATATTGATTGATTTAATTATCATAACAATCCTAGAATGTAGGCATTATCAGTGCCATTCTCATCTTACAGATAAATAAACTTAGAGAGACTGTAGAAAATGCCTAAGGTCATATAGCTAATAAATGCTAGAGTGAGCTTCAAACTTGGACATCTCTCTCTATAGTGTGTGCTCATAAATATTGTACTACACTGCCTTCCTACAGTAAGTGTACTCACACAAACTAGATGAGCTCGGTTTGAGTCTTCAACTGTCCCTGTTGATTTTTTCTTTGAGTGGAGATATTTTCCTCATATATGCACATTAGTTGTGTATGTGTGCTTCTTATAATATAGGGTATCCTAAATTTTCAAAATTGAGAAATGATGTAATGAATTAAAAATTAGAAGGTTCTTTTGCTTGAGACCTGTGTTGCTGATCCAAAGCCTAGAAGCTGGGGGTTTCCCAAAGTTTATTTGTGTTGTATCTTTAATTGAACAATTTCAAAACTTCCATTTGAATTTTTAGATTTGGAAGATACAAACATCACATTTAATAAATCAATTTTTAAATGATTAAGTTACTATGATCTAGCTTTATTTGTTACAGAATTATTTTTAACTTATCAATGTTTAAACAATAAAGTTTCAGTTACCTGTCTCAGATTAGATAATCAATACTAGATCTGAAGCAACTTATTTTTCCAGAATCTAGAGTCGTGACTGAGTCACAATAGATATACCGAATACTCAATAAGTACACTGAATAACAAAACAATGTTCTAGTAATACTTCCTACTTGGTATTAGTCACTGTGCAACATGATTTAGATACATTATATCGAATCCTTTAACAACCTAAATATAAGCTAATTATCATTATCTGCACTTTAGAAATTGAAAAATTGAGGTTCAGAGTTTAATTTATATATGCAAAATTTAATTGGCAGAAAAACGAAAGTCGGTCAGTCATGTTTGGCTCTTTGTGACCTCATGGACTATACAGTCATGGGATTCTCCAGGCCAGAATACTGAAGTGGGTAGCCTCTTCTTTTGTGGGGCCCTAAATGGGAAACCTTAAAAAAAAATGGGCTAGTTTTGTGGTTGGAAACTAAGATGGCGCCTACAGGAAGGAGTGGGGGCATAGTTTATGTTATTTAAAGTTTTTGATTGATCACTATAGACTTTTGTTACAATGAAGGCACATGATGATTTGACCTTTAAAGTGACTGGTGCAACTGAAGGCTGACCTTTAATGCGATTGGTGCAACTGAAGGCTGACCTTTAATGTGATTGGTGCAACTGAAGGCTGACCTTTAACGCGATTGGTGCAACTGAAGCACATAACAATTTGACCTTTAACTTAATTGGTAGAACTGTGGAAAGTCCCTCCCTGCTTGCCTATATAAGCTGGGAGCTTGCGGCAATAAAGCAGAACTGCTTAAATGGAACCCTTGTTGCGTCTGATTTTCTCTCACTCGCCAGGGGGCTGGGTTGGCGGACAGCAGGCTCACCTCTCCTCGGGATCCCTCTGCTTTGCTGAGGGAAGTTACACTGCCTCTCTCTTTCTGCGGAGTGCCCCCCGCATCCTTTCTCTAGGGGATCCTCCCAATCCAGGGATCAAACCAAGATCTCCCTCATTGCAAGTGAATTCTTTACCAGCTGAGCCACAAAGGAAGCCCTTAATTGGCAGAATCATCATTCAAGCTTACATTATATTCTAAAATCTATGTGCTTCTCATGACATTATTTTGCAAAGATGGATTAATGTCTAAATGATCAATTTTCCTCCAATCTGCCACTCTCTGGCAGACTTTGAAGGCCCCACGACAGGTAAGCCTCAGTAGCTAGAGCCCTATTGGGTGAATCTCTCCTTCAAACATTCTGAACTGAGGACTTGGCCTAGACTCTTCCCTGTGGGCACGGGTCAGGCACTTAAAGGCCATTAGGGTGCCTGCCACTTGAAGACTCCCGTGACAGGATAAGGGGGTCATGGAACAGGCTAGAGACCCTTAGGGTGCCTGCTCCCAGCAAGAAAACTTCCATACAATGGTGTAGGCACATAAATAGTTCCAAAAACATTCCACAAACCCAACTTCCTGGCCGCCACTGCTCCCGGTAGGATTTTTGGTGGTTGTCCTCAGTGACTTTTCTCTCTATTCTCCCTTGGCAGCATGGGAAATAACATTGGCAAGTCTGATGAGCCTGCACTCAAGGCACTAAGATATATGCTCAAAAGCAGGGGACTTGAGATTTCTGATGCTCAGGCCATCAAGGTCTGGGGGACCGTTGTACGGTTGGCCCTCTGGGTTGCTTTGGCCAATTTGTTCTCTTGGGACACTTGGGCTTGAGTGCAAACCCTTGCTAGGCAGCGAGAGATTCGATACGGTGAGGAGCCCCCCTTAGGGTTCTTTTTGACCATTTTGACCATCAAGCTCTGCTTTTCACAGAGTGAGGAGCATGCCACTGATACGGGTGCCCCCAATTCAAAGTCAGAAAAACAATGGGAAAAGTTTGATGAGGAACGAGTCATGTCAGACCAAAATATAGCAAAAGAGACACTCACATATTGAACCCAAGAACAAAAAGTTCCTGAGGCGATCTTTTCTTCCCTTTCAGATCATCGATTCAGTGACCCTGGTGGACACTGCTTCTGGTGATCGTCAGATTACTCATCCTCTCCTTGCTGACATTCATCATTGTCAAGGCCGTGTAACAGTTTTTAGAATCTTTGAAACCTGGGTTTAATGACATACAAGACCATCAACCATGAGGGTACAACAGTGTCAGCATCTGTGCTGGGAGTTCAACAAGCTCAGACCATTGAGGTTGTAAACAACATATCCGCTGCCTCTGCTCAAGGATTTCAAACCAGCTCACACCAGCTCAAATACCTGATATCTGCCATAATGGGACTCCAACAACAGCTTGATCTCCATGCCAGAGCGATCGAGAAGTTGAGTGTTCTGGCGTGCATAGACTGTGATGCGAGATACACCAGCTTTTCTCTGACAGCCTTTCCAGTGTTAAATGAGACTCTAAACCATGTAAAAAAAAATCTATCACTAGGAATGACAATGTGGGACAAAGAGTTTTGGGAGAGACAAGAGATGTTAACCCATATTATCAAACAACTGAACGTGTCCAAAATAAATTGTACCCCAGATATTTTGGGAACAAGTAAAAAGGAAGCACCAGATTTATGAGACTGGATACAAAGTCCATTCACCTGCTTTAAAAATGCCTTCTATCTGATTGTCTTTGTTGTTTTGCTTGTTGTGGTGTTAAAGGTAAAAAAAATCTCACAATCTGTAATAGGCGCTTGCAACAGTAGTTATGCCTGCCTAAGTCATAGAAGAAGAGCCCCACGTTGGGCACCCACAAGACCCCTGGATTAATCTAGCCCTTCAAGAGATTAACCAAAACATATAAATTAAAAGAGTTCTAGACGCCCATTGTCTCAAAGGCTCCGCCTGATCCCCAAGAGATGGCTGGGTAGCCAATGATGGGTAAGATCCTCAGAGGAGGACAACCTAAGACAGGCACAGCCACCAGGGACTAGCGAGGTTGAAGATTGGCCGCCTACAGCTTTACGCCTTGCTCTATAGAAGTATCATTACCAATGGCTCGAGGCCTTAAATAAAATAAAAAAGGGGGAAATGTGGGGCCCCAAATGGAGAAACCTCTATGGGCATAAGAGTAACATGCTAAGCTTGGGCTTAAAGAAAACACATACATTGCGGTTAGAAGCTAAGATGGCGCCTGCAGGAAGGAGTGAAGGCACGGTCTATGTTGTTTGTCAAAATTTTTGATTAGCCCTCTTGATTTCCGTGCTCGTGGACAATACGTGATCACCATAGACCCCTGTCTTGATGTAAGCGCATGGTAATCTGACCTTTAACTTGATTGGTAGAACTATGGAAAGTCCCTCGAAAACCGCCCTGCTTGCCTTTATAAACCAAGAGCTTACGACAATAAAGCGGAACTGCTCAGACAGAACCCCTGTCGCATCTGATTGTCTCCTGCTCACCGGGGAGCTGGGTTGGCAGACAGCAGGCCCCCCTCTCCTTGGGACCCCTTGGCCTTGCTGAGGGAAGTTCCATGCCCTCTCTATTTTTGTGGCGTCCCCCCCCCGCCCACCGGAAGACAATAACCTAAGAGACAGCATTCCAGACAGCTCTGAGAAATTGGCCCAAAGAGGCAGAGGAAAAAATTCAGCAGGTATATGACTTTGGTGATGGAGGAGTCAGTTCAGCTCAGTTCAGTTCCTCAGTCGTTTCAGACTCTTTGCGACCCCATGAATTGCAGCACGCCAGGCCTCCCTGTCCAACACCAACTCCTGGAGTTCACTCGGACTCACGTCCATTGAGTTGGTGATGCCATCTAGCCATCTCATTCTCTGTCGCCCCTTTTCCTCCTGCCCCCAATCACTCCCAGCATCAGGGTCTTTTCCAATGAGTCAACTCTTCCCATGAGGTGGCTAAAGTACTGGAGTTTCAGCTTTAGCATCATTCCTTCCAAAGAAATCCCAGAGCTGATCTCCTTTAGAATGGACTGGTTGGATTTCTTGCAGTCCAAGGGACTCTCAAGAGTTTTCTCCAACACCACAGTTCAAAAGCATCAGTTATTTGGCACTCAGCTTTCTTCACAGTCCAACTCTCACATCCATACATGACCACTAGAAAAACCATAGCTTTGACTAGACAGATCTTAGTCGGCAAAGTGATGTCTCTGCTTTTGAATATGCTATCTAGGTTGGNTTTTGGGGTAACATACGCAGAGTTTCAATTAGTGCTCACTCCGGTTTCATTATGATTACGTTACCCTGTCCTCCTCAGCCCCAGTCATGGGGCCACTGCAAGGTCATCAGAGCCAGGGGGTTGGGGTCACAAACCGCACTGAGCAGCATGTGCTGAGAGACTGAGCCCTTCCTGTCGGCCACATCACAGCTATTTTCTGGGGCGTGGTCTAGACCACCGTTGTCTCTTTAGTGTCTGCGGTTGTGACTTGGGAAGGGAGGTCTTCAGGTGTTACCAAGCTGGGTCCTTGGACTCGAATCAACAGAAACGGGTAAGAGGTTGGACGAGGAATTCAGGCAAGGCTTTAATCAGACTCACAAGGGAGCGAAAACAAATAACAGGTTCCCTTGCTTGCTTCCGGGGGGAGGCGAACTGGTTCCTTAAACGGGGTAAGGGCAGGTGCAGATCAGTGGGTCAGGCCAGAGGGGCAGCCCAGGTGGTCCGCCCGCCCCCTGGTGGTGCTGCACGGAGGGATCACTCGCAGTACCCTGCTCCAGGCAACTCAGAAGTGGCGGCTGGATTTTGGCCCTTTTGTATCTTATTGTTTGAAATTTGCCCCAACTGCATATGCCTGCAGTTATTTTTAGTTCCTCATAGTTTCTTTGTATCTGCTGCTCAGGAGATGTTTGTCCAGGTGCAAACACTGCAGTAAAGAGCCCTAGGTCCCAACCTATGTCAAAGGGAGCTGACCCAGATGATAGCTGAGCCATAGCTACCTGGGCCAGACACTGGAAATGGGAGCCAGGGTTTCTGCAAAGGGGCTCGGTTACTTCCTGCAGAGCACACTGAATGCAGGGCAAACCAGGGGGCTACTGCCTGACTGTGCTGGGGAACATCCTGGAGGGCCTGTGAGGCCAGAGGTCCACCCAGGGCTCCAGATCCTCCACCACAAGATGCTGCAGATCCACTAGTGACCTAAGGGTCCCCGGGTCCCCCAGCATGCTTGGCTCATTCTTATTTTGGCATCCAAAACAACGACCCTTGTCCCCAGCCTGCCCACTATAGGAAGTCCAGCTTCTGGTACTTCAGAGGCTTCCCGAGGCAAGGACTCACGAAATCTCGGGCTCTGAACTCCCACTCCCAGAGATCGTCCCACGCCCCTGTGCCTCCTCCACATCCCACTCCCTGACCCCCACCTCCTCTCCTTCACTTCCCTGGGGCCCCACCACTAAGCCCTGCACTAGGCCTCCATACGATTTCCAGGTGGCGACCCCTCCTTCAGCCCCCTGCACGACTATCAGACCCTCTCCAAAACGCTGCCACTCTCCTGCCACGAGAACATGGTGCCTGTTGCGTCTGGTTGCACCTCTGGTGCCACCAGGCTTCCTGCCAGGCCCCCGGGGAACAGGGGCCTCCGCCCCAACCTCCTGCTCCCCCTGAGAGTCCACTGCACCGCTTCCCCTTCTCCTGCTTGGTCCATTCCCCAGCTGATGCATACACTCTTAGTTTCTCTGCAAAAGAAGGTTCCCTGGCCCGGCTCTCCTCCCAGGCGCCACACTTCCTCAAAAACCAGCCTGCCTCCCACTCCGCTGCCGCCCCCTCACTCACTCCTCAAGTCACCAAATCTGGTTTCCATTTCCTAATGACATTTCCATTGACCTCATTTAGGCCAAATTGTCGAGCATTCCTTGGCTTCCCTGCCGGTGCCCTTGGCGGCTGATGCAGGTGATCGCTCCTCGTAAGCCTCTGCTTCCTGGGTGCCTGTGATGTCACTCGCTCCTGCTTCTCCCTGAGCCTCTTCGATCGCTGTCACTAAGCCTCCTCCCTGGGTTCCTTATCCCCAAGTGGCTGGTGTTGTCTACACAAGCCTCCCTCTTTGGCTCCTGGTTCTGATTTAACTCAGCAGGTTGGCTGATGACTCTTAAACCTTTACTGCCATCCTTTGTTGTTGTTTATATTAAAGAGCAAGGGAGCTTATGGAAATGCACAACAGTTACTTATTTTTAAAATATTTGTTTAGTTACTTGGCTGCACTGGGTCTTCACTGTGGCGTGTAGTAACTTTAGTTGCAGGCATGTGGAAGTTAGTTCCCTGACCAGGGGTCAAACCCTGAATGGTGAGCCCGAGGAGTCTTAGCCACTGGACCATCAGGGAAGTCTCCAGCCAACCTTTTTTTTGTGGGGGGAGGGGTGGCCTGAGACCTGCATTTCCTTCGGTTGGCTTAATCCCTTCATCTGAACTTTCCTCAGTTCAGTTCAGTTGCTCAGTCATGTCCGACTCTTTGCGACCCCATGAATCGCAGCATGCCAGGCCTCCCCGTCCATCACCAACTCCTGGAGTTTACTCAAACTCATGTCCATTGAGTGGGTGATGCCATCCAACCATCTCATCCTCTGTCCTCCCCTTCTCCTCCTGCTCCCAATCCCTCCCAGCATCAGGGTCTTTTCCAATGAGTCAACTCTTCGCATGAGGTGGCCAAAGTATTGGAGTTTCAGATTTAGCATCATTCCTTCCAAAGAACACCCAGGACTGATCTCCTTTAGAATGGACTGATTGGATCTCCTTGCAGTCCAAGGGACTCTCAAGAATCTTCTCCAAGATATCTTAAGTTCAGCCAAGGTTGAACTTGGACCCTCTTCCTGTATTTCCAGCCTTGGCTGGAGGCCCTGCTGGCCACTCAGTCACCTGGCCTGGAAGGAGCAGTTGTCTTGGCTTCCCCAAGACTGTGACTTGCCTTTTCTCTTCTTACTCGGTTCAGTTCAGTCACTCAGTTGTGTCCGACTCTTTGCAATCCCATGGACTGCACCACTCCAGGCTTCCCTGTCCATCACCAACTCCTGGAGCTTACTCCAACTCATGTCCATCACTTTGGTGATGCCATCCAACCATCTTATCCTCTGTCACCCTCTTCTTCCGAATTCAATCTTTCCCAGCATCAGGGTCTTTTCAAATGAGTTGGTTCTTCACATCAGGTGGCCAAAGTATTGGNTTCCTCTGCCTTTTCTAAAACCAGCTTGAACATCAGGGAGTTCACGGTTCACGTATTGCTGAAGCCTGGCTTGGAGAATTTTGAGCATTATTTCATTAGCATGTGAGATGAGTGCAATTGTGCGGTAGTTTGAGCATTCTTTGTTATTGCCTTTCTTTGGAATTAGAATGAAAACGGACCTTTTCCAGTCTTGTGTCCACTGCTGAGTTTTCTAAATTTGCTGGCATATTGAGTGCAGCACTTTCACAGCATCATCTTTCAGGATTTGAAACAGCTCAACTGGAATTCCATCACCTCCACTAGCTTTATTCGTAGTGATGCTTTCTAAGGTCCACTTGACTTCACATTCCAGGATGTCTGGCTCTAGACTAGTGATCACACCATCATGATTATCTAGGTCATGAAGATGTTTTTTATACAGTTCTGTGTATTCTTGCCACCTCTTCTTAATATCTTTTGCTTCTGCTATGTCCAGACTATTTGTGTCCTTTATTGAGTCCATCTTTGCATGAAATATTCCCTTAGTGTCTCAAATTTTCTTGAAGAGAAAGGAAATCATCAAAAAATGAAAAGGCAATGTTTTGAGTTGGAGGAAATATTTACAAATGACACATCTAATAAGGGATTAATAACATAGTTATGTAAAAAATCATATAACTCAATAAAAATCTAATTTAAAAATGGACAAAGAATCAGAAGAGATTTTCTCCAGAGAAGACACAAAAATGGCCAACGGATGTGAATAGATGCTCAGTATCACTAACTGTCAGGGAAATGCAAATGAAAACCACAATAACATATCACCTCACATCAGAAAGACAACAAGTAACAAGTGTTGATGAGGGTATGGAGAAAAGAGAAGCTCTGTGCACTCTTGGTAGGAATGTAAATTGGTGAAGCCTCTATGGAAAACAGTATGGAGGTTCCTCAAAACTTTAAAAATAAAACTATCATGCGTGTGCTCAATAGATCAGCATGTTCAACTCTTTGCAACTCAATGAATTGTAACACACCAAGCCCCTCTGTCCATGGAATTTTCCAGGCAAGAACACTAGAACAGGTTGCCATTTCCTACTTGAGGGGATCTTCCCAACCCAGGGATCAAGCCCACCCATGTCCTATCTTCCGCATAGGCAGAAGGATTCTTTACCTCTAGTGCCACCTGGGAAGCCCCAAACCACTCTATGATCCAACAATTCCACTTCTGACTACTTGCCTGAAAAACACAGAAAGCTAATTTGAAAAAATATACATGTACCCCTATGTTCTGTGTAGAATTGTTTACAGTAGCCAAGACATGGAAACAACCTTAGTGTCCACTGATAGATAAATGGATAAAGAAGATGTGATCTATAAATGTAAATATAAATGCAAACAAACAGCCATAAAAAGAATGAAATCTTACCATTTGTCACAACATGCATGGGCATACAGTGTATAGTGCTAAGTGAAACAAGATAGACAAAGAAAAGACCATATAATCTCACTAATATGTGTAAATCTAAGACATAAAACAAACGAGTAAACCTAACAAAACAGAAAAAGGCTGCAGATCCAGAAAGCATATTGGTAGTTAGCAGAAGGGAGGGATGTGAGAGGTTGGGAGAAAAGAGTGAAGGGGATTAAGAAATAAAAGCTTCCAGTTATTGAAAAGATAAGTCAATAGGATATGCTATACAGCATAAGAACTATAATGGATAGCGTGATAATAATTTTGTATGGTAACAGATGGTTATTCAACTTATACTGGTGACCATTTCATAATTCATGTAAATGTTGAATAAATTTTAGAAAAGGCAGAGGAACCAGAGATCAAATTGCCAACATCCGCTGGATCATGGAAAAAGCAAGAGAGTTCCAGATAAACATCTATTTCTGCATTATTGACTATGCCAATGCCTTTGACTGTGTGGATCACAATAAACTGTGGAAAATTCTGAAAGAGATGGGAATA
>SJYV01028906.1:0-10231 GCA_006410875.1 Neotragus pygmaeus | reverse complement strand
TCAATGAAACTAAATGAAAATCAGTGAAACGAAAAGTTGGTTATTTGAAAAGATAAACAAAAGTGAGAAAACTGTAGCCAGACTCAAGAAAAAAAGGGAGAGGACCTAAATCAATAAAATCAGAAACAAAAAAAGGCAAGCTACAATTAATTCACATCAAAGAAATATAAAAGAACATAAGCAACTACTATGAACAACTCTATGCCAATAAAACAGACAACTCAGAAGACATGACAAATTCTTAGAATTGTACAATCTAAAATATGAACAGACCAATTACCAGTAATAAAAGTGAATCTAATTTAAAAATTCCTGATAAATAAAAGTCCAGAACCAGAAGGTTTCACAGGTGAATTCTACCAAAATTTAGAGAACAGCTAACACTTATCCTTCTCACACTGTTTCCAAAAATTGGAATGGAAGGAACACTTTCACACTCATTCTATGATGTCAGCATTGGCCTGATACCCAAACCAAAGATATCACACACAAAAACAAACTTACAGGTTAATATCACTGATGAACAAAGATGAAAAAATCCTCAACAAAACATTAGCAAATCAAATCTAACAATATGTTAAAATGATCACACATCATGATCAGGTGGGATTAATCCCAGGGATACAAGGGTATTTCAATATCCACAAATTATTCAAAGTGCTAAAACAGACTTATGAATTGAAAAGTAAAAACCATATGATCACCTCAATGGATACAGAAAAAAAAAAACTTTTGACAAATTCAGCATCTATTTATAATAAAAATTCTCCAGAAATCAGGCATAGAGGGAACATACCTCCACATAATAAAGAGTGTATATGAAAAACCCATGGCTAACATCATACTCAATGATGAAAAGCTGAAAGCATTTCCCCTAAAATCAGGAACAAGACAAGGATGCAGACTCTCACCACTTTTGTTCAACATAATATTGGAAGTTCTAGCCACAATCAGATAAGAAAAAGAAATAAAAAGGAATCCAAATTGCAAAAGGAACATGTACCAAGAATATTTTTAAAAGAACTAGAGCAAATAATTTTAAAATCTGTATGGAAACAAAAAAACTCTGAATAGACAAAACAACCTTGAGAAACAAGAACAGAACTGGAGGAATCATGCTTCCTGACTTCAGACTACACTACAAAGCTGCAGTCATCATAACAGTTTGGTACTGGTGCAAAACCAGACACAAAGATCAACAGAACAGAAGAGAGAGCCCAGACATAATTCCGTACACTGAAGCTCAATTAATCTATGACAAAGGAGGCAAGGATATCCAATGAAAAAACAATCATCTCTTCAAGTGTGCTGATGAAACTGGACAGCTACCTGTAAAAGAATGAAATCAGAACATTCTCTAACGCCATATGCAAAAATAAACACAAGATGGATTAAAGACCTAAATATAAGACTGAAAACTATAAAAACTCCTGAAGGGAAACACAGGCAGAACAGTCTCTGAGAGAAATCATAGCAATGTTTTTCTGGATCTGTCTTTTAAAACAAAGGAAATAAAAGCAAAATAAACAAATGGGACCTAATCAAACTCAGTATATCAAAGGAAAAGTAGTTGCAAATGATATGACCAATAAGGGGTTAATATCCAAAATATATAAGCAATTAATACAACTCAATATTTAAAAATCTGATTTTTTAAAAATAAGACCCAAATAGACATTTTTCCAAAGAGGACATGCAGATAGCCAATGAACACATGAAAAGAAGTTCAACATCACTAATTATCAGGGAAATGCAAATCAAAACCATGGTGAGATATCACCTCACACCTGTCAGAATGGCTATCATCAAAAACACAAATAACAGAAGTTTTTAAGAAAAGGGAACCCTTGTATACTGTTGGTGGGCATGTAAGTTGGTACAGTCACTGTGGAACACAATATGAGGACTTCTCAGAAATATAACTACCATATGACCCAGCAATTCCACCCCTGAGTTTATACCCAAAAATAACAAAAACACTAATTGAAAAAGATACATGTACCCCAATGTTCATGGCAGCATTATTTATAATTGTCAAGATATGGAAGCAATATATATATATTCATAATATGCACACACACACATACATATATACACAATGGAATACTATTCAGCCACAAAAATGAATGAATTTTTGTCATGTGGAACAACATGGAAGAACCTGGATGGTATTTTTTCATAATTTTGCTTATTTATTTATTTTTGGCTGTGCTGGGTCTTTGTTGTTGCATGGGCTTTTCTCTAGTTGTGGAGCGTGGGGACTACTTTTTTGCTGTGTTGTGCAGGCTTCTTATTGGGGTGGCTTCTCTTGTGGCAGAGCATGGGCTCTAGGGTGTGTGCACTTTGGAACTTGTCGTGTATGGGTTCAGTAGCTGTTGTTCCTGGACTCAGTAGTTGTAGTGCACAGGTTTTGTTGCTCTGTGGCATGTGGGATATTCCAAGACCAGGGATTGAACCAGTGTTTCTGGTTCAAGATTTCTCCTAGCAGTCTTGATTCCAGCTTGTGATTTATCCAGCCCAGCACTTTGCATAATGTACTCTACATATAAGTTAAATGCTGCTGCTAAGTCACTTCAGTCGTGTCCGACTCTGTGCGACCCCATAGACGGCAGCCCACCAGGCTCTGCCATCCCTGGGATTCTCCAGGCAAGAACACTGGAGTGGGTTGCCATTTCCTTCTCCAATGCATGTAAGTGAAAAGTGAAAGTGAAGTTGCTCAGTCATGTCTGACTCTTTGCGACCCCATGGACTGCAGCCTACCAGGCTCCTCCGTCCATGGGATTTTCCAGGCAAGAGNCTCCAATGCATGTAAGTGAAAAGTGAAAGTGAAGTTGCTGAGTCATGTCTGACTCTTTGCGACCCCATGGACTGCAGCCTACCAGGCTCCTCCATCCATGGGATTTTCCAGGCAAGAGTACTGGAATGGGTTGCCAGTGCCTTCTCCATAAGTTTAAGTAAGCAGGGTGATAATATATAGCCTTGACATACTCCTTTCCCAATTCTGAACCAGTCCGTTGTTCCATGTCTGGTTCTGTTGCTTCTTAGCACGCATGCAGGTTTCTCAGTCGACAGGTAAGGTAGTCTGGTATTCCCATCTCTTTAACAATTTTCCACATTTTGTTGTGATCCACACAGTCAAAGGCTTTAGTATAGTCAATGAAGCAGAAGTAGGTGTTTCTCTGGAATCCCTTTGTTCTATGATCCAAGGGATGGTGGCAATTTGACTGACTAGGTATCTTCCTTCTTACATTCAGCCCATGGTCCCTTCCCCCTCCAAAAATTCACCAGTTTGGAAGCTCATCAGACACCTGAGAGCTGAGAGAATGAGTGTATGATCTGCGGGTATAGTGCTACAGCTGTACCATTCAACTCTATGTGCTTTGAATAAGTTCAACTCAACTGAATAGCTCCTCTTGGAGTCTGTTTTCTTTTCCCAGGGAAACTTACAAGGGGAAAATCAGTAGAATGAACCAGTCCCTGCCACTGCAGTTGGCCTCCTGGAGGCAACAGATCTGCATCATTTCCCTCTCCTTCCCTCTGTATTTCTCATATTTTCTAGAGCCTCTGCTAATTTAGGTGGTTTATATGGAAGATAGAGGGTAATCCAGATTCTCACCTATAACGTCTGAGATCCTGCCATCATGTTCTTCCTGTCCATTTACTCTCAAAATTGGTTACAGTAGTATCAAATGATGCCCCTGTGATTCCCCTGGGTGTCAAACTGATCCCTCCGTGACCCTATCATATAATAGCAGCTCTACCTCCTGCTGATGATCAGAATCAATGAACTTGAAGGTGGTTTAGCTGGTTCGCTGTAGTTGAGAATTCAGTCTTCTCTAAAGACAGTTCTGCTATCGTTATAATTAAGTTCTGGGACTGAGACTCGGATATATATATTTTTCTGCCCTCTGCTTGCATTACATGGGAGTCTGTCTGTATGCTGCCAAGGAGGACCAACCACTGACTTTCATATTTTGCCATAAATNAGGGGGCGGGGACAGCAGGGGGTGGAGGGGGATGAAGTCTCAGGTTCTGACCTCCTCCTCCTTGGGTGGAGCCTCCTCCGCCACAAGGAAGGCGGTTGCCTGAGTGCCCACATGGGGCCTGCCGCCAGCCAATCTCCATCCCGCCAGGCAACTGTTCCTGGGGAGGGCAGGTGCGAGTAAGGAGGGGCCCCACCCTCCTCTCAGCAGGAAGGACCTGTGACCCAATCCAGCACATCAGGGCCGGCGGCCACCGCCCTGCAGGCACACCAAAAAAAAGAAAAAACAAAAAGTTGTGAGGAAGAAACCAGCCTTGACCTAGGAATGAAGCAGGACGGACAACTTCTGCAAGATGCAGTGAGGAGGAGCACTAGGGTACTTTCTGAAGAGCAGCTGAAGAGGATGTATCGCCCCAACTGGCAAATTAGGACCTGCTTCAAACTCCTGGAGAGTGAGGGTGAGAGGATGAAGGGATAGCAGAGTGGTAGCGTAAGTTCCACCACAGGCTGGAGGAGACCCGCTGGCCCGCAGAGAGCAGCCCCTCTAACTGAGGCAGGATCCAAGCCAGCTGTTGCCTGCAGGGCAGAGCCCAAGAGCAGCCAGCCCGCCGAAAAGAGGCACCACCAGGGCGTAAGGCTGCCTGGGGCACAGGCTGCCACCTAGGGAGCAGGGCCAGCACCCAGGGGGCTTCCGTCCCCCTTCTCACTCTCTCCAGACAAAACCTGGCTGGTCAGCAGGACGCTGCCCAAGTAGTCCTCGGGCCCAAAAGGGACAAGCTCCAGCTACGCCAGAGGCTTCCCAAGTACCCAGAACAGACAAATCCCAGCATGGGGGCTACACCAAGTCCCAGGCAGAATGTTAACACAGGGCTTTGGGAGGGGTGCAGATGTCAACTGCCTCTACCAAAAGATGCTTTGAGTTAAATGTCACCTTCTAACTGGTCTGAGGACCTCAGGTGGAAAATCTATTCTAAAATAACTCCGAAAGGGTGATTGTGCTATGGCAGGAACCAATATTTTTAAACAGGACTCTGGGGACCAGCACCCCACACAGGCTGGTTCATTTGGGAGAGGGGAGGTTTAGAGAGGCATAAGTCACAGAGTCTTAACCCTGAGGTTATCATTAATACTCTCTGTACTAGGAAATGCTATGTATACTGTTACTAACATAACAGCAAAATCACTACTAGCAATACTCGTTTCAGGCACGAGGAAAGTGAGGCTTAGGAGTATGTGTTTGGGAGAAGTGACAGAGCTGATGCTCTGAAAAGCAGATGACGTGGGGTGATTTTCCCAGAGCCCAAAGAAGGGCATGAGCTCAAGGCAGCAGCAGGAGGAGGGTGCTGAGTGCAGACTGGCCTCAGGTGGAGCACAGAGGACAGGGCAAGTCGGGGAGAGAGGGGTCCAACCTGTTCTAAAGGATCACGTGGTGGATCTGGGGACACACTGGGGCAGAGCAGCAGGGAGACATGGCCGAACGATGGGGGAACTTCAGAGGATCTGGACAACATAACAAACCAACAGCTGGACAGGGGGTGAGAGAGGGTTGTTTTGTTGCTGTTCTTAATTTTTGTCTGAGCAGCTAAGATAAGATGGACTTGACTTTCTGGGACAGAGATGGACCAGATCTGGAGGAAGAACGCAGGAGTGAGACGGGCTGGCACGCACAGAGGCTAGGAGCATGCGGACAGGTGGGGGCCTGCGCACGGCACAGCCGCCGGCCTTGGGGTGGTGTGGAAAGAAGGGGCCGAGCTGTGCAGCAACTGCCATGCAGCTGAGTGACAACAGGGTCCAGATGCCAGCCACACTGGGCACTGGCCAAGCGCCACACCCTCCACAACCCCTGGCTGACAGGCACACGTCTTCCCATCTAGCACAGAGACCGCACTGCTCTCGGCCTGAGCTACTTCCTGATGCCTGTCTCTGAGACACAGTGGCAGAGATGCAGCAGCTGCGCTCTGGAAGGACTCGCACCAAAAACACCAGCTCTCAAGTTTTAAGTAATGTCAAACCTCCTTAAGGCCAAATATAAGGGATGCAATTTAACTTGGGAAGTAAAAAACTGATCCCAATGGCCAGCCCCCACCAGATACAGCAGAGAACAAGGATGAACCTTATGAAGCAACTGGCAGGGGAGCTTGTTACTCCCTGAGCCTCAGTTTCCCCTCCACAACTCACAGATGTGCTGGGTGAAGAGAAACAGTGAGATCAGTAAAACCTTGAGTGAGAAAATCAAGTTGCAGAATGGTATGATACCATTCACAGTTTTAAAAGGCTTAGTTACAACCTGCAGAAAAAGATACTGAAAGCTCACTAAAATCGAAACGGAAAGAAATTAGACTAAAATCCACAACACTCACCCTCTGAAACTTTCACTGTCTATATTAAGCATTTCTGTACTAAATTATTTCTCTTAACAGTGACAATCAGTTTCTTTGTAGTCAAAGAAAACAAAGATAAAAAAGAGTTAGATAAACAAACATTCCCACTGCAGAGGGTGAGAACTGAAAGAGCGGGAGGCCTGAGGTGCGGTGAGGGGAGCTGGTCCCTGTGGAGGGAGGCGCCCAGCTCCTCCAACAGGCAAAGAGCCCAGGAGGAACCGCGACCTTCAGCGGATGGAGAGAGGGTGCCGCTGCCACCTTCCCACTTCCTACTGGCAGCTTTCAAGTCCACCTTCTGGACCACTTGCTATAGCAACTTCTGAGTTCTAAGCAGTAAACCCAAGCCCATCATTTCATCCTCACAGCCCACCTTCCACCTGGGTCACCAGCTGTCCCCTGTGGACATCAGGCCACGGCATCAGAGCAGGCCCTCCCTGAGAGGACCCCTCACTGAGACAGCCCACTGCAGCAAATCCCACACCGTCATCTCCCCCACGGCAGATATCCCCCATCTGTCTTCATCTTTAGTGTGGAGCGAACAGTATGCGTTCAGGATGGGCTGCTGAGTTAGACCTACATTTCTGTTAATCAGCCTCATGAAGGGTGTGACTCTTGGAGATGGCTTACATGGCAAAATGTAGCAAGTCAGTCAAGGGCTTTGATTAAAAACCCCTGCATTCTGACTTTCTGGAAGGCGAGTGTACTGAGATGGAGCCTCACAGATTGAGGCCAAGGCAGGAACAGGAATCCAGGGAGATGGTCCTGGTAGAGGAAGAGCATATGCCAAAGCAGCTGAGCTGGGAATCCAGAGGAAGAGGGGCCACAGTTAATCCTGTGCAAAAGATGTCCTCAAAAAGAAACCTGAGTCTTACTCACTGAAGCTGAGTTCTGAACCCTTCAGTTCAGTTCAGTCGCTTAGTCGTGTCCAGCTCTTTGCGACCCCATGGACTGCAGCACGCCAGGCCTCCCTGTCCATCACCAACTCCTGGAGTTTACTCAAACCCATGTCCATTGAGTCGGTGATGCCATCCAACCATCTCATCCTCTGTTGTCCCCTTCTCCTCCCGCCTTCAATCTTTCCCAGCATCAGGGTCTTCTCTAATGAGTCAGCTCTTTGCATCAGGTGGCCAAAGTATTGAAGTTTCAGCTTCAGCATTGGTCTTCCCAATGAATATTCAGGAGTGATTTCCTTCAGGATTGACTGGTTTGATTTCCTTGTTGTCTAAGGGACCCTCAAGAGTCTTCTCCAACATGACAGTTCAAAAGCATCTGAACCCTTAGTGGTCTGAAAGCTTAAAGACACTCCAAAAATGCAACTGTTTTTTCTTCTATATCATCAGAAGGGCCCCTGGCTCAGCCACCTGGCTAAAAGTTCCATGGGCCTTCAAAGGACAACAGACTCTCCCTGCCGCAGTCCAGGAACTCGGGTGGGGACCGACCACACCCACACATGTGAGGGCAGGTGCCATTGACCAAGAGTCTCTGTGGGCAGAAGACCAGCCAGTCATCCCACAAGGGGGGAAATCCGAGTACAGTGGGCCTGGAACCAGGTTCCACTCTTCTTTCTACTTGGCATCCTTATCAGCTGCCCACTGTGGAACATTCCACCGTACAGTCTAAAGGCCTTTTGTTAATCACGCTTAAGTCTTTTTTCCCCTCACCCTGGAGAGACAGGCACATGTGTGGCTGAAATGACACCAGCAGGGACAGAACAGCCGTCTTCCTGCCTCCACGGCGGCCTTACTTCAGGGACTCAGACCTGCCCTGCCGGCGGCTACGGAAGCACCCATGGGCAGGTCTGGCCAGGAAGACCCTGCAATTGCAAGGTTGGAGCCCCCCGGCGTCAGACGCCACTGCTGCCCGCCTGGTGTGTCCCCAGCTCCAGAGGGGTGCCAGCCACGCAGCAGGTGCAAGCCAAACATCTGATGGACAGATGAGGTTTAAAGAGACTCCCCCAAGGGGCCGGGGTGGGGGCTGGTGAACATGGGCTCCCTTTCAACACTGGCACTCTAAGATCTCAACCCAAGGTTAATGTTCCTCTGTTAACAGAAATGTGGGGTCTTCTTTTACAGACAAGATAGCTTACACTGACTGGGCATTTATGTACCGCACGTGGGTCATCTCAGATGCAAGGTGAGTGCTATCATCAGCCCCTGATTTACAGGAAGGGAAACTGAGGCAAGTGAAAGTCACACAGCAAGTGGGAGGGATGGTGCTGGGAACGGAAGCCCAGGCTCCTCTGCACAGTGCCCACTGAAACTCCATCAACCACCCAGACTCAGGCGTGTCCTTTCCAAAGGACACAGGAAGCTCCTCACAAGCAGGAAGAGGGGTCGGACCGCTGCTCTGGCCCCCCCGAGGTCCAAATGAGATATCAAATGTTTACAACTTTACTGAGTGTTATCAGTGAGTCCACACCTTTTGCTGTTTGCTTTCAGAGCACAGAAATTCTGCTGGAGTACAGGATATGCGTTCCTAAAAATTGCCACATGGTGCAAAATCATGCAATAAAAACACAGGGCTTGTAGATATGATGGAACAATACCACAAAACTTCATCGGTAACATTAAAAGAGTCCGGAACCTGATTTGTAAATGGTAGTGTGTTAAATAGCTAAGAAATACACAAATGCTGCCTGAAGCCTTATGCCTCACCTGGGGGAAGACCTGGTATGTGCTGTGACTGTGGGTAGGGTGCGGTTTCTGAGTTACTGCAACAGTAACTCAGGAGGAAGGAGGTTGTCTGAACCCAGAAGGGGATGGGTATGGTGCATTTTGTTTTGGGGTCCCAGCAGGTGCTCTTTTAGCTGGGAGGAGTTTTCTGGATTCATCTAGTACAGGAGTCAGCAAACTTTCTTAAAGAGACACAGTAAATACTTTCAGCTCTGCAGGCCGCTCAGTCATGTTCATTCAAGCCCTGCGACTGTGACAGTCTGCTCTCAAATGGGCGTGGCTGTGTCCCAGTCAAACTTTATTTACCCAAACAGGCCACCAGCCTGCGGGCCACAGGTTCCCAACCCCCCAGACCTAGCATTTCTCCTGGACAAAATCACATGTAACAAAACCGTGTGCCCTTATACCAACAGTGTTAGAACAAATCTGCTTTTCCAAACAAGCATTACAGCAGAACTGACTACAGAGAAAATTGGTTTCAAAAAAAGGATGTGAATGTGTTAATTCAATCCAAGTCCAGGACTCAGGGTTAACCCTTTTGACAAAGCAGAAGAAATTCAGTTTCAAGGAGTGTCAAGTGCATCCTGGTTACTGCAGGGTCAGTCTGTCCCAACCACATGGGTCAAATTTACATCATTCTAAAAGCCCTACACACTCTCAAGACAAATAGGCCCCTCACAGAAGGAAATTACATGCTATAAACTCAATTACTGAAGCAGATGAAACTTTAACCCAGTTACAGAAACAAATGGTTCAAGCACACGTGCCTGAGCATCAGACCAAAGCTCTAAGGAAAAGCACAGGGGCTGAGGACCAGGGGTGGCAGGGCAGGATTAAGCCAGGAAAAGAGGAAAAGGGAAGTCGCTCAGTCGTGTCCACCTCTGTGCGACCCCACAGACTGCAGCCCGCCAGGCTCCCCCATCCATGGGATTTTCCAGGCAAGAGTACTGGAGTGGGGTGCCATTTTCTTCTCCAAGGGATCATTCCCACCCAGGGATTGAACCCAGGTCTCCTGCACTGCAAGCAGACGCTTTACCATCTAAGCCACCAGGAAAGAAAGTGCAAATCAAGTATACTGGGGCTGAGTTGCTAGAGACCTAGGGTAGTGAGGGGAGAGGTCCCTGGGAAGAGCCTCGGGATCAGGTTTCTCTCCAGGTAACTGACTTAACTTTGCCCTTGAGGGCTGGTGGGGGTGG
>SJYV01028903.1:0-14751 GCA_006410875.1 Neotragus pygmaeus | reverse complement strand
AAAAAAAAAAAAAAAAAAAAAAAAAAAAACACCCCTACTGACTAGCCCAATTTACATAGGGCAGGCTCTGGGGATGGAGAAAAAAATTAAAAAAGGAGCCAAAATTGAGCTAGAGGACACTCTTCACACCTTTTGGTTCAGCCCGCCCTCATGCCTTAAGGGTGTGTTTTCCTTGCTTGCCAAATAAAACTGAGCTGTAACACTGGTCCATTCTTTGCTTTAAATTTTTGCTGTGGTGAGGCAGAACCAGGAAAATTACACACTCCCCTGATATCTATGATGCTGTGATTCAGATTTAACCTGGCTGAAAAAACCTTGGCTCGGCTCCCATGAGGTAGACGCCAAGCATAGTAGAAGCCCAACTTGGTGAAAGTTCCCGCAGTGGATGTTGAATGTGAAGAAAACCCAGCATCAGGGAAGCGACAAGAAGCCCAGCATGCTGGAAACTAGGACAGTAAAAACAAACTTGGCAGAAAGCTCACACATTTCAGTCTCAGTTTCCTTGGCACATTTTCCCCAGTGCTTTGTCCTCCCATCCTTCAGCTCCTCTGTTCCAGGACTTGAGCCTGACCAAAACCCACAGTGTCTGATTTCAGGACCTAATGAAGCTCAGGCTCTTGATGTCTCATTGAAAAAAATTGAGTGAGAGACACAGCAATAGGTAAAAGGTGGATTTGTTTGGATTTAGAGAGAAGCACACTCCGCAGGGTGTGGGCCATTGTAGAGGGCAAGTGTTTTGGCAATGGAATGGGGTATGGTTAGTTTTTCTAAGATGGGTAATTTCATATGTTAATGAGTGGGAAGACCATTCCAATAATTGGGAAACTGCCCACTCCTCAGTCTTTTGACAGTGCCTTGGGGCTTCTCCTCTGGTTCAGCTAGTAAAAAATCTGCTTGCAATGTGGGAGACCTGGGTTCGATCCCTGGACTGGGAAGATATCCTGGAGAAGGGAAAGGCTACCCACTCCAGTATTCTGGCTTGGAGAATCCCATGAACTATACTGTTGATGGGATTGCAAGAATCGGACCTGACTCAGCGACTTTCACTTTCACTTGGAACTTTCCTGGCACTTCTGGGTGTGTCATTTACCTTGCAGATTGAGGATCAAAGTTTATTTGAATTGTACTTGTTTAGTTGAATTTTAATCTTGGATCCATTTGATTTTAATTGGTTTATTTTATGCCTTTAGGCTATGTCATTATTTCAAAAGTTGTGCTCTGCCCCCTTCCTTCCTGTTTCATGCTCTTTTCATGAGCCCCTTCCAGGCCCACAATTTTGCCTTTACAAGCTTCTGGAGGGACAACCAGAAAACAGCTGGACCTTGGGAGGGAAATGCTATATAATATCCAATCCCTCTAGATATTGAAGTCTTCATCTTACATTTTTCCTACAACATGTGCAACAACAGCATATCTCAGTGAACCCGCTAAGGCAGGTGACAGGCACACAATGCCTGCTAGAAGTCCATCTGTTGGTGGCACCCCTCAAGGGCAATTAAGGTTCCAGGGATGTTTGCCACATTGGGAGTTAGCCCTGCAGGCTGTTTGGGCAGAAACTCTTACAACCTTCTCCTAAAGTTATAAACATATCCCCTAACTCAAATCTCCATTCCATTTTTATGGAATATCTGGTCTGTTGCCTCATCAATTTGTCCTTAAGCAATTTACTAACTCCTACAACCAGGACCCTGCCCCCTTGTATGCAATATTGCTCCAACCCGCCTATTATTAAAATACTCTTAATGCCCCTAACAGGACCAAATAACCCGCTCCTTTGTCATTACTTCTCCTATTACCTAAAGTGTGTCTATGATAATGAAATATTTACTATTGGAAACACCCTAAACTGTTCTTATGGAGGACTAGGGGAAGAAATCAGTGACTTACAGTCATTCAGAGCAATAAGAGGATAAGGGTTCTGGGTGTTTTACCAAGTTCCCAGTCTCAGGGCACAAACATGTATTGCTTTACATCATGGTATCTATTCCCATCTGTGGTGGACAAACCAGCAATGAGATAAGATTACAACCCCTAAATCCTAACCATCACTGGTCATGCTAGAGACCTTTGGGACACCCACCTCCAGCCTGGGGTTCCAGGAGTTCAACCTGCCTCGACCTGCCTAGGGATCTGGTCCCTGAGTTTTTCATGCCCCATTCTGCTCAGGGATCTGCCAATCCAGGGGTCCCAGGAGTTTGACATGCCTCGACCTGCCCAGGGACAAAATTCTTGGGAGGCCGACCTGCCTCAACCTGCCAGGAATTTGATCTCCAGGATGCTGTTATGCCTCAGCCTGCACAGGGCAAGTCATAACCTTGACCCCGGGATGCCTGGCTCTCAGGTTGCAACAGTACTGGGTAGGATAATCTTCAGAAAGACTCACCCCTAAGGAAGCCCATCCATAAAAATAGGAGACCTATTAGGTTTTTTTTTTTTTTTTCCCTCCCTGTCATCACTGTCTTTTAGATGGGAAATAACCAATTCACTTCCCGACAGACATCCTTGAGATGCATCCTTGATAACTGGAAGCTGTTTAACCCTCTAACTCTAAGGAGAAGTTGCCAAAAATTATTTTCTGCCACTGTGGCCATGATATCCTCTGGGGGGATAGGGAACACTGGCCTGAGGATGGGAGTTTAAATTAAAATACCATCCTGTGGATAGACTTATTCTGCAAAAGACAAGGGAAATGAACAGAGATCCCCTATGTCCAAATTTTCTTCTGACTAAGAGGTATGAAGGAACTCTCTCTTAAGTATGGGATTGTTGTAAGCCCTAAAAGTGAGCCTACTAGGCAAATGGTGTTAAGCACAGACAACCAAGAGAAGGAAGCCCCCCATAAAGGCTCACCTGCCACAGCTCCCGAGTTGCCTGGTGCTCCTTCCTTGCATCCAAATGTGCCCCATATTTGGGAGCACCCCTTCCACAAAAGCCAACTCGAGTATGTCCCTTAGTTGAAACTGGAGGAGAATTCAGACCAACCCAGGTCCATAAGCCCTTCTCCATCTTAAAACTAGACAGATCAAACAAAATCTGGGAAGCTATACAGATGACCCAAGCAAATGCATAGATGTATTCTAACACATTACCTTGGCCTTTGACTTGACATGGAAGGACATCATGGTCATATTTAGTCAAACTTTATCTGATGCTGAGCATGCTAGGGTCTTAAAGGAAGCCCAACGGTATGCTATGAGACTTCACATGCCAAGCAATAAATACCTAGTAGGGAAAACTGCGGTCCCCTCCTCAGATCCTAATTGGAATTATAAGGACCCTGAACATATCTGGGAAAGGGTTCATTTTCTGATCTGTGTAGAGGCAGAAGTAAAAGTAGCCCAGCAAAAAGTAATCAGCTATGCCCGGGTCTCAGCAATAACTCAGGAGCCCAAAAAGAACCCCACTGCTTTTCTGGAAAGGCTAAAAGAGGCCCTCCAAAAGTTTACCAATCTGGATTTAGACTCTTATGGGTGACAGGTGATTTTAAAGGACAAATTCCTATCCCAGGATAATGTTACAACAGCTATAGCAGCAGGACCCTGCTGCATCTGTAAATGAGATGGTCCAGACAGCCACCAATGACCTTTTATAACAGAGAAGAGGAGAGGGAGGCCAAGGCCCAGGAAAGGGAGAAAAGGAAAGAGACAAGGCATGCCCAGATGCTGACTGTCCTCCAGGGAAGCCCTGTGGCAAACTCCGAGTACTTGAAGGACAAGGTACCAGGCAAATGCCTAATCTGTAGAAAGGCGGGGTATTGGGCCAAAGAGTGTCCAAACTATTCAAGTCTCCTAAAATAGCTTGCTACAAATTCCATCAACTGGGACATTGGCCAGCACTCTTCCCTGGCGACCCAAGAACCTCAAGGTCAAGTGCCAAGTCTTCTCTCATGATGGTTCAACAAGAAGCAGCCCACTCCAGCCAGCCCACCTGTCACAAATAACCATCATGGGGCTGGGGCCAAGGGTACAACAGGATGTGGCAGGCAGATCTGAGAATTTCTTGCTTGACACAGGGACTACCTACTCTGTCCTGATCTCCTACTCTGGAGCCTTCTTCTCCCAAACCTGTACCCTTTTGTATGCTACAGGGAGAACAATTACTAAAAGATTCATCCAAGCACTTCTTTGTTGATGAGAAAGAAAAACATTCTCCCACCAATTTCTGGTGGTCCCTGGGGGTTCTACTCCCTTTACTGGAAAGAGATCTTTCCTGCCTTCTAAATCTTGCAGCTATTGGAGTTCTGATAGAAAATGCTTTAAAATTCTCTTGAGAGTAAACTAACTATTTTTGCCAGCCACCAAGTGAAACAACTCCCGAATGGGAGAGGTCATTTATGGATGTATGATCAAAGCATCCTCAGATATCAAGTAATGCTCATGGAGAATCTGGGCCTGACTATATCCCCTTGTGATGTTCGTAACCAAGCTTTCCTCCTGCCTACCCCCAAGGGCTCTCTCCCCTTTCGCTCTTGCCTAGAAATTTTGGACCACTGGACAAAACCCTGAGAGGGATTGTCAGAAGATCATCTGACCAATCCTGAGAAAATTTGGTACACTGAAGAAAGCAGCTTTGTCTTGGATGGAAAAAGAGATGGATATGCTCTCCAATTTTGAGACCATAGAGGCTAAACCTTTGCCATCAGGTACTTCAGTTCAATTAGCTAAGCTCATAGCCCTGACTTGAGCTTTATAGCTGGGAAAAGGAGAAATAGTAGCCATTTACACTGACTTCAAGTATACCTTTCTGGTGCTACATGCACATGCTGCTATTTGGAAAGAAAAAGGTCATTTGACCAGCTGAGGGTCCTCAATCAAAGATGATGATCAAATCCTTGGGTTCTTGGAGGCAGTCTATCTGCCCACTGAGGTTTCAGTCTTCCATTGTAAAGGATATCAAAAAGGGAGCACAGAAGTGACATGAGATAACCAAGCAGCTGATCAGGCAGCTAAGAGAGCAATATTACAGAACAATGACCTAATAGGAGTTGCCACCTTAGTTCCACAGACTAATTTGTCAGAAACTCCTTCATATATTGAAGGTGAGACTCTTAAAGCTAAGAGTGAGGGCTTTGAAGAAGATCATATGGGGAGATTCCAAAAGGAGGGAATCCTTTTTTCGTCTGGTAACCTCCAATGGAAGTTGGTTAACTCCTTACATGCCACTACTCATTTAGGGAAGAAGACCCTCCAAAGATTATTAGAAAGGTCCTTCAGAGGAACATGTCTACAAATGACTGTAAGGTAAGTGGTCTTGTCTTATCCCACTTGCCAATTAAACAATCCCCAAGGAGCTCAAAGACCCCAGTTGGCCATCCCATCCAATAACATGGGACCTACCCAGGAGAGGACTGGCAGATGGACTTCACCCAGATGCCAGTTCTAAAAGGTATAAACACCATTATTAGTCATGATAGATACATTTACAGGCTGGATTGAAGGCTTTCCCACCTGGATTGAGAAGGCTGAGGAGGTGGTAAAAAAAATTGCTCCATGAAATTATTCTGAGATTTAGTCTGCCCAGGTCATTAAAAAGTGACAATGGGATATCATTTACTTCTAATGTCATCCAGTTCAGTTCAGTTCAGTTGCTCATTCGTGTCCGACTCTTTGCGACCCCATGGACAGCAGCACGCCAGGCCTCCATGTCCATCACCAAACTCTTGGAGTTTACTCAAATTTATGTCCATTGAGTCAGTGATACCATCCAACCATTTCATCCTCTGTCTTCCCCTTCTCCTCTCGCCTTCAATCTTTCCCAGCATCAGAGTCTTTTCAAATGAGTCATCTCTTCTCATTAGGTGACCAAAGTATTGGAGTTTCAGCTTCAACATCATTCCTTCCAATGAGCATTTGAGACTGATTTCTTTTAGGATGGACTCATTGGATCTCCTTGCAGTCCAAGGGACTCTCAAGAGTCTTCAACACCACAGTTCAAAAGCATGAATGCTTTAGAAGTCAGCTTTCTTTACAGTCCAACTCTCACATGCATGACTACTGGAAAAAACATAGCCTTGACTAGAAAGACCTTTGTTGGCAAAGAGGGTCTCTAAAGCATTGGGCATTTATTTATTATCCTCATTGTTCCTGGGGGTCTCATTCTTCAGGAAGAGTAGAAAGAGCCAACCAGTTCTTACAATCACTGATAAAAAATATAAACCAGGAAACCTCTCTGGGATGGAAGGAGGCTTTATCAATAGCTCTCTTCCACACCTATATTGCCTCTAAGGAACAGGTTGGTCTTAGCCCTTATGAGATGCTATATGAGAGACCTTTTGTTTATGTCAATGACCTCTTCTAGACCCAGAGGCTCAGACCCTCCCATCTTATACTGTGGCCATTTGGCAATTCTAACAGGATATAGACTTGTGGAGTGTCAACCAGGACCCAAAAGATTCTAAAGAGCTAACACTATATGCTCCAGAGACTCATGTCCTAATTAAAGTCTGGAAAGGTGGGTCCCCAAAGGCTCAACTACAGCCCACATGGAAGGGCCCTACCTTGTAATACTTTCTACTCCCACAGCAGTCAAGGTACCAGGACAAGACTCCTGGATTCACTACTCACAAATCAAGCCATGGGAGAAAAAAGAAGAGGATACTCAATACACCTGTGATCCCCTTAGGAATCTTAGATACCTATTCAAAAATACAAATGAGTGCCATTCTAATGATCACTCCCAACATCAAGTTTCTGGGGATAAGATTTCTCAGGATAGCTGAAAAAGAGCCAACACAGTTTGGAAGGGGTTGTACTCCAAAATAGACAGGAGATAGATCTCCTGATCCCTGAATAAGGAGGGTCTTGAGCCATCTTGAATGAGACGTGTTGTTTCTGGGTAAATACCTTCAGCTAAATTAAAGTCTCACAGTCTTCACAAAAAAAAATCAGATCCTAGAGAATCTCAAAGAAAGAGCTGGAGAGTTCTCAGGGGTGATTACAATCTCTCTTTGGGGGAATCCGTCTCTTGGTGATGGAGAATTTGAAGTTGGATAATGTCCCTACTAATCCTTGTTATCATCACATTGATGCTGCTTATGATTGCTTCAATTGTATTTTCAATTGTCTAACCCATTTTGTCTCTGCCCAGGTCAACAAGCTACAACTTGTAGTGCCAGTTCAACAAGGATATGTAAAACTACACCCAACCATGAAAATATCACTCACCTTTAGATGGACAACCACTATAAGGATGCTCAGGCTTGAGATTAGTAAGAGGGAGACATCTAATGCCCCTCACCATCCCAGTACAGAAGGAAGTAGCCAGAAAGACCTCAACATCCCTATTCCCAAAGAATTGGGCCTCCCTTCTCTTTAAGGGAGAAGTTAGGTAGTTAGAATAGGAAAAAGGAGTCCAGAATGGCAGTGGCTAAAAGACAAAGAAGGAAAAAGCCCACAAAAATAAAACAAAGGAAGATCAGAGGACTGGAGTGAAAACCTCAGGTAAAACAAACAGCCCTCCTGGTTAGCCCAATTTACATAGGGCAGGCTCAGGGTGAGGAGAAAAAAAGCACATAAAAAGAGGAACCAAATTGAGCCAAGTTCCTCTCTTCTCTTCGTGTTTTTTGGGTTGGCTCAACCTCATGCTTAAGGGATGTATTTTCCTTTGCTTACCAAATAAAACTGAGCTGTAACACTGGTCCATCTGTCCCTTCAAATTTTTGATGCAGCGAGACAGGCTGAGGAAATTACAAACTCCCCTGACAGTTGCATGGCATCACTGACTCAATGGACATGAGCTTGAGCAAGTTTCAGGAGTTTGTGATGGACAGGGAAACCTGGCGTGCAGTCCACAGGGTCGCTGAACTTAGATAACAGCATCTGATGCACATTATTGAGTCGTTTTACAGACACTAAAACTCCCACAAATGTAAAAGGTTAACTAATTGATGGCCATGAGCTCTTAATCCCCAGAACTACTGCAGCCTGAGAATTGATAATGTTAATCCTTTTGACATGACCTGCATCTGTGCTAAGTTACTTCATTCATGTCCAACTCTGTGTGACCCTATGGACTGTATCCCTCCAGGCTCCTCTGTCGTTGGGGATTCTCTAGGCAAGAATACAAGAGTGGGTCACCATGCCCGTCTCCAGGGGATCCTCTGGATCCAGGAATGGGCATGTTACTTCACCATCAACAAATCAGAGGATTGTATATGAGCTGATCACACATCCTGGGACTGCACCTCCCTCTGCTCCCACTATGCCTTTCAAAATTCACCTGTGAATACAATCAGGAAGTTCAGGCTTTTTTGAGAATTAGATGGTCAGAGCTCCTTGTCTGGTGCCTTACAATAAACACTTCAACACAAACAGACCTAAACCAAGGCACATGTAAGTAAAACTGGAAAAGGTAAAGACAAAGAGAGAACTGTAAAGGCAGCAAGAGAAAAACAGAGTCATGGACAATGGACTCCCCAGAGGCTATCAGGTGATTTTGCCGAATGCACTTCACAGGCTAGAAGGGAGTGGTGTGATGCATTCAAGATGCAAAAAGGGAAGAACCTGCAAACTAGGATACTCTACCCAGCATGATTATCATTTAGAATAGAGAGACAAAGAAATTGTCAGACAAGCAAAAACCTAAAAGTTTTCCATCAACACTGCTGCTGCTGCTAAGTCACTTCAGTCGTGTCTGACTCTTTGCGACCTCATGGACTGCAGCCTACCAGGCTCCTCTGCCCGTGGGAATTTCCAGGCAAGAGTACTGGAGTGGGATGCCATTACCTTCTCCATTCCATCAACACTAAACCTACCCAAAAAGAAACATTGAAGGACCTTCTCTAAGTGGAAAAGAAGACTCTATAAGAAAAGAGAAATCCCTCTAGGAAAGGCAAATATATAATAAGAACTGAGAATAAACCACTTAACAGGTAGGCAGGTGAGGAGTTGCTGCCCTGGGTTTCTTTGGCAAACTGGTTGTGAGGGGCATACAAGTGAATGGGTGGAATATTCACAGGGGAAGGAGAAGTTTGGGGGTCATATTCCCTGATTTTCATCCCAGCTCCATCTCCTGGAAGGGAGGAGGTATTTTTGTTCTTATTTATCTTAGATCAGAAGTGTCATGGCATTGGTGCATGATGGGTACTTCTTATCTGCAAGGCTAATCTTATTGTAATGAGAGTATAATGAGCAACAGATTACCTTCAGATGTAGGAGGTTCCCACCTTTCCTCACCTTTCTTTGTCTGCTTTCAGGACAGGTATCAACCAAAATGTGTGGTCCTTCTGGATTTTCCTGTTTTACTCTGACAATGGACCCTTACTTAGTCTATGGTATTTTGCTATAGCAGTCTGAATAAACTAAGATACCAGGTAAATTTAAATTTTAAACAGTGAAAATTATATGGGACACATTTTATTAAAATGTATTAGTTGTTTACCTGTGATTCAAATTTAGTTGAGTGAATGCATTTGTATTTGTTAAATCTAGCAACCCTACACAGACTTAATCATAAAACAGTTAATTATGACACCCAATTATCTAATGTTATCTATTATATTTTCTCAGGTATATAGAAAAATTTTGACCCTGATATTAATTTTGATTATTTTAATTTTTTTAAATATTTTCTTTTCTTGTCATTATTTTCCTGACATATATTATTCACCTATTTATATTCAACTTTTCATTATTATTTTACTTCCAATGATACAGAATTAATACATTGCATTTCTTCACTTATCAAATAATGTTCCATTTGACTTGTGACTTTGCTTCCTTAATAGGGCTCTGATTATTCATCTGCTGTATTAAATGGGTTTCCTCCATGAATGAGGCAGCAACCACAGATTGAATACTTGAGGAAAGTTGAGTAACTGTACTAATGCCAGTTTCAAAGACATGGGTAGGATATGAAGAAAAGGCAAGCAACACTGTATTTTCCTGGAACGAACAGTTGTGGAGTGCTCAGTTGAACAAAATATTTGAGAGGGTGAGGGAACCTGAGAGGAAAGAAACTCCTGATGGCACTACTGCAGGAATTTAGCCAGAGTAATAATTATAACAACCTCAGTCCTTCTTCTTCTTCTCTTTCCTACAAAGGTGTCTCCTCCAATGGTCCCCACTAGTCTACACATTTGGAAATCAGATTGCAAGTGAGCCTGGGATACAGGTCAGGTTTCTTTTGCTCAGAGACATGGTAAAGACCAGGAAAATTAGAGAATGGATATAGAGGAGCAAATTGAAGATATCCAAACACTTCTGAGACTTTATTTTTAATTTGTATATGCTATGTTTTTCTGTCACTTCCTTATTTTATTTATTTCCTGGATCATTCTTCATTAATCAGTTTTAGTTGGTCATTTCCCATTTTTTGCACAGTAATTTATTCTAATTTTCATTCATATTTGAATAGTAATTACCTTTAAATGTTTTTTAAAATAGACTACATTTTATTTTTAATGATCAATTACTTATACTTCCCTTCCAGTAAATGAAGCAATGATGAAAATTAGATCAATTAGCATTCATCTAATACACCTTCATGGGTCTCAAACCATGAATGTTTATGTGAAACAGCTAGCAATACAATTCTTTTGAGAAACATTTAACAAAAAAAATAACTAGTTCGGTCTAGTTGAAATTGAAATGATAAGGGCAAGGGTTACCAGGGAAAAAATAATGAAATAAGTTACTGGCATACTTTGAAGGTGGCAGAGGTTAAAAATAACTGGTAAAGCTGAGGACAGAGAACAATATAAATTGACATAAATGACAAAATACCATGACCAAGATAAGTTTATAAAAAGACATGTCAACCCTTTATATTTAACTTTTATTTAAATGGGCTTTCCTTGTGTCTCAGCTGGTAAAGACTCCGCCTGCAATGCAGGAGACCTGGGTTTGGTCCCTGGGTTGGGAAGATCCCCTGGAGAAGGGAACGGCTGATCACTCCAGTATTCTGGCCTGGAGAATTTCATGGACTGTATAGTCCATGGTGTTGCAAAGAGTCAGACATGACTGAGCAACTTGCATTTCATTTAGATACCTTTTCTGTATCAGTGCATTCATCAATGTTTGAATGACATTAAGGTTCTCAACTAGAAAGTATATATAACTGCTTAATTTCAAACATTTATTAATTTGATATTTGCAACACAATCCTGGAAGTCAAACAGGGATACAGATATTATATCCACTTCAAGGAAAAACAAACTTACTCTTGGAGATTGCCTTTGTCTGCTTGGGCAGTTATAATGAAATGACAGACTGAGTGACTTTAAACAGCAGAAACCTATTTCATGCTTTTAGAGAATAGAAGTCTGAGATCAGAGCACTGGCAAGTCAAGTTCTGGTGAGAGCTTTCCTCCTGGCTTGCAGATGGCTGCCATTTTTCTGTGTCCTCAGATAGCAGAGAGAGAAAACTCTGGTTTCTCTTTCTTTTCTTATAAGGACACTAATTTCATTCTGGGGGCTCCATGTTCATGATCTCATCTAGACTTAATTACCTCCCAAAGGCTCCAAATGGAGTCACTAATGCTAAGCTCCACAACACCAAATTGAGACTTAATTACAGTATTGCTTCTCTCAGAAATGTAATGTTAAACTAGCCAATCAGGAATTACCTAATCAGCACTACTTAGGTAAGCTGCCTGATGATCTCTACCATTCCCTAAAGGAAATTAACCTTGCAATAACCAGCCCAATTTTTTGGCCTAGTGTAACTTCCTTGTTCCTGTTCCTTTCTGGTTATAAAAATCTTCCATTTTGGTCAGCTCCTGGGAACTCCTTCCATTAGCCAAATTGGATGCTACAAAATATGAATGATTTTTGTTTAAATATACACAATATTAATGAACCTCGGTTTATCTTTTACAAAGGAGTAGGGCTTCATCATTTGAATTTCTGGAGGACATAAAATTTAGTCCATAATGGAGTGTTAAATTATATCATTTATTTATTAAATTTATTAGTCTTGCTAACTCTATTAAAGAAACATAGTTTTACATTCTATGCTGCTGCTGCTAATGTGACTAAGTGGCTTCAGTTGTGTCCGACTCTGTGCGACCCCATAGATGGCAACCCACCAGGCTCCATCATCCCTGGGATTCTCCAGGCAAGAACACTGGAGTGAGTTGCCATTTCCTTCTCCAGTGCATGAAAGTGAAAAGTGAAAGTGAAGTCGTTCAGTTGTGTCCGACTCTTAGCAACCCCATGGACTGAAGCCTACCAGGCTCCTCTGTCCATGGGATTTTCCAGGCAAGAGCACTGGAGTGGGTTGCCATTGCCTTCTCTGTTACATTCTATAGGCACTGTTAATTGTACTATACATCAATATTTACAGAAGTGTTCATCTTATCAATATGAAAGTGAAAGTTGTGCAGTTGTGTTGGACTCTTTGTGACCCGATGGACTACATAGCCCATGAAATTCTCCAGGCTAGAATACTGGATTGGGTAGCCTTTCCCTTCTACAGGAGATCTTCCTAACCCAGGATCAAACCCAGGTCTCCCACTTTGCAGGAGGATTCTTTAACAGTTGAGCTATGAGGGAAGCCATATAAATGTAATAACTTAGAAAATTAAATCTGTCAAATGGAATTCACTATGAGTATTTCTACTCATCAGTGGGCTTCTCAGGTAGTTCAGTGCAAAAGAATCTGCTTGCCAATGCAGAAGCCACAAGAGATGTGACTTCAGTCCCTGGGTTGGGAAGACCCTCTGGAGGAGGAAATGACAGTTCACTCCAGTATTGTTGCCTGGGAAACACCATGGAGAGAGGAGCCTGGCAAGCTACAGTCTATGGGGGTAGCAAAGTGTAGGAAACATTTAAGTATGCATGAAAATTCTCAATACTAAGATATCTTGTAGTAATAATGATGATTCTTTAATATTTCCAATTTTCAGCAGAATTTATTTATTCATTTCAAAATCTTTGTAAATTTTTAGAAATTGACAGATGATATGGATCAAACAGATGATATGGATCAAAGCTTCCCTAGTGGTCAGACAGTAAAGCGTCTGTCTGCAATGCAGGAGACCCGGGCTCGATCACTGGGTTGGGAAGATCCCCTGGAGAAGAAAATGGCAAACCATTCCAGTATTCGTGCCTGGAAAATCCCATGGATCACTGAGCCTGGTAGGTTACTGTCCATGGGGTCGCAAAGAGTTGGACACGACTGAGTGACATCATTCAAGTACCATGTCAAGAACATGGGAAATATGTCTTTTCTCATTATTTGTCACTTTACTGAAGACTTGTTCCTTGGTAGAAAAGCTATGACAAACCTATACAGCATATTAAAAGCAGAGACATTATTTTACTGAAATGTCTGTTTAGTCAAAACTACTGTTTTACCAGTAGTCATGTATGGATGTGAGAGCTGGACCATAAAGAAGGCTGAGCACTGAAGTATTGATACTTTTGAACTGAGGTATTGGAGAAGACTCTTGAGAGTCCCTTGGACTGCAAGGAGATCCAAACAGTCCATCCTGAAGGAAATCCGTCCTGAATATTCATTGGAAGGACTGATGCTGAAACTCCAACATATTGGCCACGTGATGCAAAGAATCGACCTCTTGGAAAAGACCCTGATGCTGGAAAGATTGAAGGAAGAAGAAGGGGATGACAGAGAATGAGATGGATGGATTGCATCACCGACTAAATGGACATGAGTTTGAGCAAGCTCTGGGAGTTGATGATGGACAGGGAAGCCTGGCGTGCTACCATCGCAAAGAGTTGGACATGATTGAGCCTGGCTTGCTACCATCGCAAAGAGTTGGAATTGAAACGAGTTTTTAAAAAAGTAAAAAGTGTTTTGCTTTGTATTTGATGAAAGATTTACATGAATCATGTTTGATTTTTTAATATTTTAATTGTATGTATTTAATTTAATCTTCCTTTTTTATAGGGAAGAAAATTAGAAGGTGAACTTTGAGTACCTGTATCAGATATTTCCAAATAAATAATTCTCAAAGAAATAAGCAGTAATATTTACTTGCCCATATTGCTCAATTTTAGTAGTAGATGAGAACTGAGGACAATTTATACTCATGACCTAATAAAGTTTTGCAAATAGTATATCAGTTTATCTAGATGCATTAAAGTAGAAACTCATAAACAATACCTTATGGTATAACATTTTTTTTCTTTTTTTCCCCACTCACTTTATTTATTAATTTTTTAAAATATAAATTTATTTAATTGGAGGTTAATGACTTTACAATATTGTATTGGTTTTGCCATACATTAACATGAATCCGCCATAGGTATACACGTGTTCCCCATCCTGAACCCCCCTCCCTTCTCCCTCCCTGTACCATCCTGTATAACTTCTTTTTAAGGACATGATAGAATTTCTTGGTTTGAAATGTGTCTTAATTTGTGTTCTGCAGTAAATACTGACTCTGAAAGCAAATTCAGCATGCTAATTATTTTGCGTTAGTGCTTAGACTCTCCTAAACTCAAAGTGCAAATGTATGTAAACTAGACAAATTATTGTTTCAAACCAACTATCCAGCAATACTTAACTAAGCCATCCCATAATGCATCATGTGTTCACCTGTATCACAAAATATTTATATTATGATATGTAAGCATATTTTCTAAATCATTCAATTTATCTGTTTATTCATTTGTGAACTCACTTGTTCATTCATTCATTTATTTACTCATTAATTCATTGTAGTTAATGAAACTAGTGATTATCCTAAACACTTGTATTACCATAGCATTCAGGATATTTATGTTAAATATATTAGCAACCAAATCATATACTTTTCATTTTATATATAATACATACATAGGTTTTATA
>SJYV01028901.1:0-23269 GCA_006410875.1 Neotragus pygmaeus | reverse complement strand
TGTTCACCTGAAACTATCACAACATTGTTAATCTGCTATACTCCAGTATAAAATAAAAAGTTTTTAAAAAGAGTGTCCCAGATCCATGAAGGGTCCTCTGGATTCATTCTGGTCTCTGTTGTGAATAGTTGGGTGGGCTGGGACCAGTATCTTCTGAGGTGCAAGTAGTCCCTTTAGCCTTCTGTTGTGTGACGTCATCCATCACCTCTGACCACTGGCCTGCCTTGCTCCTAACCATAGGCAATCCCTTCTATAGTGGTCTTGTCTGACAGACCTGAGGACCGTGCCAATCCCGTGGTCTTCCCAGCAGTAAGGCAGGTGGCCAGTATTGGAAAGGAAAGGGCTCATGCACTTTCTCTCTTTCTCCTTTATCTGAAAGTATTAATAGCTCCCAAATCTGGAAGTACCACATATACTTTCTCCCCACCTTCTCACTGGCTGTCAGAAGTACCAAAGGCATGCCACCTCCTCTACTAGGAATCCACAGCCTGTCTTTCTTCTGCCCAGGGAAAATATGCCAGGAGCCCTGATGCTCTTGGTGTTCTCTAGACTCACCAAGAAGTGTCTGCAACAACTGGACCTTACTCTCGGAGATGTAACCTCAACTCTGGGACAAGTGGAACCTTGACTCTCAACTTCTTTGGTCTCTCTCATCTCCCACAATCCAGATGGGAGGTTCCCTTCTTCTCCAATCTGGGCAAGACTTCCCTGACGACACACTCTCCTCATCCTGAGGTGCTGTCAGCCCCCACCCCCACTCCAGAGCTTTAGCTAAATGGCTACCAGAGAATAGTTGTTTACAGAAAGAGATATTGGAAACACACTGGTTCGAGTTATTACCAGGTCATTCTTACTGTAGGCTTCCTAGGTGGCACTAGTGGTAAAGAATCCATCTGCCAGCGCAACTGATGCAAGAGATCCCTGGGTCGGGAAGATCCCTTGGAGCAGGAGCCCCACTCCAGTATTCTTGCCTAGGAAAGCCAGTGGACAGAGGAGCCGGGGGAGCTACAGGCCATGGGGTTCCAAAAAGTTGGACAGGACTGAATGACTAAGCTCACATCTTTATGACACCAAATCCTATCAGATAGACAAGGGAAGAGGAAAAGAGATAAGAACCAGAAATTATTTGCTAGCAGGTCTGTTGACTGATTTGATGAGATGTCAATTGAAGCTTGGTTTAAGTGAATGAGTGAATGGTTGTGGTGGGCTAAATCTCACATGACGCAACTGAGTTTGGCTAATATCGAAAATCCTGAGTGCTGCAACTAAGACCCAGCATTGCCAGATAAATACAGATTTTTTTGGAAAAAAAAAAAAATCATGATTAGAATAGATCCTTGGTAGCCAGGAAGATGACTCATCAGTGATGGTACCGAGGAAGTGAGAGCAGCATGGAGAAAGAGGTGTGCCTATGTTGATCCACGCCTTGGATTTAAGTGGATTCAGCCCACCGAGAACACGCTTCGGGGACACTGGAAAATCCCTCTTTAGCAATGCTCCTAATTCCTGTTATTTGCCCAGACACCCTCCTGTTTTTCTGTGTGAAGTCACTGACATTTGAGTTTTTGACCTCATGGTTCTGCATCTTAACTTTAGAAACCTGCCTTGGTCCTCTTCTCTAACACTCAAGAAGCTTTTCTCTCCAGGGCATGACTCTGCTTTCACCCACTTACTCCTGTGCACAGAGTAGGAACCTCCTCCCCACGCTCTGCTGGCTGGACCAGCCGCCTTGCCTTCTGGCAGTTGGTAGAATGGAAAATATCAGAGTCAAGTGCCGATCAACTTCAGCAGTGACAAACTATCTCCAATGAAATAACTTCAGACATTCTTGCCAGCCTCCTAATGACCCAGAAGTTTTGAATAAACAAGTAGAAAACACATACAAAACTCAAATCACTTTGCATAGAATCATAAAAAAGAAAATTGGAATAGGTCTTAAAATCCTCTGTGACAATGTTCCTCTTTGTTTAAGAGGACACTTAAAAGATGTTTTGGAAGTTAATAAAATTTCCACCTAAGATTATATGGCTATTAATCATGTGTCATAGCAAACATGTGATGATGCAAGACTGAATATAATAACCTTGCATGTTGCAGGATGTGGTCACATAGCCCTCAGTGGTCGCAACTAAGTCCACTAAAATGTAATCCATCTCTCTGGAAACACATTTAACTACAGTTATACACCAGAGACTGTTCTGTGTTACTACCGTATGATCCACCAGTTCTACTCCTGGGCATGTATCTGGAAAAGACAAAAATGCTAATTCAAAAAGATACATGTACCCCCAACGTTCATAACAGCACCATCAGCCAAGACAGACATGCAAGCAACCTGAATGACGTCAACAGACAGTTGGCTTAAGAAGGTGTGGTACATAAATACAGTGGAATAATTGCCTTCAACCCTAAAAAAGAACAAAATATTGCCATTCACAGCAACATGGATGGACTCGAGACAATATTAAACCTAATGAAGTAAGTCAGAGAGAGGAAGACAAATAATATACGATATCACTTACATGTGGTGATTATTAAATTATCATTAAAAATAATAAAATGAAAGTGTTAGTCGCTTAGTCATGTCCGACTCTTTGCAACCTCATGGACAGTAGCCCACAAGGCTCCTCTGTCTATGGACCTGTCCATGCAAGAATACTTGGGTAGGGAGCCATTCCCTTCTCCAGAGGATCTTCCTGTCCGAGGGATCAAACCTAGATCTCTCACGTTTCAGGCAGACTCTTTACCATCTGAGCCACCCAGGAAGCCCCACTGGGAGGAATGGGTGGATAGATTAGGAATTTGAGATTTATGGATATAAACTATTATACATAAAATAGATGAGCAATAAAGATTTACCATATAGCATGGGGAACTATATTCAACATCTTGTAATAATCTATAATGGAAAATAATCTTAAAAAAAGTATACGTTTAACTGAATCACTTTGCTGTGCACCTGAAACCAATACAATATTGTAAATCAACTTGACTCCAATAAACGAGAAGAGGAGAAGATGATCTACTAGAAGTAAGTGTATGCCTACTTGCCCTCTGGATGGTGTGTCCTTGTGTGTAGGGACTCTGCTTTATTCATGCCCGACCAATGCCCAGTGCTGTGTTTGACAGGAGTCAGTGTTAAGTGAGGACTTGGTAATTTGAACTGGATACATGGAGTCAGTAACTCAGCTCTGCTTGGAAGGCACGGATTCTTGAGGTTCATAGGTCATCTTCAGGTCTGTGAATTTCTTTAATGAAACTCAAAACCACATGTATGCATATTTGTGACTCATACACAACCTCCCAGACCCTCCAGGGAGATATCTCAGTGCTTGGCAGCAGAATCTCAAAGAAGTTAAAGGGTCAGTGTACCAGAAGAAAAAACTGTGCTGTGCTGAGCGCATTTATTGCCAACTTCCCCCCAAGTCTTGACCTCCCTGGAGGGGTATGTAGGCCTGAGCAGAAAGAAACTGGAAATGCTCCAAAGAGAGCTCTGGCATCACTGAAGGGAATGAAATGGTTTCAAGTGATCATGATGGAGTGGATGAAACTTCCCAGGACCTATCGGATAACAAAACAAACATAAATCATAAACATAGCCAAGAGTAGGAGGCACCCAGGTCAGGCACCTATATCCTTGACCAGTGGGGCTGTGGGAAAATACTTACAGCTTCTCTTATGCTTTTTTCCCCCCAATGTAGGTGTTTTTTCTTTTAACTCCATATAACAATCCTTTCTCAATGAAGAATTATGACAAACAAAAAAGAGTTGAAGAATCAATGAAGAATTATTCAAAATAAAACGAGTTGAATAGAGTTCAAAACATAGGTGACTTATTTGCTTAGACTGATGAATGTAGATCTAGGTTTTAAGTTGCCCATCCACAGAAAAGGCTTCTTTAGAAATCAGGAGATCCTAGACAGGGAGGGTGCTTAAGCAGAGACTAGGTTTCACCCTTTTAGAGATGCCATGAAAGAGATTTCTTACTGAAAAGGCAGCAGAAGTAGCTGATTACTCAAGTCTTTCCTGAAAACTTACATGTATTTAGCTGTTAGGAATCTCACATTGATTATCTGTGCATATAGAAGGCAAGGTCACAAAGTATATATATTTAACGAATTTTTATTTGTGGGCTTTGTTCTTGAAGTCAGTTTCCTGTACCTACCAGTATCTGTTTTGGTTAAAACCAGAATTGGTTTAATCCCCAAGAGCCCATGTACACTGACAGTAGTCGACAATTCTGATATATGCTGAGTGACGGGCAGGAATCAACCAAGAGTTTAAATCTGAAGCAGGAAAAAGTGCATGTCCAGGTGATAAGTAATCTGTTCGGAATGGAGGGAGGGGTATAGTCATAAGTTCTTAAAACTGGGGCCATGGGTTTATTTCCATTTAATTAGCATGTGCTAGGTCGCTTCAGTTGCGTCCGAATCTTTGTGACCCCATGAACTTCAGCACTCCAGGCTCCTCTGTCCGTGGGATTCTCCAGGAAAGAATACTGGAGTGGGTTGCCATGCCCTTCTCCAGGGGANATATGTCTAGGCATGTCTGTATGGTTACGTGTATGTATAAGCACATAGAATTAATATGATTGAATGGTATTTCAAATCAAGAGGGAAGAGATCGTTATTCAGCAAGCAGAGGGCAACTAGCTACCATGTGGAACAAATCAAAATTAATTCCAACCTCAGAAGTTACAGATAGAAGGGAAAGGCACTCAAGGCTAAAGAGAAGTTATGGCTCAGGGCCCCGCACGTTCTCTGCCTCTTCTACCCAATCTCATCTCTTACCTATCTTCCCCTCACTCTTCTCGGTCACAGAGAGCTTCCTGCTATCCTGTGAATACTCCATCCAAGCTCTGACCTCAGAGCCTTTGAACACACTGTTCTCTCTGCACTGAGCCTTTTTTCCTCTAATAATAACATGGCTTGTTCTCACACTTCATCAGGTTGCCACTGAAATATCACCTTCTTACAGAACCTTGCCAGACCCAACAAACAGGACCCGTTCTTCACTATCCTATTACCATGCTTCACTTCTCTTTATGGCATTAGTACCACCAGACTTTATGTCATATTTGGGCGCCATCTTCCTCTAGCATCAGAATATAAGCTTCACGAAGGCCAGAACCTGCTCTTGTCCACTGCTATAGCCCTAGTACCAAAAGCAATACCTGGCACACATCAGGTGCTCAATAAATACTCAAGGAATAAATGATTGTAGGGACAAAGGCATCAAGACTTAAATTCAGTATGCTTTGGTATTTCAGGGCATTCACATCTCTAGATCTTTACATGTGAGAAGCAGCATGGTAACAGAAGAGACTAAAAGGCAGGGCAGGACAGAAAAAGGGTGGCTCTGAACCCTGTTTAAGAGGTTAATCTAAGGACGAGTATTTCCACTGGGCCGTCGGAGGGTATGCAAATGCAACAGATAAACATGGCACGCTCAAGCATTCCTACTCAAAGGTAACTCATGCACAGCTGTTTCACATGGAAACAACAAAACGACTATGGCACGAGATCTGAACGAAATTGCACCAGACCAAGTTACGCTCCCAGCATCCAGAGAGAGCAGTTAATTCTGCACAGCAGAATGCTGGAAGCACTGCTATGAGCCTGAGTGTGTAAATCAGCCTTTTTTGGAAAGACTGCCCAATGGCAAGTGTGGCCTGGATTCAGAGTGGTGTTTCATGAAGGCTGCTGGTAGTGAGCAAGGTGGGAAATGATTAGGGCCTTCANGTGTTTCCGCTTCTATCTGAAACCCCTCCCTCTAGGGTTGTCAAAGAGCACTGGGTTGAGCTCCCTATGTCACACAGCAATTCCCACCTGCTATCTACTTTACGAGTGGTAATGTACATGTTTCCACGCTATTCTCTTAATTCATCCCACCCTCTCCTTCCCACTGTGATTTGTCCTCTACTGCTTTGCCATTCATTGAGGGCAGAGCTCTCAACTTTGTATCATTCAGAGTGCTTGAAAATCTTGGACAAGATACAAGTGGGTTATGTTTCTCTTGAAAGTAATCTTCCCTCCTCCCTCCCCCCCCCCTTTGGTTTTCTGCAATTGAACAAAGGTACAAAATGCAGGAACTCTGTGGTTGTTGTCCAGTCACTAAGTGGTGTCCAACTCTGTGAGACCCCATGGACTGTAGCCCACTAGGCTCCTCTGTCCATGGAATTTTCTATGCAAGAATACTGGGGTGGGCTGCCATTTCCTACTCCAGGGGATCTTCCTGACCTGGGGATTGAACCTGCATCTCCTGCATTGGCAGGCACGTTCTTTACCACTGAATCATCAGGGGAGCCCTGCAGGAACTCTGTAGCTAAAAGGAAATACAGGGCAAAGTAGAAGGTGAGAAGAGAACCACTGAATTTGTGCTGGTGCCCTGTGTTTGCCAAGGCAAGCAAGTGAAGACAATGCTGCTATGTTGCACAGACAAAGAAACTCTGGAATGTGCATAGTTTAGTGCATGTACAGAGTTTATGCTTATTTTTATTTTAATACAACTAAAGTTTTGCTCATGAAATGATCAAAAGGGATGTCGCTGTTTGGATAGCTCTCCAAGATAGCTCTTCTTCAACTGGACACTCAGACGCAGGCATCTTGTACCTGGTGGCACCATCATTTCTTAGCACCAAAGCAAAAAGAAAACATAAGAAGTATTTCTCAAGACATTGTAAGGGTCAAGTCTGGAAGTAGCACACACAGCTTCTATCTACATGTCATTGAAAAGAATGTACTAGATGGCCTCACTTTTCAAAAATTTGTATTTATTTATTTATTTTGAGCTACGTTGAGTCTTTGTTGCTGCACAGGCTTTTCTCTAGTTGTTACCAAGTGGAAGCTACTCTGTAGCTGTGGTACATGGGTTTCTGATTGCAGGTTTCTCTCGTTGAGGAGCATGGGCTCTAGGGCACACGGGCTTCCATAGTTGGGGCTCTTGGGCTCTAGAGCACAGTCTCAGTAACTGCAGTACACTGGCTTAGTTGCTCTGTGGCATGTGAAATCTTCCTGGCCCAGTGATTGAACGCATGTCTCCTGCATCGCAGGTGGATTCTTTACCACTAAGCCACTAGGGAAGCCCCAAGATGGCCTCATTTTTAAGAGAGGCTGAGCTTGGTTGTCTTTCTAGATGCCCGTGCTAAGGCACATAGGGTAGATGAAAAAGGTTTGGTAAACACTGTCTCTGCCATAGTGATCATGTATCCATTTTATCACTTCATCAGCATCTAGAATGTGCTTCCTTTAAGGAAACAACTCAGAGTCCCAACAGGTCACTGCTTATAGTTCCACATCCAAGATCTCCCTGTGATGTACTGATTCTTTAATTTTCCTCTTCCTCAAATTCAAATGTGACTGTTTAAAGCAAACGTTGACTAGAAAGTTAAATTATCTGGTTCCCCACTGGCACTCAAGATATAGTAGTTGAATAGGGACAGGATGGCAGTGACACATACTTCCTGGAGAAAAAGGAAGGATGAGTAATAAACAGAAGTCATTGGTCCATAACAGCAATGAGGTCCTATGGAGCAGGTATTGATATGGCTTTCTACTCTAGTGGGGAGAGGGAGGGAAAATTCTTTGCTCAGCCCCCAAAATTCTGCTCTTTGGGAAGGAATGCTTTGTCCTTTGTTTCCCATGGCCCTGGGCTCAGCCTTTGGGTGAGTTCATCCTTTATAGTTATCCTTCCTGGCTGTGGCTGAAATCAGTGTTAAGGATGATGAGGTCCGTAAAGCTTTTGCAGGCTATTTCTGTTCCTGGGTCCGAGTCTGAAGGTTGTAGCAAATGGGTAAGAGTCAAAAGTATTTTTAGTTGAAACTTGTGCTTTGAGTACATTTGTATTCAAAACTGATCTCTTACTATGTGCACTTAACTATGCCCAGAATTGTTTCCTAAACATAGTTTTCATGTCTCCGTTGCATCTTGGCTTCTTTACCCACATCCTTCTCTCTCTCAACTTGATGGCATCTATCCTGAGGCTCTCAGAGTTGGGTATGTATGTGTGAATGCTAAATCGCTTCAGTCGTGTCCATCTCTTTGTGACCCTATGGACTGTAGCCCACCAGGCTCCTCTGTCCATGGGGTTCTCCAGGCAAGAATACTAGAGTGGGTTGCCATGCCCTCCTCCAGGGGATCTTCCTGACCCAGGGATTGAACTCATGCCTCTTGCAGCTCCTGTGTTGCAGGCAGATCCTTTACCACTGAGCCACTGGGGAAGCCCAGAGTTGGGAGTACTACATATGTTTCTATAGGAAGATTCACTTGATCTTCTTTTCCCAGAGCCTCTAAAGTCTCATTTCTTCTTCTTTGGAATGTAGCAGCAATTGGCTTTCCCAGTCTTGTAGGCTCCAAATTTCTAGACTGCATCTGTTTTGTTTCTATTCTGTTTATAAATCAACTTTCTCTCTTGAGTTCATCTCTTCCTATAATGCCTTGCCAAACACAGATGACAGTAGCTAATGCAGAGGAATACTTCGAAACAACTAGCATTGTCTTCACTACAGTAAAAATGTCATAATATATATCTTCGCTGATCAGAGCAAACGTCTGTGGATTTAAAGACATCATTTCCTACTTCACATTGTACCACATTAGAAATCTACTCTTTCTGCCTGCTACTGGTTAATCCAGTAACAGGATTCACTTAATCATTGAACTATAGGAGAAATAAATAGAAAACATGATCCTTATATTAAAGAATGTACCATTTATAGGGGCAAGACAAAACAAATATAGCATGCGTGGTACCTGTGCATCCATCCATCCATCCATTCATTTATTCTATCTATCTGTCTATCTACCCACCCATCTATCACTTTGCGAGCATGCTCAGTTGTGTCCAACTCTTTGCCACCCCAAGGACTATAGCCCACCAGGCTTCTCTATCCATGGAATTTTCCAGGCAAGAATACTGGAGTGAATTGCTGTTTTCTTCTCCAGGGTGTCTTCCCAATCCAGGGATTAACCTGCATCTCCTGTGTCTCCTGAATTGGCAGGCAGATTCTTTACCATTGCGCTACATCTATCACTATCTGTTATCTATCTATGTGTGTGTGTGTGTGTGTGTGTGTGTGTGCTAAGTTGTGTCTGACTCTGTGATCTTTTGGACTATAGTCCACCAGGCTCCTCTGTCCATGGGATTTTCCAGGCAAGAATACTGGGGTGGGTTATCATTTCCTTCTCCATGACCCAGGGATCAAACCCGCGTCTCCTGTGCCTCTGACACTGCAGGCGAATTCTTTACTGCTTGAGCCACCAGGGAAGCATTATCTGTGTAGGTATGTATGTATCAGCTACCAAAAGTGAACTATATATTTTCGTTATCAGAGACACTACATTCTCTGAACCAAAAATTAGGACATTATTCTTCAACAATAGAGTTTTTTGAGAACAATGTAACAGAATACTTAAAATCAAGACTAACTCAGAAAATCTAGGACATTTTATTGCTACACATACTATCTGGGTTGAAAAATCAGAATTGTAGAAAGACTGAAAGTTATAGCCTCAGAGGAGATAGACTGGGAGGAAATTCATCATAGAAGTCTCACCCCTGGCAATCTTATAATCTAGTCTTAACCTGGAAATGGGAACTAAGAGGAACAAAAAGTGAGAATAAATTTGGAAAACTGTGGCCAATACATTCCTCACATATCTTACCATCCANAAAGTTATAGCCTCAGAGGAGATAGACTGGGAGGAAATTCATCATAGAAGTCTCACCCCTGGCAATCTTATAATCTAGTCTTAACCTGGAAATGGGAACTAAGAGGAACAAAAAGTGAGAATAAATTTGGAAAACTGTGGCCAATACATTCCTCACATATCTTACCATCCAATTATAGTCTTGTTCCTTCATTTACAATTTTTTTCTCATTCATTTAACAAATCTTTTTTTGTTTGTTTTTTAGCAGAACCTAACAGGCATTATACTGGATATAAAGATCACAATGAGAGCAAAGCAATCTCTGCCTCTTTTAACTTTGAGCCAGTGGAGGAGAGAGGTTTTAGTCAAATAATTATGTAAATTAACAGGTAAAAATACAGCTCTGATAAGGGTTATAAAGGCAATTATAGAGTATTAAAGGGTACTATAGAAAGGATTTAATCCATTTTGGGAGGTTCAGAAAAGTCTTTCTGGAGAGAAAGAGTCTGAGTCACAGACAGGACTGTTGAAGGATCTGAAAAGGTAGCGGGATGGAGGTGGATAGGGCTTTCCAGGCAGAGAAGTGTCTTGTGCAACATCCTGGAAGAAAGTGAAAGTGTTAGTCGCTAAGTCATGTCTGACTCTTTGAGACCCCATGGACAGTAGCTTTCTAGGCTCCTCTGTCCATGGAATTCTCCAGGCAAACATGCCGGAGTGGGTTGTCATTTCCTACTCCAAGAGATCTTCTCAACCCAGGGATGGAATCCAGGTCTCCTGCATTGCGGGCAGGTTCTTTCCCATCTGAGCCTTCAGGGCAGCTGGAGCACATGAAGTACATTTGTTTCAGGGGCTCTAAGAGGCTGCTGTGGATGGAGAACAGACACAGANAAGAGATCTTCTCAACCCAGGGATGGAATCCAGGTCTCCTGCATTGCGGGCAGGTTCTTTCCCATCTGAGCCTTCAGGGCAGCTGGAGCACATGAAGTACATTTGTTTCAGGGGCTCTAAGAGGCTGCTGTGGATGGAGAACAGACACAGAGCACGTGGCAAGGTGCAGCCTGGGTGGGGCAGGATTAAGATCTCCAACCTAAAGGAGTGAGATGCCATTAAACCCTTTTACAGAAGAGAGGGGCAGGATCCATCTGGCCTTTGAAATCATTATTCTGGCTCAGAGGTCGCCAGCAGTGGATGTGGGAAGACCAGTTAAGATATTGTCTCCGCAGTCCTGGGATGTGATGGTGGCTTTGTTTACAAAGCCCTTTGTATGTGACGCTGTCCACCTCTCCATGCTATTGTAGCTTCCCTGTTCAGAGTGCCCTCCAGACAGGCTGGCGTCTCATGCCTCCAGGCCTTTGAACCCAGTGCTTCTTCCTTTTGGAATGTGTTTCTTTCCACTTCCTAATCTTTCCTCTTCTTCTCTCTCTTGCTTTTCTATTCTTTCCACCTCCTGTCCTCCTCCTGCTTCATTTTCTCCTCATCTTTCCTCTTCTCCTTCTTCTTCCTCTCCTGCTCCTCCTCTTTATTTCTTCTCCTAATTTTTATCCATTTCTCAAAACTATTTTGTGTTCTCTTTAATCTAAGAAGCCTTTATGACATCTCCCTGATGCTCCATTTCCTTCTCTACTCTTCTCCCAGTACTGACTCAAAAGTCCCTCCTGCATGCTTCCATAGAGTCTTGCATACATCAGTCACGGCCTCTATTGCACTATATTTCAGTTGCTTACTTATTTGCTTGTTTGTGTTTATTATACCGTGGGTACATTAAGGGCAGAAAAAGTTTCATTTATATTACTAGCTTCTATCACAAAACCTTGCACAAAGTATGCATAAAATAAATATTTAATTAACTGCAAATGTTTAATTAATGGCAAAAATAAATATATCTTTATATCATATATATTTCAAGGTACTTGGACTTTTTGTGAAGAATACATGTTTCTCATATCAAAAAGCATATTTTTAGTAAAATTATATTCAAAAGTTAATGAGATCAATTTCATCTACTGATTTAGAAATTAAACTCTAGAAACATATTTACAGAATAAACTCCTGATGCATCAGCTGGTTAGTTTGACTTGTAACACACCACCCATTATGATGAACTTACTAGCCGAGGTTTCATCATCAGCAGAAAATGAAAAATACGTAACCTCATTCAGGTTAAAAAATTAGTAGAATTTCTTCTGACACAGCATGTGGATATACAGATTGCTGCTGTTGTTACTCTAGTCTCAGAACTGAAGTCATTTATAGATGAATAAACTGTTGACTAAACAAAATGAAGCCAGCACACAATTATCTCCATCCCTGACCTCTTTCCTTCACATTAGCACAGAAGTCTAATGGGAGTCAGCTGAAGAAAAACTTAGCAGGTCCAACAACAACAAATACATGCTTTAATAGATATCTATAGATATTTTTGGACTTTCATGTAGCTCAAACGGTAAAGACTCTACCTGTAGTGTAGGAGAGTAGGGTTGGATCCATGGGAAGATGCCCTGGAGGAGGGCATGGCAACCCACTCCAGTACTATCGCCTGGAAAACCCCATGGACAGAGTAGCCTGGTAGGCTACAGTCCATGGGGTCGCAAAGAATCAGACACAACCGAGTGACTCCACTTTCTATGTTTAGTTGCAGATCAGTTTAATTCCTAACTGGACTATGATGATAAATTATTCACTCTGATGTAAGAAGGAAGTATCAACTCTAAGAAGGAAGTATCTCTCTGGTGGGAGATAGGATCTGGAGGCTGTATAATGTTTCAAATGACAGTGGTTGGAATCCAAAGAAAATTACTAGACATGTGCGGGGGGCACTCTGCAGAAAGAGAGAGGCAGTGGAACTTCCCTCAGCAAAGCTGAGAGGTCCCGAGGAAAGGTGAGTCTGCTGTCCGCCACCAAGCCCCTCGGCGAGCGAGAGACAATCAGACGTGAGAGGGGTTCTGTCTGAGCAGTTCCGCTTATATAGACAAGCAGGGGGGTTTTAGGAGGGACTTTCCATAGTTGCACCAATCACGTTAAAGGTCAAATCATGCACCTTCATTATAACAGGAGTCTATGGTGATCACTCACTGTTTACCTGCACGGAAATCAAGAAAGCCAATCAAAAACTTTGACAGACAACATGGACCATGCCCCCATCTCTTCCGCTAGGCGCCATCTTAGTTTCTGAACACAAAGCTAGACCCTTTCTTTTTAAGGTTTCCCATTTAGGGACCCACAGACATGGACCTAAGCAAGAAAATGATAGACAACCAAGAGAAAAAATAGACAATAGAAGTATATCCATAGATTACCTCAATGTTGGAGCTAACCAACAAGAACTTTAAAATAACCATGATTCCTGTGTTAAAGAACCACCGAGAAGCCTTTAAAAATGTTTATGTACAATCCATACCCCCAAGTTTCTTATTGAGAAATCTTGAGAGAGTCTTAGAAATTAGTATTTTTAAAATACTCAAGTTTTGAGGCATTGTAGTATGATGATTGTAGTTCACTGCTCATATGTACCAGCCTCATCAAAGATGTTCATTAAAATGTGCATTCCCAGGCTTGGTGTGGGGAAACCCCCCAGCATGAATAAAGTATGAGAATCTATATTTTGTTTTACTTCGTTGTTGCTGTTCAGTTGCTAAGTCATGACCCTGTGGACTACAGCACACCAGGCTTCTGTGTCCTTCACTATCTCCTGGAGTTTGCTCAAACTCATGTCCAATTTATTTTATTTTTCTTCCAGTTGTATTGAGATATAACTGACATACAACATTGTGTAATTTTAAGGTGTATACATAATGATTCAACATATGTATACATTGCAAAATGATAGAATTTACTCTGTTAGAAACCTTCAAATATATCATACAGCATTGATACGTAGAGTTATCGTGTAGTTGGTATCTAGAGTTATCATGTAGTTCATTACATCCCCAGTACTTATTTATCTTACAACTTGATGTTTGTAACTTTTGACCAACTACACTCAATTTCTATACCTCCCATCCCTCTGGCAACCACATATCTAATCTTTTTTTATTAATATGAGTTTGCCTTCTTTAGATGCCACATGTAAGTGAGATCATACAGTGTTTACTTTCTCTGTCTGACTTATTCAATTAGCAAATGGGTCCTTAAGGTCCATCCATTTATTGCAAATGGAAGAATTTTTTTTCTTTTTTAGGGTTGAATAAATATTAAAAATTATATATATATACATATATATGTATATATCTGTCAAGAAGTTGTTCCCCTATGTTTCCTTCTAGGAGTTTTATTGTTTAGATCTCATATTTAAGTCTTCAATCCATTAGCATCTGAAGTGATTCTGAAGAATGATTAAGTTTCAGAACTACCAGTATAAAGGATTTATAAAAATTCCTACCATTGCTTTTTTAATGATTCTAGATGTTACAGATCTTGTATCAGGATCTAACTTACATTCTTGGGGTAGCCAAAGTTCCTGCACACACTGCCTTGTAAATGTTGTATTGCTAACTAACCCCACATGTTCATGCAAAGTTCTTAGTCTCTTTCGGTGGACAGTGTTAGCCAATGAAAGATTTTAGATGAGTATATGGAAAGGTAGTAACCTATAACCCAGCTATTATGTTATAATAAAAGTAACTTATACCATATGGCACCATACATGTATACAGCTATTAAACAAACAATATTTATTAATAAGTGTACATAGAAAATGTATAAGGCCTATTCTCTAAGTTAGATGAACTTGCAGCATTCTGTTTTTTTAGTTGCTCTGACCACACCTGATACTCACTCTAGGCAGAAAGATGGTGTTCTTTTCACTTNTCCAACCTAAAGGAGTGAGATGCCATTAAACCCTTTTACAGAAGAGAGGGGCAGGATCCATCTGGCCTTTGAAATCATTATTCTGGCTCAGAGGTCGCCAGCAGTGGATGTGGGAAGACCAGTTAAGATATTGTCTCCGCAGTCCTGGGATGTGATGGTGGCTTTGTTTACAAAGCCCTTTGTATGTGACGCTGTCCACCTCTCCATGCTATTGTAGCTTCCCTGTTCAGAGTGCCCTCCAGACAGGCTGGCGTCTCATGCCTCCAGGCCTTTGAACCCAGTGCTTCTTCCTTTTGGAATGTGTTTCTTTCCACTTCCTAATCTTTCCTCTTCTTCTCTCTCTTGCTTTTCTATTCTTTCCACCTCCTGTCCTCCTCCTGCTTCATTTTCTCCTCATCTTTCCTCTTCTCCTTCTTCTTCCTCTCCTGCTCCTCCTCTTTATTTCTTCTCCTAATTTTTATCCATTTCTCAAAACTATTTTGTGTTCTCTTTAATCTAAGAAGCCTTTATGACATCTCCCTGATGCTCCATTTCCTTCTCTACTCTTCTCCCAGTACTGACTCAAAAGTCCCTCCTGCATGCTTCCATAGAGTCTTGCATACATCAGTCACGGCCTCTATTGCACTATATTTCAGTTGCTTACTTATTTGCTTGTTTGTGTTTATTATACCGTGGGTACATTAAGGGCAGAAAAAGTTTCATTTATATTACTAGCTTCTATCACAAAACCTTGCACAAAGTATGCATAAAATAAATATTTAATTAACTGCAAATGTTTAATTAATGGCAAAAATAAATATATCTTTATATCATATATATTTCAAGGTACTTGGACTTTTTGTGAAGAATACATGTTTCTCATATCAAAAAGCATATTTTTAGTAAAATTATATTCAAAAGTTAATGAGATCAATTTCATCTACTGATTTAGAAATTAAACTCTAGAAACATATTTACAGAATAAACTCCTGATGCATCAGCTGGTTAGTTTGACTTGTAACACACCACCCATTATGATGAACTTACTAGCCGAGGTTTCATCATCAGCAGAAAATGAAAAATACGTAACCTCATTCAGGTTAAAAAATTAGTAGAATTTCTTCTGACACAGCATGTGGATATACAGATTGCTGCTGTTGTTACTCTAGTCTCAGAACTGAAGTCATTTATAGATGAATAAACTGTTGACTAAACAAAATGAAGCCAGCACACAATTATCTCCATCCCTGACCTCTTTCCTTCACATTAGCACAGAAGTCAAATGGGAGTCAGCTGAAGAAAAACTTAGCAGGTCCAACAACAACAAATACATGCTTTAATAGATATCTATAGATATTTTTGGACTTTCATGTAGCTCAAACGGTAAAGACTCTACCTGTAGTGTAGGAGAGTAGGGTTGGATCCATGGGAAGATGCCCTGGAGGAGGGCATGGCAACCCACTCCAGTACTATCGCCTGGAAAACCCCATGGACAGAGTAGCCTGGTAGGCTACAGTCCATGGGGTCGCAAAGAATCAGACACAACCGAGTGACTCCACTTTCTATGTTTAGTTGCAGATCAGTTTAATTCCTAACTGGACTATGATGATAAATTATTCACTCTGATGTAAGAAGGAAGTATCAACTGTAAGAAGGAAGTATCTCTCTGGTGGGAGATAGGATCTGGAGGCTGTATAATGTTTCAAATGACAGTGGTTGGAATCCAAAGAAAATTACTAGACATGTGCGGGGGGCACTCTGCAGAAAGAGAGAGGCAGTGGAACTTCCCTCAGCAAAGCTGAGAGGTCCCGAGGAAAGGTGAGTCTGCTGTCCGCCACCAAGCCCCTCGGCGAGCGAGAGACAATCAGACGCGAGAGGGGTTCTGTCTGAGCAGTTCCGCTTTATTGTTGCAAGCTCCCAGCTTATATAGACAAGCAGGGGGGTTTTAGGAGGGACTTTCCATAGTTGCACCAATCACGTTAAAGGTCAAATCATGCACCTTCATTATAACAGGAGTCTATGGTGATCACTCACTGTTTACCTGCACGGAAATCAAGAAAGCCAATCAAAAACTTTGACAGACAACATGGACCATGCCCCCATCTCTTCCGCTAGGCGCCATCTTAGTTTCTGAACACAAAGCTAGACCCTTTCTTTTTAAGGTTTCCCATTTAGGGACCCACAGACATGGACCTAAGCAAGAAAATGATAGACAACCAAGAGAAAAAATAGACAATAGAAATATATCCATAGATTACCTCAATGTTGGAGCTAACCAACAAGAACTTTAAAATAACCATGATTCCTGTGTTAAAGAACCACCGAGAAGCCTTTAAAAATGTTTATGTACAATCCATACCCCCAAGTTTCTTATTGAGAAATCTTGAGAGAGTCTTAGAAATTAGTATTTTTAAAATACTCAAGTTTTGAGGCATTGTAGTATGATGATTGTAGTTCACTGCTCATATGTACCAGCCTCATCAAAGATGTTCATTAAAATGTGCATTCCCAGGCTTGGTGTGGGGAAACCCCCCAGCATGAATAAAGTATGAGAATCTATATTTTGTTTTACTTCGTTGTTGCTGTTCAGTTGCTAAGTCATGACCCTGTGGACTACAGCACACCAGGCTTCTGTGTCCTTCACTATCTCCTGGAGTTTGCTCAAACTCATGTCCAATTTATTTTATTTTTCTTCCAGTTGTATTGAGATATAACTGACATACAACATTGTGTAATTTTAAGGTGTATACATAATGATTCAACATATGTATACATTGCAAAATGATAGAATTTACTCTGTTAGAAACCTTCAAATATATCATACAGCATTGATACGTAGAGTTATCGTGTAGTTGGTATCTAGAGTTATCATGTAGTTCATTACATCCCCAGTACTTATTTATCTTACAACTTGATGTTTGTAACTTTTGACCAACTACACTCAATTTCTATACCTCCCATCCCTCTGGCAACCACATATCTAATCTTTTTTTATTAATATGAGTTTGCCTTCTTTAGATGCCACATGTAAGTGAGATCATACAGTGTTTACTTTCTCTGTCTGACTTATTCAATTAGCAAATGGGTCCTTAAGGTCCATCCATTTATTGCAAATGGAAGAATTTTTTTTCTTTTTTAGGGTTGAATAAATATTAAAAATTATATATATATACATATATATGTATATATCTGTCAAGAAGTTGTTCCCCTATGTTTCCTTCTAGGAGTTTTATTGTTTAGATCTCATATTTAAGTCTTCAATCCATTAGCATCTGAAGTGATTCTGAAGAATGATTAAGTTTCAGAACTACCAGTATAAAGGATTTATAAAAATTCCTACCATTGCTTTTTTAATGATTCTAGATGTTACAGATCTTGTATCAGGATCTAACTTACATTCTTGGGGTAGCCAAAGTTCCTGCACACACTGCCTTGTAAATGTTGTATTGCTAACTAACCCCACATGTTCATGCAAAGTTCTTAGTCTCTTTCGGTGGACAGTGTTAGCCAATGAAAGATTTTAGATGAGTATATGGAAAGGTAGTAACCTATAACCCAGCTATTATGTTATAATAAAAGTAACTTATACCATATGGCACCATACATGTATACAGCTATTAAACAAACAATATTTATTAATAAGTGTACATAGAAAATGTATAAGGCCTATTCTCTAAGTTAGATGAACTTGCAGCATTCTGTTTTTTTAGTTGCTCTGACCACACCTGATACTCACTCTAGGCAGAAAGATGGTGTTCTTTTCACTTGTTTTAAATTTATTCACTTATTTGGTTGCACTGGGTCTTATGGCACGTGGTATCTTCAATTTTCATTGAGGCATGAAGGATACTTAGTTGTGCCATGTGAATTCAAAGTTGTGGCATGTGGGATCTAGTTTCCTGACCGGGGATCAAACCTGGGTGCCCGGCATTAGGAGCCCACAGTCTTAGCCACTGGACCACCAGGGAAGTCTTAGAAGGATGATATTCTTGAGTAGAATTTCTTTATCTTTATGTTTGCCATTTGTTTTTGCCATAGAGCAACTCTAAAACCTTATACCCATTGGCTGGAAGAAGGATGGCAAAACTTGGATACTGTCTCTAAGGAGGAAGTTTACAAATCCTGTATAGCCAGTTGATGCAAAGGTGGAGATGATCTCTGAGATATTGTATCCAGTCCACGTATCTTAAATCCCATCATTTCCCCATATGAGCCCATTCCCAACACGTGTCACGCCATTGAAATGAAGTGTTAGTTGCTCAGTAGTGTCTGACTCTGACCTCATGGACTGTAGCCTGCCAGCCTCCTTTGTCCATGGGATTCTGCAGGCAAAAATACAGGAGTGGGTAACTACTCTCTTCTCCAGATGATCTTCCTGATCCTGGGAGCTGAACCTGGGTCTCCTGCATTGCGGGCAGATTCTTTACCATCTGAGCCACCAGGAAAACCTCTTATGCCATTAAAAAAGCCAATAATTTCACCAGTGATAACTCATTTCTGACAGTCATTGTGCTATAAAGCAGAGCTTCAGGTATTGATTGACACATGGTTAACAGGAAAGCCCATAGCGGGGCTTTTATGCTGTTACGCTGGTGGACCACACGTGATTGGGAGGGTAGATTGTTGGCCCTGATGTCCAGGAGGCAGCGCGTGTATGGCATCACACCACACAGGCTGAAGTATGTATGTGAGCTGCATACTTCAGAATGAGATCTTAAGAGGACTGCTCACAGAGGTGAGAGTGCTGAAGGATAAGGAGATAAAAGAGGTGCCCAGAATACTTGGTGAGTTGGGGGCAGTGATTGCAGTGGCTGACGAAATCACTGTCCCCAAACATCCAGAAATGTTATGGCAACAACTGCGTCTGGCAGGCGGCAGATGATACAAGTGACAATAATTATTATTGCTCCTGTTTATTGAGTACTGAGCCCAGGCTTTCACTTCAGTTTGGTTTAGTCGCTAAGTCATGTCTGACGCTTTGTGATGCCAGGGACTGCTCTACACTGTGCTCAGCTCTTAATAAACTTGAATTTAATCTTCATAGTAACTATTTGAGGTTGATATACAAAAATGAAGCTTGAGGGAGTCAAATAAGGTCCACAAGTTATCTAGTTGGTGTGTGAAGCTGCTATTTAAGTCATTTTTATCTGACTCTAAAGCCCATGATATTTATTTTGTAAAAAGAGGAGAATGATGTGGCTTAGCAGCTGCACATGTAAAAATTATGTAGATGATTTAGGCAATAAACCTAGACATGAGTCAACAGTGTGATGTGATTTGTCAAAAATAAAATTATTTCCAACATTTGACTGCATTGCTAATAATGATAGTTTATGTATTTTAAGTGCTGGTCCTGGCCATGTGCTAGGCCCTATTCTGGGTACTTTACATGTATTAACTCATTTTATCTTCACCACAATATTACAAGGTTATTTTCTTTATATGGAGGGAACAGAGGCTCCGATCAAAGACCTTGCCAAGAGTTACAGTAGCCAGAATGTGGTGACTGAATGAGGAGAGACACCTGTCTTCTTCTGGCCGTGCCCAGATCTTTCCTTGTGCCTATAAAAGCAAGGTGGAGAATTCTGAGTTCATGAAACTTCGCTTCTTATTTACATGAGTGGTTCTTAGCGTGCCTAGAGTCCATCCAGGGAATCAGTGACACGAAGAATTCCATGCTTACACTCACAGGTAATAATTCAGAATCAGCACTTTAAACAACCTTCCTAAGTGATTCCAACATCAGGTGAACTCTGAGGATACCCTAGGAACACCAGTTCAAGACTAGCTTAAGATGAGATAGTTCAGGTACAAGGTTAAAAAAAGTTGTCCCATGTCTCAAAAGAAGGCACTAAGAAGAAATCCTTCACACAAGAACATACACACACACACACAAAGACAGAGAGAGACAGAGGCAGAAAGAAGTGCCTTATTCCCAAGCCACGGCCCCCCACACAGAGATTAACAAGTATGTACAAGGATATTGATTTTTTAAATTTATATGCCTGATATTACTTGTAACTATTTATAATAGCTTTAATGCTTTTATGACCATAGCAGTCATAAAAATTAAAATACATCCAGTGACAATAATCTTTTAGAAGAATATTATCACACGGAGAAGCTGAAAAATCTAATTTTTTCGGTTAATAGACTGTTTTAGAGCAATTTTAGGTTCACAGTAGAATTCTGAGAAAGTAGAGTCCCCAAATTCCTGCCACCCCCACATACACACATAGCCTCCCCACCAATATTAACATCCTGCTTTAGTATGATATGCTTACTACAATCAGAACTGACGCTGACATATCGTTATCAACCAAAGTTGATACATTAGGGTTTATATCAGGGTTAGCTCAGGTGTTGTATTGATACAAGCTATGGATTTTGACAAACATAAAAGGACAGTTATCTACCATTATACTATCATACAGAAGAGTTTCACTGCCCTAAAAATCCCCCGTGCTCACCCATTCATCCCTCCTCTTCCAATTTATCCCTACACACACCAGGACCCCCTGGTAATCAATGATTTTTTATTGTCTCCATAACTTTGCCTCTCTAACAATGTCCTATAATTGGAATCATATACTATATACCCCTTAATATTGGCTTCTTTCACTTGGCAATACACATTTAAGGATCCTTCATGTCTTTTCACGACTTGATAGTTCACTAGTTTTTATCACTGAATAATATTCCAGTATATGAATATACCACTCTTTACCCATCACCTATTGGAGATTATATTGATTGTTTCCATATTTTGGCAATTATGAATAAAGCTTCTATAAATATATGTGTGCAGGTCTGTGTGTGAACTTAAGTTTTCAACTCAATGCAGATAAATATCAACCTGTACAATTGCTGGATTACATGGTGAGAAGATATCCGGTTGTGCAAGAGACTGCAAACTGTCTTCCAAAGTGGCCATACCATTTGCATTTCCACCAGCAATGAGAGAGAGTTCCTGATGCTCCACATCCTTGTCAGCATTTGATGTTGTCAGTATTTTGAATTATATCCAGTCTAGTAAGTGTGTAGTGGTATCTTACTCATTGTTTTAGTTTGCAATCCTCTAATGGAATATGATGTTGAGCATCATTTCATATGTTTTTTGATAGTCTGTATATCATCTTTGGTGATATATTTGTGCAGATATCTTTCCAATTTTTAAATTGGATTGTTAATTTTCTTATAGTTGAGTTCAAGAGTTCTTATTTATTCTAGTTATTTATCTTATTTATTCTAGTTCCTTATCAAATATTTCTTTTGCATATATTTTATGTAAGGCTGTGGCTTATCATCTTATGATCTTGACAGTGTCTTTTGAAGAGCAGAACTTTTTACTTTTAATGAAGTCCAATTTACCAATTTTTTCTATCATGGAAGAGACTTACATCTAAATAGACATCACCAAATCCAAAGTTATCTAGATTTTCTCCTATATTATATTCTAGAATTTTTAATTTTTTATTAGGCCTATGATCATTTTTTTCTTCAAGTGGATGTCTAGTTGTTCTAACACCATTTTTGAAAACACTAGCCTTTCTCCAGGCTTCTCTTGTGGGTCAGCTGGTAAAGACTACACTGGCAATGCGGGAGGCCTGGGTTTGATCCCTGGGTTGGGAAGATCCCCTGGAGAAGGGAAAGGCTACCCACTCCAGTATTCTGGCCTGGAGAGTTCCATGGACTACAGTCCATGGGGTCACAAAGAGTCAGACACCACTCAGCGTTTTTCACTTTCACTTTCATCCTTTCACCATTGAATTGATGTTGCTCATTTGTCAAAGATCAGTTGACCGTAACTGTGCGACTGTTTCTGGGCTCTCTATTCCATTGCAGCTATCATTTGTTTATTCTTTCCTCAGTACCGTACTGTATTGCTTACTGCAGCTTCACGGTAAGTCTGGAAGTGCTGTAGTATTAATCTTCCAACTGTGTTCTTCTTCAATATTGTGTTGTCTATTCTGGGTCTCTTACCTCTTCATATGAACTTTTGAAGCACTTAGTTGATAGCCACAAAATAACTTGCTGAGGATTTGATTGGGATTACATTGAATCTATATGTTAAGTTGGAGAGAACTACATCCTAAATATACTGAATCTTTCTACCAATGAATCTGAACTCTCTCTCCATCTATTTAGTTCATCTCTGATTTCTTTCCTCAGAGTTTTGCAGTTTTCCTCATATAGATCTCAATACCTATTATGTTCAATTTATACCTGAGTACTTCATTTTTGCATGCTAATGTAGGTGGTATTACATTTTCAATTTCAAATTACAATGGTTTATTGCTTGTATATGGGAAGTTGATTGACTTCTGTACATTCACTTTGAATCCTTCAATCTTGCTATATAATTCATATCTGTTTCAGGTCAAGTTTTGGTTGATTTTTTGACGTTTTCTACCTAGGTGATCATGTCATCTGTGAACAAAGAGTAGTTTTATTTCCTTCTTCCCAATAGATAAACTTTTGATGATCATGTCACCTGTGAACAAAGAGTAGTTTTATTTCTTTCTTCCGAATAGACAAACTTTTAAATTTCCTTTTCTTATGTAATAGCATTAGCTAGGACTTGCAGTAGAATATTGAACAGGAGTGCTGAGACATCCTTGCCATGCGCCTAACCTAAGGAAGTTTGTAGTTTCTTTCCATTCGGTATGATGCTAACTGTAGGTTTTTGAAGAAGTCTTTTATAATGTGAGGAAGTCCTCTCTATTCCTAATTTGCTGAGACACAATATAATTTTAATATAAAAAAAAGTACCAAAAGCAGTGTGTACAGTTCCATCCTGATTTTGTGAAAAAGGTATTTTGCATTGATAAAAAAA
>SJYV01028900.1:0-21677 GCA_006410875.1 Neotragus pygmaeus | reverse complement strand
CATCAATTCTTCGGCGCTCAGCTTTCTTCACAGTCCAACTCTCACATCCATACATGACCACAGGAAAACAATAACATCTTGAATATAAACAACATGGTTAAAAGTAGAGAAATAAATACATTTGTTTGAAATTATACAACTTATAAAACTACTTGTGTGATACTGAAGCAACCTGTATTTCTAGGGTTTTGTTTTTGTTAAAGGGGGAATTAATCTGTTACAACTATATTAAGACTGCACTATTGGAAAGCTGTTCCTATATATAAAAAAGTAAAAGGAACACAATCCACAAAAACTGGTTGGTTTTGTGTTTTAATGTTGAAATTCCGACTGTACCTAACCTCTGGCTTTCTGAAACAGTGCAAACATGCAAGTTAAGACGTATCGGTAAATGTGCAGGTTTTTGCAGCCTTTTTCACATTTCACAGATGTATGAAGAATCTTGAATGTCCATAAAGATGTATGGGCATCTTTACCCTGAAGAAGATAGGTAATAACATTTTTTTGTTTTCAGCCATTACCTTTTAAGCTTCTGTTGGCAGAACCCTCTACAAAGCTTGCATCAAAATTTACTGTAACCTGCATAAAAAAACAAATTTATCATTTTCAAATCAATAATCAGCAAACATGTCTGCCTAGCATATTAAATTTAATGGAGTAATCTAAGTACATGATCTTGAGTATTAGAGTATAGAATCCGAGACAGAGGACCCATTTACTTTGCTCTCATTGTCACAATGAAGATATATTTATTTGTTCATGGATTAATACTGGAGCAAATTTAAGTCTGTACTCTATTTTGGGTTAAAGTTCATAACGGGTGTGAGGTCGAAGTTCTTTTGTTGCTGTGGATGTCCAATGGCGCCAGCATTATTTGTTGAAAATGCTATGGTGCCTCCAACAAATTGCTTTTGCACCCGAACACAATTTTAAAATGGGCAAAGGATATGGACAGACATCTCTCCAAAGAATATAAACAGAAAGTCCACAAGCACTTGAAAAGATGCTCAAATCATCAGTCCTTGCTGCTGCTGCTAAGTCACTTCCAGTCGNCCCGAACACAATTTTAAAATGGGCAAAGGATATGGACAGACATCTCTCCAAAGAATATAAACAGAAAGTCCACAAGCACTTGAAAAGATGCTCAAATCATCAGTCCTTGCTGCTGCTGCTAAGTCACTTCCAGTCGTGTCCGACTCTGTGCGACCCCACAGACGGCAGCCCACCAGGCTCCTCCGTCCATGGGATTTTCCAGGCAAGAGTACTGGAGTGGGCTGCCATTGCCTTCTCCGCATCAGTCCTTAGGGAAATGTAAATCAAAACCATAATGACTTGCCATTTCATACCTACAAAAATGGCTAGAATCAAAAAGTCAGACAACAAGGTGTTGGTGAGGATGTGGAGACACTGAATCCTCATACATTGGCAGTGGGAATTTAAAGTGAAGTAGCTGCCTTGGAGAAACATTCCAGACATTTCTTAAAAAGCTAGAGTTACTACATGACCCAGCAATCGCAGTCGTAGATGTATATATACCTAAGGAAAATGAAAACACACATCCATGCAAAAACTAGTACACAAATGGTTCATAACAGCCATTAATAACAGTTCACTAATAATAATGATGGTTGGAGCATCATGACTCACGATGGCCAGAGTGGAAACAACCCAAATGCCCTTAGTAGTCAGTCACCAACTGTAATGAGCAGTGACACACTGATGCCGAGCTACAAGGGTGAGCCCTGAAAACATTACGCCACGTGAAAAGCCAGGCGCCAAAGACTGCGCTCTGTATGAGCACGTTTGATATGAAATATCCAGAATAGGCGAAAACTTCAGAGAAAGTGAGCCAGTGGTTGTTTGGGCTGAGGGGAGGAAATGAAGAATGAGCATGGACATCAGGCTTTCTTCTTTGGTGATGAAAATGTTTCAGGTTTAGATTGTGCTGATAGTTACACAACCCTGTGAATATGCTGAAATACCTCCTAAGAAGACGAGGTGGCTCAGACGCTAAAGAACCTGACTGCAATGTCGGAGACTCGGGTTCGATCCCTGGGTCAGGAAGATCCCGTGGAGAAGGAAATGATGACCCACTCCAGCATTCCTGCCTGGTAAACTCCATGGACAGAGGAGCCTGGTGGGCTACAGCCCATGGGGTCACAAGAGTCTGACATGACTAACACGTTAGCCGCTGAAGAACAAAAGGGAGCGGACGCTGAGAGTAGGGGGGAACGTCCTCAGCTCCCGCAGAGCCTCGGTTAGCATTCCTCCTTTGCTCCTCCCCCTCCTCATTTAAACGTCCGACAGCTCAGGAAGTGGGGCACTCCTTCATACACATTTAAGGAACCAGAAACCAAAACACACGATACATCGATGAAATGTTTTTAAACATAAAGATCAATGTAAAAAGTTCATTATGAACAAAACATCAAAAGCTTAGAGACAAGGTCTGGCTACTTTATTAAACCAAGAAGTGACTGGGCACAGCAAGACTAAGCTTCACACCTTGAGAACCTACAGTCCAGAAGACAGTTGCACATTCGAAGCATCTGATCAACGGCGATCGCTCTAAAGTGACTGTTTTTGTTTTTGTAGCCAGTTATCTGTGAGGAGATAAAAATTTAAGACTACAAAGATATGCTGTTCATTATCCATCTTCAGCAACAGCTTTAGAATCAGAATCTCTGCCCGAATCAATTACTTCCACGATGGCCGAGGGATATTTTATAGCTCTATCATTTCTTCTGCATTCACTAGTCGAACGTCTGTACGTTCTTTCTCTTCTCATTCAGTCATCATTTATTTTAGTATGAATGTATGAAATATGTTCATTTATACTGATGCTCTGGAGAAGGCAATGGCACCCCACTCCAGTACTCTCACCTGGAAAATCCCATGGATGGAGGAGTCTGGTGGGCTGTAGTCCATGAGGTCGCTAAGAGTCGGACACGACTGAGCACTTTTTCACTTTTCACTTTCATGCATTGGAGAAGGAAATGGCAACCCGCGCCAGTGTTCTTGCCTGGAGAATCCCAGGGACAGGGGAGCCTGGTGGGCTGCCGTCTATGGGGCCACACAGTCGGACACGACTGAAGAGACTTAGCAGCAGCAGCATACTGTTACTCTAATTATACTGACGCTCAGATTGTCCTAGTTATGCCCTCTTCAAACTGAATCCTGGAGAATATGCTTCAAAGAGCTTCAACAAATATCTACATCCATGTGATCACCACCTCAATCAAGGTGTGCAAGATTTCCATCATCCCCTGATTCCCCTGCCATTCCTTTTCCAAGTTTCCCTGAACCCGTGGACCAGAGCAACCACTGATCTTTCTGTCCCTACAGTTTTGCACATTCTAGAATTTCCCTTTAAATAGATATATGCACAGCTTAGCTTAAGAACTCAGGGAGACACCTGTGCATATTTCTGGAGCTCTTTCTCCAAGGACCTCCCTCCCATCCCTTCCTTCCTCTTCCACACTCTGCTCAGCAAATCCCAGAGACTTGCGTTTCCCCTGCTCTGCTGTCTGTCTCACTTCAGGAAATCTGGCGTGCTCCGCTTGCATCCCTCCTTCCTGTATTGTCTGCAGCACGCCTCCAGAGAGAAAGCCATTGCTGCTGGAGCAAGTCATTTCTTCTCTCCTTGCTCAGGGGCCAAAGTCTCGCACTACCAGGTGTCCAGTATCTGAAGACTTGTTTCCTACATATTCTCTGGCTTTCTATTTGTATATAAGGAGGGATGGCAAGTTTTGTCCTATAACTGCACTTGTGGGCAGGGTATCCTCTGTGATACTTTTTGAGCATCTCCCTACTTTTGGGCATAAGAAGATATTCCATTCTCATTTTGACTTTCCCTGCCATCATCCAGGAATCAGACATCACCCCAATAAGCTTTGGTTCCTTCTTAGTAGAAAATGACATTTAGAGACCAAGGTCTGCTTACTGCTACTGAGGCATCGTTTCTTCTACGCTCCTTCACCAAATAGAGAAGTAGAAAATCATACAAACACACACTTAAAAAAGAAAAAAGGAAGACTAATTAATTCAAATGAACTTTTATTTTACAAGTTTTTAATTTACAGAAAAACTGCAAAGATAGTACAAAGTTCCCACATACTCTACACCCAGTTTTGGTTAAAAATTTTTTTTAACAATTAATGAACCAACAGTGATGCACTCTCCCACTTTTTATCTGATGTCCTTTGGTTTTCCCAGGATCTCATTCAGGATATGTTATTTTTAGTAGTTGTGTCTCATTAGGCTCCTTTTAGTTAAGATGGTTTCTCAGACTTTCCTTGTTTACAGTGACCGTCACTCCATTTTTGTGGAGTTCAGGGCAGATATTTTGTCGAATGTCCAAGGACTGCCATTTGTCTAACATGCTGTCATTAAAACGAGGCTCTGTGCTTTGGGAGGAAGATCATAAAGTCCAAGTGCCATTTCCACCGCATCTTAGCACGAGTGCCTGATCTTAGCATGTCATCACCATGGGTGTTAACACTCATCTCAGTGAGCTGCACAAACATATTTTTAATCATGAGTGCACACCAACTCAACATCCTGGGGTGGTTCTTATCTTCTGTTATCCTTTATTTATATCTCTCTTTTCCCACAGTAAAACACTGGCCACCAACAAATCAGTGCATTTATTCAGTTGCTCAATTCTAATGATGCCAATGATGGGAACGACTGAGAGCAGGAGAAGGTGACGACAGAGGATGAGGTGGTTGGATGGCATTACCGACTCCATGGACATGAGTGTGAGCAAACTCCGGGAGGCAGTGAAGGACAGGGAAGCCTGGCGTGCTTCAGTCCTTGGGGTCGCAGGGTCAGCCGTGACTTGGCAACTGAGCAACAATATGCACATCAAACAGTTTCCAAACCACGATACCAAAGCTATTATGGAAAACAATCTACCAGATTGAGTTCAGAGGCTGCATTTTTTGCCTTTTGTTTTTACTTAGGAATGTAAGCTCCTTATCTGAGATTCATAAAGTAAAAATTTTGTCATTTGTGTTTCGCCTTTGCTTATGGTGTATTTTGCCTTACATAAGTGCTTTAGTTTTATGTTCTCAAGTGCAGCAGTCTTTTATTACATCCGGATTTTTAAGTCAGAAAGTCTTTCCATACATCCAGGTCATAATGGAATTCACCTCTGTACATGTCTGCTACTTGTATGGTTTAAATTAGAACTCAAGCCAATTTGGGGTTTATTCTTTTGCATTATGTGAGGTATTAATATAATTTTATTTTTTTCCAACTGACTATTCAGTTAACCCGCAAGCTTTTTTATTAAAAAATCCATTTTTATCCCAATGATTTGCCACATTTATATATAATAGATTTCTGTCTGCACTTGATATTTCTGGACAGTCTAGTCTCTCCCACCTAACAATTCATGAACTGATACCACGCAGTAGTTACAATTATAGGCCCTTTTTAGAATATTTAATATCTGGTCATGTTAGCATACATTATAGCTTTCCTTTCTCAGAATATTCTTAGCCATTTTTGCAAGTTTACTTTTTACTTTGAGCTTTAGTATCAACTTGTCTATTTCCAATGGAAAAACAGTACTGGTATTTTTATTTGGCTTAAATTACATTTTTAAACTAATTTAGAGAAAAGCATTCTTCAGACGTGCAACAACGTGAATATGCACAGATCTCAGAAAAAACGTTTCAAGAAGGCAGATGCAAGAGGATGTGTTCTAAGACTCAAGAGACAAGGGCGCTGGACTGCGTCTGGCTCACAAGGGTATCACCCTGGACAGAATGCTTTCCTCATTCACAGGCCAGGTTTAACAGGGTCTGAGCAGATCCAGAACACTGGACTTCCCACCATAGCAGAACACGGGGTCCGGCCAGGATGGGCAAAGTTCAGGGCTTCTCACGCCTTCACAAACCGAAGTTAAACTAGCTGTAGATAGAGACATAAGCCGAGAAATATCACCTCATAGCAGAAAACTCTTTGACATCTCCTTCAAAACTTTTTAAATGATTCTGTATTTTCCTTCATAATCTGCAAGTATTTCAGCATTTTTTTGGACATAAATGTTTTAAAATTATTTAGTCCCTAAGTCGTGTCGGACTGCCTGCGACCACATGGGGGACTATAGCCCACCAGGTTTCTCCACCCATGGGGTTCTCCAGGCAAGAATACCTGAGCGGGTGGCCGTTTCCTTCTCCGGGGGATCTCCTCACAGGGATCGACCCGCGCCTCCTGTCCGCAGGCCCATCTACCACGGAGCCGCCTGGCCAATGCTTGGGCCACCTGAGGCGAAGAGCCAAAGACTCGGAGGCTGGGAAAGGCTGCGGGCAGCACAGGCGACAGGGAGGCTGGAGGCCTCGCTGACTCGATGGACAGGGTTTGAGAGAAGTCCGGGAGGTGGTGAAGGACAGCGAAGCCTGGAGTGTCTGGGGTCGCAGAGAGTCGGACACGACTGAGCGACGACAACAGCGTTTTAAAACTAGCTACCAGATGAACTCTCGGGCTTTCTCCTCCCTCCAAGCCTTCCAGTAAAATGGCTGTTCCACGGCGACGGTGATTTAATAATGGGATTCTTTTCACATACCGATTTTACACACACAGACGTACCCGGCGTTTACCGGTCCCAGTCACACCCCCAGCGGCCGGGGCGGAAGCGAGCCCAGCTCGCGCGGCACGGCCACACTCACCTGCCCCGGGGAGACAGCCCCGCGGGACAGCGCGCCCGAGGCCGGCTGCTCACCCCGCGGCCCCGGAGCGCGCACGGCTCCCCGGCTCCCAGGCGGTCTCCCACGCGCGAGCCCCGCCCCGCGAAGCCTCGCGGAACGCAGGCCCGCGCCTCGGGGCCAGCCTCGAGGCCCGGAGACTACGTTTCCCAGAAGACCCTGCGGGCCCGTCCACCGCGCCGCCGCGCCGGCAGCGCTGCGTGCGTCTGCGCCGTCCTCCGGCTCCCGAGTCCCCTGCCACGGATGAGGACCCGCGCCCGGGGCTGCGGGGCGCGGCCGCGGGGGCGCCCGGACCAGAGCAGCTGGCAGGTGAGGGGCTCCCGGGCTTACCAGGAGCCCCGGGGTCTGCGCCGCACTGGGCGCTGCGGCCGGGCGGGTCACGGGCCTGGAAAGATCCGGAACGTCTCGCTCGGCCGTCGGTCTGCGGCTTCCCGGGCTCCGGACTACACGCCCCATCGGCCCTCGCGGCGCCCCTGCTGTCGCCCCCTGTTGCCGTCAGGGCTCGTAGCCCGGGTCCGTGGACCCCTTAGGTGGGTGTGCCGGTTGGGGGTCCCGGCCCCCAGAAAGTGCTTGCTTATGGATGTTTTGCATTTTACTTATGCATCCTTGTAAAAATCTGGGGTGAAGTCTTGTCTCATGAGACTTTCAGAGTTGGAAGACCCCTGAAAATTTGGAACCTAATTTACAAGCAGCGACTTGGAAACATTTTAGAGGATCTTGTTCAAAATTTGCCCAACCATTGGGGCTTAGCTTGTGGCTCAGCTGGTAAAGAACCCGCCTGCAATGCGGGAGACTTGGGTTCGACCCCTGGGTTGGGAAGATCCCCGGAGGTGGGAAAGGCAACCCCCTCCAGTATTCTGGCCTGGAGAATTCCATGGACTGTAGTCCATGGGGTCCTAAAGAGTTGGACACAACTGAGCGACTTTCACTTCCATGGTACATTCATGGGAAGATGGCTGAGTAAATCACGGGCCACCCCTGTAATGAAATAGTTACAGCGAATACAAATAATGCTTTAAAGACAGTTGTCATAAGGAAAACGACCTTCTACATGATATTAAGGAACAGTGGGCTTCCTCGATAGCTCAGTGGTAAAGAATCCACCTGCAGTGTGGGAGACACGGGTTCAATCCTGGCTGGGGAAGATTCCCCTGAGAAGGAAATGGCAACCCACCAGTATTGTTGCCTGGAGAATCCCATGGACAGAGGGGCCTGGTGGACTACAGTCCATAGGTCGCAAGAGTCCTACACTAGTTACTGACTAAACAAAATCATTATTCCGTTTACACATTGAGAATTAAGTATTCGTTACATGTTGGGCAATGTCCTAAGCTCTTTTAAAAAATACTGTTTTACTGATGAACTCACGAAGTGGTTAGATGGCATCATTCTTAATATTTGGATGTTTTCCATTCCAGTTTAGTTTTTTTGGGGGGGTGGTGGTGTTAGCCTGCCTGTCAGTAGGTGGGTGGGTTTGACTTCTGTTGCTAAATGTTACTTTGTTGAAGAAGGGATCCAGTTGCAAACATATTTGTGGGTTGATGTTGTCCCGCATGACTTTAGATAGTTGCTTGACATCTAGCATATGGTCAACCACTCGCCTACTTGTGAACTGTTATGTACTAATCTTGATTCTGTTTTTCAGCAAATAGTGTGCCCAAAGCTTCCCCCACTTACATCTCTGTGCAGAGGCTTATTTATGGTGGAGTACTGGGGCTGCCCCATCTAATTTGCCCACTGCAAACATCTGTTGACTCAAGGCAGGGGCTGAAAAATGGTGCCTGCCAAGCATTAGGTAGGGCTGTAGGGTTCTTTATTAATTAGGAAGTTAGGTTAAGAGCCAGGGAGACCGCTGAAGGTGTTACAGTGCAGGCACGAGAGTATAGACGGTCTGGCTCTGGGAAGGTTTCACGGAGCAGATCAGGCGGCCGTGCTCCCCGGCCCGAGGACAGCCTTCCTTGTCCCAGGGACCCGATGCTGTCGCTGGACCAGGTCTGTGCTTCCCCACCTCAGATGGCATCAGTGCCAAGGTGGAGCTGGGAAAGGCTCCCTGTAATTGGGGAGTGGGGAGGAGAGTGGGCACTGTCACCGCGCCGTTTCTGGGAGCTGTGAGGCAAGCCTGGCCTCTCATATGATTGCTCTTTCCCCCCTCAGGTCTATCTCAGGACTCTGCCCTTCCCCAAGAGACAAACCAAGAGGAGGACGCAGCAGCCCATGAAATCCTGACAGTCATGTCCCTCGTGAGTTTTCAAATCATGTAAATATTTGTTTTCCTTATCCTGAAGTTTCCCACCTGGGTTCCATCCAAGAATCTGCTTCTCAGAGGTTCCCTCCCCCTTGGCCCCATCCACGCTGACCAGTGCCCACGTGGATCCATTCTGTATAGCATTCTATGTCTTCTGATGGCTTGGTATTCTGCTGGGAGGCCAGAGAGAGAAGAAATCCATTTCCTTATATAAAATGAGAACATCCCGTACAAGAACTGAGATGTGATGAAATGGAGATGAATACTGGTGAGAGATCACACACGCAGAATCAGGGGAGTTGGTAGTGTTTGGGCTCAATTGCAGTGTGGGGTCACCATCTCCTGTACTGACAGTTGGGTGTGTAACTGAAGTTTATCTGGGCATCTGTGAGATTAAATGCCCGCATTAAGGTCCCGTTTGAGGCTGAACAGAGCATCTGAATCTCGGTCATTCTCCACCATCGCCTTCAGCTAAGAGCACGCGCAGGGCAGAGCTGGGACTGTGAGACCATCAGTTAGATGGATGGTTGCTCTGGATCTGGATAGTCATAGTTTTGAAAGAGCAGAAAGACCTTAGAGACCTCTGCATCCAAAATAAAAGACTAGTTGAATCAGTTATTTCACTTCATAGTAAATTATGCAGCTAATAAAAGTTATCATCATTCAAGATTTCTCCCATAAGGAAAAGTTTGTGTGACATGTTTTCATATAGTAATGAGCCTATGTCTTCAAGCAGTTCTTAACAAACGAAAATTCTGTTTTCTAAGATAAAGCACCTGGCTTCCCAGGTGGCTCAGTGGTAAAGAATCCACCTGCCAGTGCAGGAGACGTGGGTTCCATCCCCGGGTCAGGAAGATTCCCCTGGAGGAGGAAATGGCAAACCATGCCGGGAAAAGTCGCGGACAGTTTTTTTCTTACCTGAAAAAGTCCATGGACAGAGGAGCCGGGGGGGCCCAGTCCATGGGGTCACAAAGAGTCGGACACGACTGAGCGTGCACAAGATGCTGAGTATTTCTTTTAATAAAATATTTTGAGGAAAGACCACCCCAAAATTGTTGGGTTCTGTTGCTGTTCCTCCCTAGAGGTACGGGTGACAGGCCTCACGCGGCGAGTTTATCGCGTGCCAAGCACGGGGTGGACAGTAAGCTCGGCTGCACCGCCCTAACCTGGAAGACTCGATTTGGCTGGATTTAATTTTCCGCCGAGACCCGAGTACCCAAGCTTTAGTTTGTAGTAAAAAGGAAAGTTCAAGAATACTTGAACCTCTCTCACCCGTGCTCATCCTCTCCCGGCACCTGGCACGTCAGGCACCCCCAGCCGTAGCCTCATTTTTCACCAGGACACCCCATTCCCGCAGAGACCTCCTCCATCGCCTCTCATCCCATGGAAAAATGTTTCCTTGAAATATGCTTATAGCATACCTGCCTGTTGTTCCAGGGGTCAGACTTATTCAGGGATGTGGCCGTAGTCTTCTCCCAAGAAGAATGGGAACAGCTGGCACCCACTCAGAGGGATCTGTACAGAGACGTGATGTTGGAGACCTATAGCAACCTGGTCTCACTGGGTAAGGTGGTGCGGTCTGTTACTCTGGAGATTAGCCGGGGCCACGTGGGTTCCTTGTCAATGTCGAGGGTCTTTCGAGGGGTTGAAGGGCCGCCCCTTGGCCTGAAGCTGCATCTGCCCCAACCGTCACGTGACTCTCCTGCTCCCTTGCCTTTCTTGCCTGTCCTGCTTGTTGACCCTGGATCTGAATTCTGAGGCCCCACAGCATAACCGGCTGGCATGTTTTTCTCTGACGTCCAGGTCTTGCCATTTCCAAACCTGCTGTGATCTCCTTCCTGGAGCAAGGCAAAGAGCCCTGGACAGTGGAGGAAGTGGCAACAGGAGGCCTGTGCCCAGGTGAGTGAGGCATGTGTGGGAAGAGAGAACGCAGCGTGGTTGAGTGCCCAGCGGGCTGATGAGGAGGCAGGCCCTGGGAGTTGGAGCTCAGCTTCAGGACAAGCTGCAGCCCCGCGCTCAGACCTGGGCCTCTGCTGTGTCTGTTCCCCGAGGCCTTCTCCAGGACCGCGCGATACGCACCGTTCACACCTGAGCTGGCTGCGGAGCCACTGGCCGCACGTGGCCGTGGAAATTTAAATCCACTATAAGGAGATACCTTTTTTTTTGGCTGTGCCTCCAGGCTTGTGGAATCTTCAGGCCCCGACTAGACATTGCACCCAGGCCCTCGGCAGTAACAGCACGGGGTGCTAACGCCGGGCCACCGGGGAATTCCCTACAGTTATATCCATTTCCAAATTCAGCACCTCAGTTGCACTTGACACGTTCCAGATGTCCAGTAGCTACTCTGTGGCGGTGGCTACCCTGCTGGACAGTGCAGATGCAGAATGTTCCCATCGCCGGATAAAGTTCTTGATCACGAATTACTGCCTTCAGCTTCAGCTTCTCGCTTGAACTCGATACCTGTATCCTGTCAGCTCCACTTGGAGGTCCACCAGACACTGGAACTGACGTCCCAAAGGAGTCCTTGGTCGTTCAGACAGGTACACCCCTCCCCGTTGCTTCTGCACATCAGTACTAGGGGCCTCTACCCGACTTGCTTAAGTCAAAAACTGCTGAAGCATCCCCGACTTTTCCACCTCACACCCGTATTCAGTCTGTCAGCAGATGCTGTTAGCTCTACCTCAGAGCAGACCCAGAACTTAACCACTTCCCGCCAACGAGCAGCGCTGCTGCCGCCCACGTCCCGCCGCTGGGATGGCAGCGGCCCCTCCCCGACTCCGCGGCCACTCTTGTCCCCCGCAGGGCGGTCTCCACACGGCAGCCAGTGTGAGTGCGTGCTGTGCGCACGTGTCCTGATTTCAGACAGTACTGTGTTACACGTGTGCGTGTGTCTGTGTGTGGCTCCTCTGTGTGTGCGGGTGTGTGCATGCGTGCGTGTATGTGTGTGTGTATTCATCCGTGCTCAGTCGTGTCCGACTCTTTGCAGCCCCATGCCCTAGAGCCCGCCAGGCCCCTCTGTCTGGGGTTCTCCAGGCAAGAATACTGGAGTGGGTGGCCATTTCCTACCCCAGGAGCTTTTCCTGACGCGCGGATCGGGCCCACGTCTCCTGCGTCTCCTGCACTGGCAGGCGGATTCTCTACCCCTGTGCCACCCGGGAGTCCTTCTCAGTCTTCAGCGAGGGTGTATTACATCTCTGCTCACAGCTTGCCCACGGCTTCCTGTCTCCCTCAGGAGCCAAGCCCGAATCTCTCCCATGGCCTAGACGGCTCCATGTCTATACTGTAGCCGTCAGCCATGTGTGCTGTGGCTTTTCACTAAAACTTTTAATTTTAACTAAAAAGAAAAGTAAAATTCCACGTCGCAGCTGCCCACGCCACACTTCAGGTGCTGAGTAGCCATGAGCAGCTCGGGGCTGCCTGGTGCACAGTGCCGAATAGGCCGCTGGCAGCATCCAGCGCCTGCCGCCCGCCTGCGCCCCGACTCCGTCCGGCACCGCCCCACGCTGCTTGCTCGGGTGCAGCCACGCCAGCCTCTCCTGCTGTTTGACTCACACGGAGCTGGGCAGACGCCTTCCAAGGTCCAGACGGGGCGTGCTTCAGGCGCTGCCAGCTATCCGGTCTGTGTCACAGCTGCTCAGCTCTGCTGTGGGGGCCCGAGCGCGACCACGCGAGTCCACACGTGCCGGCTTCGGCGCACCGCGTGTGTCCCTGTCTTGAGGCTCTGTCCCCAGCTGTCCTTTGCCTGGGGTGCTCCTGGTCTGGACGGGGGGTTTCTTAGCCTCAGCGGCGGGATAACTCTCTGTCGGGAACTAGTGGAGGCGGGAAGAGGGGGTGTTCAGCAGCCTCGCTGGCCTCCCCTCCCTTGTAAGGACAAAAATGTCCCCAGACATTACCAGATGTTCCCGAGGGGCTGTATGTGTGGGTATGGGGGTGTGTACGCATCCATGTGTGCACAAATCTTCCCTGATGAGACTCAAAGCCACTGTGTGACGTGGGACCAGAATCATGTCCATAGACGCGCGTGCGTGCGTGCGTGCGTGCGTGCGTGCGTGCGTGTGTGTGTGTGTGTCGCACGCACACGTGTGGCAGATCTTTTCTGATGAGACTCAAAAAGTGTGTGTGTGTTGCACACGTGTGGCAGATCTTTTCTGATGAGACTCAGTGTGTGTGTGTGTGTGTGTGTGTGTGTGTGTGTGTGTGTGTGTGTCACACGCACACGTGTGGCAGATCTTTTCTGATGAGACTCAAAGCCACCGTGTGCCGTGGGACCAGAATCATGTCCAGAAACAGCTTCTGCGACAGACAGTGCACTCTAAGAGAATTTAAAACGGGAAGTGAAGCAGCAAGCGTGACCCCTGGGCGGCTGTGGGGTGGGCATGGGGAGAGGGGCGGGTGCTGCCCTGTAACCCAACACGTCCAGGCTCCGGGAATCAGGGCACGGGGGTCTCGGGGAGGCTGCTGCTCTCCCTACCACACCAGCAACGCCAGAGGACGGGTTTTTGCTTTCTCATCTGCGCTTTGACAGAGTGTGTTTGAGGCGCTCTGCTTGTTTACTCGTTTGTCCTGCAGTTTGTGTCATGTTTAAAGAGAACTCCACCCTTCCAAAAGGTGAGGAGTCTGCTGTGATTTTTTTCTAGCTTATTTACAGTGAAATTTATTGTCCACATTGAATTTTTCCTACCGTGAGATGTGATTTCACGTTACTGTCCAGATTATCCAGTTATTCAAGTGGCATTTGTCAGTTTCTCCCTCACTAATGTATAAAGCCACCTTTGCCATCTGCTTTATCATCTGCGTATCTGAATCTGTTTTTGGACTTTCTCCTGTAGCCCATCATTCTGTCACCATGTGAGATCCACCATCACTGTTCTAGCTTATCAGCAGCCTAAATGCGTTAGGCGCCTGGCATCAGTCCCTCTCCATTCTTGCTTCCAGGATTTTCCTGGCTATTCTCATTTACGTTTCTATCTAAACCTTAGAATATTTGCTTCCAAAAAAATCATGCATTTTTTTCCTTACTGTAATCATTGTAAATTTATAGATTACGAGAAAACTAATTTTATCCTGTTGAAGAACATGACAGCCTTTTCCCTTCCTTTATGACCATACCTGATGAAGATTTTCACATTTTCTTTCTCAATTTTGTATGTCTTATTACATTTATTCCTAGGTAATTTATGTTTATTGCTGTTGGAAATGGCATAATCTATAATATGGATTAATACAGCATTCATCTACATTATACTCCAACTGGTTATTTTCTTTTTTTTTTTTTATTCTTTTTGGTTATTTTCTAAAATGACAAAAGCTAGTCACATCTTCAGATGAATTTTGTAGCTGACCCAATTTATTGAATTTTCTCATTATTTATGACAGTTTTTTATGTAACTCTTGAGCTTTCCAAGCATTTGATTATATATATAATATATATATATATATATATCTGCAACTGGTGATGTAACTTTTATTAAGCATAATATCAGCCATAGGAATGACATAGATATTTTCTTCGCTTAAAGAAGCATCTACTTTTTCATATTTTATTAAGTTTTTTTTCTTTCAACCTATAAAATATGGATTACATGACTCGATTTCCTGATACCAAACTCTGAATACTGAATCTCATGCCTGTTGGCCATCTGTATGTGTTCTTTGCACACAAATCCTTTGCCCATTTTAAAATCAGGGTTTTTTTGGTTGCATTTTAGTTCTTTATGTTGTCTGTACATCCACCCGCTACAGATACGTGATTTGCAGGTGTCTTGTCCCATTCTGCAGGTCCCCTCTGCAGCCTGTTGATTTTCCCTCTGGCGCACAGCGTTTAGTCTGGTGCTCCCATTGGTCCAGTTCTGCTTTTGGCGCCCGCTCCAAAACATCACTGGCAGATGCAGTGTCCGGAAGCTTTCCCCCTGTTTTCTTCCAGGAGCTTCATGTCTTAGGTTTAGTTCTTTAATCCATTTTGAGCTATTTTATTTAATGTAAGGTTGGGGTCCTCCTTTCTTTGGCATGTGGATATCCAATTTCCTCAGCCCTATTTGTTGAAGAGCTTGTCTTTTCCTCAGTGTGTGGTCTTGGTGCCCTTGTTAAAGAGCGTTTGACCGTATGTATAAGAGTTCATTTCTGCTGCCCCTACTGTGTTCCACTGGATAAATATCTTCCTTTATGGCAGTTTCACAGTTTTGATTACTGTAGCTCTCTTAACATGTTTTGAAATTGGAAGTGAGAGAGGCCTCCAACTTTGTCTTCGTTTTCAAGATTGCTTTGGCCATTCAGGATCCTTTAAGGTTCTGTATGAGGAAACCAACCAAAACAAAACCGTAAAACTATCCAAAAGCTCTTTAGACATTACCTCATTGGTTGTCAAAAACGGCATCTACTAATGCGAAATTAAAAACCTGTACCAGATCTTGTCAGGAAAATGTAAAAATAATACAGAGGACCTCATTATCATTTTTGCTATTTGCAACTTTACAAGGAGAAGAGAAGCTAAAATTTAGAAAATCAGTACTATCTTTGTAAAGTTACTTCACAACGTATGATTGGAGATGGCTTAATTTAGATGAGTGCAAAGTGCTCATGGAATAAGCACTGTACTCTGACTGCCATCAGTCAGCAAAACTACACTGTCAGCTGTCTTGACAGAATATGCAGCAGTTTGGAGGGAGGCCTGCTTTTAATGGCGTGTCCTTAGAGACAGCTATTCTGTCTTTTTTTTCCACATTGCCCAAAACACCAATAATGTGTGATCACTTTAATTCCTAAAACCAGACTTCCACTCGGGCATAGTTACACGATTCTGTCCACCAGGCTGGCTTTAATAGTCCACGGCCTGCTGCAATCTTTCGGTTGCCCTTCTTTATACAATGGCAGCCAGATGTTGCTGCCCGCTGAGTAGATGGACCACGGGTGCGCAGGTGGCTGTTACGATGGCAGTGTTTAGACTCTGCCTCCCACAGCTCTTAGGGCACAGTACAGAGACCCATGAAGAGAGCTTCCCTCTTGAGCAACGACACATGGTGTCTGAGCTTTTCACACAGTCTTCTAGTTACAACTTCATGTGTATGCATACACCGTGTGTGTGGTACAAATTTTTGAGGCGACAGCAGCATCATTCCCACAAAATTGATACTTCTTTTACAAGCTTTTTATCTGTATTGTCAAAGTAATTTTTTATTCCAGTAGTTTTTGCTTAGTAACTTTACACAAAAAACAAATGAGCAGTGGGCTCTGACATGCTGCCGGAAGAAGCAGACATGCCCCTGTCCAGTCCTCTTGGGCCTTCTCATAGACTTTCTGAGCACATTCAAAAGCACCCACTCACTTTCCCCATGGTTCCCTGCATGAAGCAGCAACCAGTTCTTTATTAGCCGAATGGGACTGGTTGCCATGACTGCAGTAAAGCAGGCCGCTGCAGTAGAAATCCTGCACCAGGCGCAGGGATCAAGCTCAGCAACACCACTCAGCCCTTCCGTGCAGTTTGAATAACCAGCAAAGAATATGCTCTGGAAGAGGCCACCTCGTTCAATTTGGGCCTAATCTTCCAAACGAGGAACAAGGCTCTCCTTTTTCCCAGGTCACTTTTAGGCAACAGGAAAGTCCAGGAGAAACTGATCCAGCTGACATTAGCTGGAGCTGTGGTGTTCAGCTAAATGTCAGGGACAGAAAGCGCCGCACAGAAGACCACAACTGTGTCTTCACTGGACATGTGAAAACAGCCCTGCTGTACACCACACCCCGTCACGCAGATGCACCATCTCATTCCTCTGGCTAGAGAAGTATCTAGTCAACCCTCTCTATCGTTTTTAAAAATCCACTTTATTGATGTTCAATTTACAGCAGATTAAATGCTTGCATTTTAAGCATATTTTAATGACTACAGACAAAGGTGTACACTGATATGACCACCGCCACAGACAAGATAAATCTCCATCAGCCTGAAAAGTCTCTTTCTGCTCCTTCCCGCACACTTGCCCGTACCCCCAGCCACAGGCCACAAATGATTTGCTCTCTGTTACTCTGATGTTTGTCTCTTCTAGGGTTTCACAGAAACTTTCATTTTTTAAAACCATGGTTCAGCAGTGATTCTGCTCCACGTTAACATTTTAGAACTATTCTTAATGATTTCTCCGATTACCTCATTCACCTCAATTTATGGTATTTCCTCTTTCTCTGTTCTATTTGTCCATTTTCTAAATTCTTAATCACATTCAAGAGCATACAGATACTATCTTGGGTCTCAACTTTCCAATGTTTACTACAGAAGTTCCTTTTTCTGGAAAAGGAAAAAACAAACACATGCTTGTTTTGTTCTTTTTCAGTACTGAAGTCCAGGTGTGATACTAAGGTATTCTGTCCAAAGCAGCAGAGTTATGAAGTACAGTCATCCCCATGGGAGATAATGGAAAGCCTTACCAGTTACGGGCTTGAGTGCTCAAGTTTCCAAGATGACTGGGAATGCAGAAGTCATTCTGACAGGGAAGAGGGAAATCCAGATGGACACCTGAGTCAAATGATAATCGAGAATGAAGAAATACCCACTTTTGACCAGCCAGCACCCCTTACTTTCTATCAGAAAATTCATACCGGAGAAAAACTCTATGGATATAATGAATGTACAAAAGACTTCTGGCAAGAGGACTTCCTTATTAATCATCAAGGGATTGAGACTAATGAGAAGCCCTATAAATGCAAGGAATGTGGGAAGGCCTTTAAATACGGTTCACGACTAATTCAACATGAGAATATTCATTCTGGCAAAAAACCATATGAATGTAAGGAATGTGGAAAGGCCTTCAATTCTGGTTCAAATTTCATACAACATCAGCGAGTTCATACTGGTGAGAAACCTTATGAATGTAAGGATTGTGCAAAGGCCTTTAGTCGAAGCTCACAGTTGATTGAACATCAACGAATTCATACTGGTGAGAAACCCTATCAGTGTAAGGAGTGTAGCAAGGCTTTCAATCGGATCTCACATCTTAAAGTGCATTATAGAATTCATACTGGTGAAAAACCCTATGCATGTAAGGAATGTGGGAAAACCTTTAGTCATCGTTCTCAGCTGATTCAACATCAGACTGTTCACACTGGCAAGAAACTCTATGAATGTAAAGAATGTGGGAAGGCCTTTAATCAAGGCTCAACTCTTATTCGACATCAGAGAATTCATACCGGTGAGAAACCCTATGAATGTAAGGCATGTGGGAAGGCCTTTAGGGTGAGCTCACAACTTAAGCAACATCAGAGAATTCACACAGGAGAGAAACCCTACCAGTGTAAGGTATGTGGTAGGGCTTTCAAACGGGTCTCCCATCTGACTGTACATTACAGAATTCATACAGGTGAGAAGCCATATGAATGCAGGGAATGTGGGAAAGCCTTCAGCCACTGCTCACAACTGATTCAACATCAGGTAATTCATACTGAGGAAAAGCCCTATGAATATAAGGAACATGGGAGGACTTTAAATCATGATTCAGCTACCATTCAACATAAGGGAATGCATGATATAGAAACACAAGTGAATTTAATAAATGTAGAAAAGCCTTCCATCAGCACTTACCCCTTATTAATCATCAGAGAATTTATGTTAGCAAGCAATCATATGAATGGAAAGAATGGGAAGAGTCCATTAGCTTAGGCTAATCACAACTTACGCTTTATATCTTGGAGAAAGACTTGAAGGATGTCATGCAAGTGAGAATTCCTTTATTCAGAGCTTTCTTTTATCCTGAGTAATAAAATTCATATTAAAGAAAAANTGGGAAGAGTCCATTAGCTTAGGCTAATCACAACTTACGCTTTATATCTTGGAGAAAGACTTGAAGGATGTCATGCAAGTGAGAATTCCTTTATTCAGAGCTTTCTTTTATCCTGAGTAATAAAATTCATATTAAAGAAAAATTATATGGGTGCAACTTTTTTAGACCATGATTGTCAAAGACAGAAAGGTTGGAGAAGATTTTGTCTCTAACACATTCCAAAGTTACATTTTCTCACCACAGTGTAATAATTTCAACAATAGCCAAAAGTGAGTTTTATTGGAAATTCAGAAACAAACATGCCAAATTACCTCTGGGTTAACAAGAAACCAAATCATGCAGTTACCACTGATGGTAATGAAAACAATGAGAAGGCGAGTTTTACATGCCAAGAAATGTGGGATGTGGCTGAAGCCACTCGGGAATTTTTTATGCCTTTAAGTGCATGTAAACATGAAAACTGGAAAGATAGTACTCAAATATATTAAATGTACTATTTAAGAAGCCAGAAAAGAGAATACCAAATGCTCTGATGATAGACAATAGGAAACAAAGGCAGAAAATGATGAAATAGGAAGTAGCTCTCCTCCATTCTCTCCTAAGGCTTCCTAGGTGGCTCAGTGGTAAAGAATCCACCTGCCAATGCAGGAGCTGCAGGAAACTCAGGTTCTAGCCCTGAGTCAGGAGAAGAAATAGCAGCTGGCTCCAGTATTCTTGTTGGGATGATCCCACGGACAGAGGAGCCTCATGTGCTAACAGTCCAAAGGGTCACAAAGAGTCGGACACAACTGAGCCGACTAAGCACATCCTACAATAATCTGTTTTTATTTCTCTCTGATCCAAGGGAAATTAAGTTTAGGAGACTGTTTCTTAATTTTCAGGTTGTTTGTCTGGATTATCTTTTATAACTTGTCACAGACAGAACAGGTTGGTTGCCTACCCAGCAGCCATACCCAATTCCCATTCTGTTGGTGGCATCTGTGTCTTGTCTTAGACTCTGAAGATGTCAGATGCCAATCTTCAGCCTCCTTTGCAGCTCAAGGTGGCCCATCCGTTCCAGTGTATGGCCAGTATATTCTAGGGATCTACAGGGTTTTCAGGGAAAGATTGTCCTCATTCAGAAGAGACAGATATATTAGGAAGAGTCCCTCTTCTTTCATTTCTTGCTTTTAAACATTTTTCTCTAACACCTGGTGCCTGGGGCTGCTGCAGTCATCCTGGAACCAGGAGCAGAAAAGAGAGTAGCTAGCGAGGCTGAGCTAGAACCCCAACAACACGGAGTTGCAGCGCCGGTTTGGAACTGTCTGTTTGATGCTTTTGTTATATAAGAAAAATAAATCTTTATTGCTTAACTTACTTTCAATCGAATATTTTGTAAATTTGCAGCTGAAAGCATTCTAAATGATCAGCTTCAAATTTTACTTTATTATGATTGGTAAAGGTACTGCTGCCAAGTATCTACTTTTTTGAGTAACTTACTAGGAACCCTTGCTTGGTTTTGTCTCAGAGTGATTATATGTGTGCGAGTCGACGTTCCACTCAGCCTGGGGCTGGATCAGAGCTCTCTGTGGGAGGCGGGGAAGGTGTTTGGTGGTTCGAGGGAGGTGAGGGATGAGCAAGTCTTAGCCCTTCTGCCTCGACACTACCTTTCTCAGCAACCGTGGTAGCGGGGCCCGTGTCCAGCCCCAAACGGATCCCAGCCTTCTTGAAAATTCTTGACATAGGATCCATAGACCCCAGAAACCTCTTATGGCTGTGGGCAATTTTGTCTTTTTAAATTTGCGTTTTCTTTCCTAGGAAGACTGTAATTGTGTGGATTATCCACGATATCTGAGTCTTCCCCAAAATACTGACAAAGAGAACCAGTACTGGATAGAATCTAAAGTGTCTCAAGGCAAATTTTACCCAGGAATCATTGCCACAAGGCCAGAGGCCTTTGTCCAAAACTGGGCTCCATTCCAAATATTACAAGTGGGGATTTGTAGTCAAAGAGCGAGGTGGGGAATCACTGGATGTGCAGTTAACAAAGACAAATCATCGAAGATAAGAGGGAGAATCTGGCTAAATGGACTTAATAGGATTCTTGCTGAAGGCTGTCAAGAGTGAAAAGATGTTAAGGATTGGGATAGGAGTGGGGAGTCTTGATAAACTGACCCAGCAGAATTCTTGTAAAACTGGACTCAGTGGGTTAGGAACAGAACCCTAGATTGGAGCCTTGAGGGCTTGGAGAAGCCTGTCTAGTTGGTTCAAGGAGAAAGTCTCTGTGTATTTAGAGAAAGACTGTTAGTGATTGACATCGAGATACATAGATCTGATAGAGCTATGTGTAGATATAGATATCTCTATCTCTGTATGTATAGACAGCCCCCAACTTAGGATTTTCACTTTACAGTGGCTTGAATGCAATATTCTTCAAGAGATGGGAATATCAGACCACCTTACCTGGATTCCCTGGTGGCTCAGATGGTAAAGCGTCTGCCTGCAATGCAGGAGACCAGAGTTCGATCCCTGGGTCGGGAAGTTCCCCTGGAGATGGAAATGGCAACCCACTCCAGTACTCTTGCCTTGAAAACTCCATGGATGGAGGAGCCTGGTGGGATACAGTCCGTGAGGCTGCAAAGAGTCAGACACGACTGAGCCACTTCACCTTCACCTTACCTGCCTCCTGAGAAATCTATATGCAGGTCAGGAAGCAACAGAACCTGACATGGAACAACAGACTGGTTCCAAATTGGGAAAGGAGTACCTCAGGGCTGTTTACTGTCATCCTGCTTATTTAACTTATATGCAGAGTACATCATGTGAAATGCTGGACTGGATGAAGCACAAGATGGAACCAAGACTGCTGGGAGAAATATCAATAACCTCAGATATGCAGATGACACCAATCTTATGGCAGAAAGCAAAGAACTAAAGAGCCTCTTGATGAAAGTGAAAGAGGAGAGTGAAAATGTTGGC
>SJYV01028897.1:0-24725 GCA_006410875.1 Neotragus pygmaeus | reverse complement strand
AATCACTGCAGATGGTGATTGCAGCCATGAAAGATGCTTACTCCTTGGAAAGAAAGTTATGACCAACTTAGATAACATATTCAAAAGCAGAGACATTACTTTGCCAACAAAGGTCCGTCTAGTCAAGGCTATGGTTTTTCCAGTAGTCATGTATGGATGTGAGGGTTGGCCTGTGAAGAAAGCTGAGCACTGAAGAATTGATGGTTTTGAACTGTGGTGCTGGTGAAGACTCTTGAGAGTCCCTTAGACTGCAAGGAGATCCAACCAGTCCATTCTAAAGGAGATCAGCCCTGGGTGTTCTTTGGAAGGAATGATGCTAAAGAGGAAACTCCAGTACTTTGGCCACCTAATGCGAAGAGCTGACTCATTGGAAAAGACCCTGATGCTGGGAGGGATTGGGGGCAGGAGAAGAAGGGGATGACAGAGGATGAGGTGGCTGGATGACATCATTGACTGGATGGATGTGAGTTTGAGTGAACTCTGGGAGTTGCTGATGGACTAGGAGGCCTGGCATGCTGCAATTCATGGGGTTGCAAAGAGTCAGACACGACTGAGTGACTGAACTGAACTGATATATTCGTATTCATGAGAGCTACCTGTGGCCAATGGCTGCTATATTGGAGTGCTTGGAGCATGTTAGAAACATGGGCATTTGGTATCATCGTGATGGGGGGTGCTACCCAGATAGTGCTAGTAGTAATGAGATGTGGGTTTGACCCCGTGGATGAGGGCATGGCGACCCACTGCAGTATTCTTATCTGGAGAATCCCATGGACAGAGGAGCCTGGTGGACTATAGTCTGTAGGGTCCCAAAGAGTCAGAGACGACTAAAGGGACTTAGCGCCCACACAGCACTTGTGTGTGTGCATGAGCAGGGACACTGGTGGCTTTGCTCGTGGTGCCTGTTGCTTCAGGCACTGATAAAAGCCCAGGTGTCTTGGCTGGGTTGGCTGATCGACTCTGGAGGCTCTGGCGGAGCCGTCTGATCTGAGGACACTGTGGTTCCTCAGCTCGGCTCCGCAGACGTCACTGCTGCTCCAGCACTGGGCTGCCCGAGTCGGGGTGCTTTCCCTGGGCTGTCTCCCCAAGCTTCCTGGGTGGTCAGGTGGACTGACACAGGAGCTCCTCATACAGCACGAGGGCCCATCTCAGGGTGTCTCACTGATGGGCAGGGCTTTGTACATCTGGTTTGCTTAACCTGAGACATCCCCGTGCTGCTGCCTTGCACAGCCACGCTGGGCACTGATGCCACACTGGGCACTGATGCCACACTGGGCACAGATGCCACACCCTGGGCACTGATGCCACACACCGGGCACTGATGCCACACCCTGGGCACTGATGCCACACCCTGGGCACTGATGCCACACCGGGCACTGATTCCACACCCTGGGCACTGATGCCACACTGGGCACTGATTCCACACCCTGGGCAGAGATGCCACCCTGGGCACTGATTCCACACCGGGCACTGATGCCACACCCTGGGCACTGATGCCACACCCTGGGCAGAGATGCCACCCTGGGCACTGATGCCACACCGGGCACTGATGCCCTTCTATGGCCACACCGTGACAGTGCAGACCTTGTTTGCCAACTTCTTGTCGTTAAAAGATTCACCAGGCCCTCTGACTTGTCACTTGCAGCTTGGTGCGACTGCAGTCTAACAGAGGGGTCAGAGAGGCGGTGGTCAGGGTGCTGGCTCCCCTCTCATGTTTCCTCCACCTACTGATCCCCAAACTAGACCTTGGCTCCTTCCTCACTCAGAACCCCTGGAAGGGGCCACAGCTCTCCCCGTGCCTCAGACCTGGTGGGTGCAGAGGAAGCAGTGTGATCTGTGTCAGGACCTGAGAGCATAGGGTCTCAGGAGATCTCCCAGGAAAGGGGCTCATGGAAAGGGGATGCTTGTGTGTGTTCTAGGATTTTCTAAGGTGAGCACTTTGATGTGTGACTTTAGGCCAGTTGACTCAGTTTGTCTCAGGAAGTGCGATCTGTCTGCCCCAGGACCCACACTGAGCCCTGTCTGCCCCAGGACCCGCGCTGCGCTCCGTCTGCCCCAGGACCCGCGCTGCGCTCCATCTGTCTCAGAACCCGCACTGCGCTCTGTCTCAGCAGCCATGCTGTGCTCTTCCTAATTCTCTTCTGGTACACCAGCCACAATCTCTGTGTCTCATTATTTTTCACTTAACAGTCTGTGAAATCCCGATGTTTCTAAGTGGAAAGAAAAAACAAGCACCTACCAATTGTTTACTAATTTTGCAATATTTTTTAGAAAATAATTTTATTTATTTTTGGCCGTGCTGGGTCGTCATTGCTGTGCAGGCTTTTGTCAAGCTGTGGCAAGCAGGGGCTGCTCTGCAGTTGCAGTGGGCAGGCCTCTCACTGCGGCACTTCTCTTGTTGTGGAGCACGGGCTCTAGAGTGTGCAGGCTTCAGTAGTTGCAGCACATGGACTCAGCAGTTGTGGCTCGTGGGCTCTAGAGCACAGTCTCAGTAGTGGCTTCCTGACCTAGTTGCTCCAAACCATGTGGGATCCTCCTCGACTGGGAATCAAACACATGTCTCCTGCATTGGCAAGCAGATTCTTTTTTAAAATTCATTTTAATTGGAGGCTATTTACTTTACAGTATTGTATTGTTTTTGCCATACACTGACATGAATCAGCCATGGGTGTGCATGTGTTCCCCATCCTGACCCCCCTCCCACCTCCCTCCCCATCCCATCCCTTTGGGTCATCCCAGTGCACCAGCCCTGAGCACCCTGTCTCATACATCGAACCTGCACTGGCAATCTGTTTCACATATGATAATATACATGTTTCAGTGCTATTCTCTAAAATCATCCCACCCTTGCCCTCTCCCACAGAGTCCAAAAGTCTGTTCTTTACTTCTTTGTCTCTTTTGCTGTCTCACATATAGGGTCATTGTTACCATCTTTCTAAATTCCATATATATGCATTAANATCATCCCACCCTTGCCCTCTCCCACAGAGTCCAAAAGTCTGTTCTTTACTTCTTTGTCTCTTTTGCTGTCTCACATATAGGGTCATTGTTACCATCTTTCTAAATTCCATATATATGCATTAATATACTGTATTGGTGTTTTTCTTTCTGACTTACATTGCCCTGTATAATAGACTCCAGTTTCATCCACCTCATTAGAACTGATTCAAATGTATTCTTTTTAATGGCTAGTACTCCATTGTGTATATGTACCACAGCTTTCTTATCCATTCATCTCCTGGTGGACATCTACGTTGCATCCATGTCCTGGCTATTATAAACAGTGCTGTGATGAACATTGGAGTACATGTGTCTCTTTCAATTCTGGTTTCCTCAGTGTGTATGCCCAGCAGTGGGACTGCTGGGTCATAAGGCAGTTCTGTATCCAATTATTTAAGGAATCTCCACACTGTTCTCCATAGTGGCTGTACTAGTTTGCATTCCCACCAACAGTGTAAGAGAGTTCCCTTTTCTCCACACCCTCTCCAGCATTTATTGCTTGTAGGCTTTTTGATAGCAGCCATTCTGACTGGTGTGAAATGGTACCTCATTGTGGTATTGATTTGCATTTCTCTGATAATGAGTGATGTTGAGCATCTTTTCACGTGTTTGTTAGCCATCTGTATGTCTTCTTTGAAGAAATGTCTGCTTAGTTCTTTGGCCTATTTTTTTGATTGTGTCATTTGTTTTTCTGGTATTGAACTGCATGAGCTGCTTGTATATTTTTGAGATTAATTCTTGGTCAGTTGCTTCATTTGCTATTGTTGTCTCCCATTNGTCTTCTTTGAAGAAATGTCTGCTTAGTTCTTTGGCCTATTTTTTTGATTGTGTCATTTGTTTTTCTGGTATTGAACTGCATGAGCTGCTTGTATATTTTTGAGATTAATTCTTGGTCAGTTGCTTCATTTGCTATTGTTGTCTCCCATTCTTAAGGCTGCCTTTTCACCTTGCTTAGAGTTTCCTTCATTGTGCAAAAGCTTTTAAGTTTAATTAGGTCCCATTTGTTGGGAGGTGGGTCATAGAGGATCCTGGCAGGCAGATTCTTTACCACTGAGTCAAAAGGGAAGTCAGCTTTAAAAATGTTTGAGTGTTGTCTCAGCCCTATGCTCCTGGAAACACTGATGGTTGAGAAATCCCCAGGTACCAGGGTCCAGCTCTGGCAGGATCCAGGGATACCCACAGGATGAACAGCATCAGCGTCAGAGAAGAGAGAGAGAGGGGAAAAAAAGAGGTTGATATTCCCTGGTTTACACAGAAAGCCAATAAAGCCCCTACATGGGACTTGCTCTGTTCACGAAGGCCTCAGGCGTCCCTTGATGTGGCAAAGGCTCAGAGTACCTTCTCTAGAAGGCCTTAGAAGCCCGGGCAGGTAAGTGAACTCAGAGGACCTCTGTGCTCCAGGGGATCAACCTGAAAAGGAGAGAAAAGGAGAGCAAGAGAAAGAAGAAAAGAATGACACAGGGAGACCAAGCTTCAGTGAGCAAGGCCCACAACTTTATTTTCACAGAGAGCTTTTATACCTTAAGTTGTACATAGAGAATAATGGAAGATGCAGAGTCATGNAGGAGAGCAAGAGAAAGAAGAAAAGAATGACACAGGGAGACCAAGCTTCAGTGAGCAAGGCCCACAACTTTATTTTCACAGAGAGCTTTTATACCTTAAGTTGTACATAGAGAATAATGGAAGATGCAGAGTCATGCAGGGTCAGCAGTCCTTGACCCTTATCGAGAACAGGCTTTCCTTCTGCATACCTATCTGTACACACAGGTCTTAGGTGATTTACATCACCTTCTGGTCAGGAGGCCTGTTAACATTTTATGACCCCATATTGATAAAGGTTAGTCAACCAGAAAACTTATTTTCCCTTAAAATGTTTTTTCTGAAACCTGCTTTGTCCTAAGAAAATGATAAAGTTACATTTTTACATAGCAAGGGTACAGTGATTTATAACAAAGAAAGAATTCATTAACTCAAAAGTCTAATATTGCTAATATCAAGGCTACTATATTTCTTTTTCTACATACCAACTACACTGATTAATGTACTTCCAGGTGCCTAAAAGATAAAGGATATGGAGGCCTGGTGGCAATCATTAACTCAACAATAAAACCCTTTACCACTATGATTTTTTATCCTTAGAAAGCCCCTATGTTAACTAGGACTTTCAGAATGTTCTAACTCTGTGCTTTTTATGGTTGAAAAGTTGTAAACAATCATGTGTGCTAGTTCACAAGAATATGGACAAACCTGCCATGCAGGCTAGACTGCCAGCAAAGAAGCTTGAGTTGAGACACTCCTCTCATGCTCAGGAGACTTATTAACTAGAGCCCTAAGTTGATTTTCTTCAGAGAAAGGTGGTTGGGGATAGCCCCCATTAATGTCAGGAGAGTTGGTGAAAGGCATAAAATGGTAGGACAGACAGGTTCTGGTTTTGGGGCGGGGGTAGGTGCTCAAGCAGGTCCAGGGGGTCCCTCGAGTCCTGATCCGCCTTGCCCATCAGGTCTCTTTCGCATGAACTTGTCATGGGTGGGATCTCCCGTGCTGGCTCCCGGCACCCAGGTCTCACATCCAGTCTTTATGTCTGAGACACAGGCCCCTCTGCCCCTCATCCCCACTGACCCCTCCTCCACCACTTGCCTCTATAATGCCCCAGACCCTTTCCTCTTTGAGATGTTCCTCATTAATGAACTAGTCACCCCAGCACAGCAGCCCAGTGAAACCACCTCCTTAGATGTCAGTGCGCTTTGTCTTTGAGAGTTTTGGTGCATGACGTGGTCAGGAGCCAAGCCTGTGCTCGGATCCCCACTTCCTCCACCCTCACGAGGAGCCTCTTCACTCCTGACCGTAGATCTGGGACCAGCGTGCGTCTGCCTTCTGCTCCTGTGCTCTGGACTTGGGTCCATCCCCAGCGCAGGGAGGATTCCGTTCTGATTCTTTTTGAGTGCTCACCGGGTTCCTGGTGCTGGATTCGTTTGATTGCCTGGTCTGGCCGTTTGGGATATAGAGATCTTGTCTCTGTCGGGTGAAAGGTGGCAGGGAGTCTTGTCTGATACTCTTTCCTGTTCATCTGCTTTGAGCTTATCAATTAAAGTTTTATATCCGCTGGGAAGGGAACAGCTCTTTGGTGTGGACTGGTGATTCCTGTAAGTCTGTAATGACTGGTGCCCAGGGCTGAGATGTTCAAGTGGTAGCTCTAAGCTCTCAGTCCCTGTCTGTCATTCAGAAAGGCTGTGAATTCTCATTGTGTGTAATGTTTTCCTGTCTGGGTGGTATTGCCAAGTTATATTATGAAATTGCTTAAATTAAAGGAGCTCTAGTTGGATTGACTTGGAAATAAATAAGCACCTTATAGATGCAATATTCTTAAAATTCCCAGAAGTTAAGGAAATTGAACTTCTAATACTTTCAAAGAACAGAATGCCTTCTTGCTGAAATTAACTCAAATGTTTTAAGAATAAGTTCACACTATTTAGGCAATGAGACTAGTTTAATATTTTTGGTTTAATAAAAACAGCTATATCTTCTCTGACCATTAAGTGCTTACATTTTTATTATACTTGGGTATATACTTCTTAAATTTATATAAGTCTAGTGATCAAATAAGCTAGCATTACTTATGTTAACTGTTTAAGATTATAAAACACATTTTTGTATTTAATCAAATCATTACACTGACAAACTTTATTTCAACAGTAGTTATTTTTCTTGAAGATAATTGCCAAGATGTTTAGGTAACTTAAATCCTTGGACTTAGAGTATATTGTATTAGTTAAGCAAAAATACCTGGATCATCACTTAATAAGAGAATGCTGAAACGTTGTTACTAGATCATCACTTAATAAGAGAATGCTAAAACGTTGCTACTAAGCATAATTTAGACTGTGTACTCCCTTCATCCTTCCTTCTCTCACAGCGTGCAGCATCTTAGTTCCCAGGGCAGAGACTGAACCTGGGCCCCAGCGGGGAAAGAGCCGTGTCTTAACCACTGGACTGAGAGGGAACTGCCTAGATCTTACATCCTTTTGCTTCTCGCTTCTCTTTGCTGCAGAGGGCTGTCTTCGTGTCTGTAGTGAGTGTGCTCACATGCGCTCATCTCTCACACTGAGCTCTGCTGTGTGTCCTCGCGGGCTCTGCTCGTCTGCGACAGCTGGTGTGCCTCAGACAGTGCACAGTTGTCCCCCTACTATCTCTGAACTGAAGTTAGTTGCTTTGGTAAAAGTTATCATTAGTATGTAGTTTAGACCAAGTTGGGGAAACTCATCTGAGTACATACATCTATTTTTCAAGGAAAATAGTAGTTTTATCCTAAAGAAGTACTTGGGTTTTTTTTTTTCTTTTTTTTTTTTTAGTCTCCATCCCCTTTCTGCACTCTTCAAGCTTATTGAGGACCCCAAAACCTTTCTCTGTGCTTGTAATTACTGACATTTCCTGTTTTGGAAATTGAAAAATTGTTGACATGCTTACTCATTGATTCATTTGGCGATAACAGCAGTGAACATGCTGCACATTAATGATATCTTAGTGATGTTATGAAATTAGTTCTGACCATGTGAACACCCAGTGTTGTGGTCTGAAAATCCACCCTCTAAAATACATATGTTGAAATCCTGTCTTCTGAGATGATGGTGTTAGCAGGTAGCGCTTTTGGGAGGAGGTTAACTCATGAAAAGGATTAGTGCTCTTATAAAAGGGACTCCAGGGACTTCCCTCTTGGCTCAGGGGCTAAGACTCTGCATTCTCAGTGCAGGGGACCTGGGTAAGATGCCTGGTCTTAGGACAGGATCCTGCATGTTGCAACTAAAGATCCTGTGTGCTGCAATTAAGACCCAGTGGGGTCAAATAAATAAATATTTGTTTGAAAAAATGAGGCCCAAGGGATCTCCTGACCCCCTTCATTTATGTACCTGTGTAAGGAGAAGTCTGCCGCCTGGAAAAAGGTCCTCTTCCCACCACACTGGCACTTAAATCTTGGCTTTCCAGCCTCTAGAACTGTGAGAAACACATTCCTGTTGTTTGTAAGCGATGTAGTCTGTGGCATTTTGTTATAGCAGCCGGAATGGGCTAGCGCATCTTGAGATTGGTCTAGAGTACGGTGCTCATTTGTCCCAGAATATCGGAGTTCAATGAAAGAAGAAGTTTTGAAATGAATTTTATTTGCCTTGTTTTATAATACCAGAATTTGAAAAGTTAAAATTTTAGCTTTGCTCAATTTCATGGGCTTGTTTCCTTGGTTTACTGTTGATTACCTTCACCTAAAACTTAAAGGATCTCTTATTCTGTTATTTAATCTATCTAAACAACAAAAATTCTGTATCTTACCAGAATAGCCTTCTTTAGTTTGTATTGATTTATCATGTCTTTGATTGATTAGAAGCCAAAGCTCCTCATTTAAAATGAGTTAAGATTCTTTGCAGGGCTTCCCAGGTGGTTCAGTGGTGAAGAATTCACCTGCCAAGGCAGGAGACACAAGAGATGCAGATTCTATCCCTGGATCAGAAGCATCCCCTGGATGGGGACATGGCCACCCTCTCCAGTATTCTTGTCTGGAAAATCCCATGGACAGAGGAACCTGGCGGACTATACAGTCCATGGGGTCACAAAGTGTCGAGACACTTTCACAACTGCATGAGCAAGATTCTTTGCAATCATATTGCCATCTATGTTTAATTTTTTGTCTTTCTGTCACTTTGCAATGAATGGCTAAATGTTGTTTCTCAGGTTCCCATGATTGATTCTTATCGTAAGTGTTCAAATTTGACAACTTTGAGTTTTATGTTCTCAATATTGAATCCTAAATGTATAATGAAATAAAAATTACAAAATTCCAAGATCTCACCGAGAATATTGTATTTGAGAATGACATTCCTTCAAGATATCTTTTACACCTAAAATTGTCTTTGAATTTCTCCAAGGATACCTAGAAAATCACAAATCATTTGTTCTTGTTTACTCTTCTTTGGAAATAGGGTTAATAATGTGTATAATTATTTTATCTAAATTAGGGGGGAGTTTACTTAATTGTCTTGTTTTGGATGCTGCAGAAATTATCAGATTTCCTTGTCAGTTGCACTGTTCTGGTAATGAACTCTCATCCAGTCTTTAAGTTTTGAAAATTATCTGATGTATAAGGAACTACTTCCTCTGTTCTTCTAAGTTATCTATAACTCACAACAGTATAGTGGACTATTATTTAATAAGCAGAAACATGTAATTTATAAAATGATAATCTTATTCTTCCTACCTGACTCCTCCAGAATTCAGAAACTCTTACTGAATTCTCTTATTTTAATAGCAATGTGAGTTATAAATTCAATAAGATTCTGTCTTCCTCATATAAAATAGCTGGAAATATTGGTTATAGAACCAAGGTGTTGCTTGAAATATCATGTTTGAGAATGATGATCATTTAATCAGATATGACCAGACACTTTTAAGAAGCTAAGTCTGACTTTATGGAACCAATACTTATAAAACCTTTGAAACACCAGGCTGGTTCCTGGCTTACAGGTCCCCTAGCTTTACAAGTGAGTAAGGAAGGTCACTTTCTGGAAGGCTCAGAAAACTTAAGATATCTTGGGAGCCTTGAGAAGAGAGGAACTCACCTAAGTCTATAGGTACTGCAGTTAGGTAAGGTGGCAAATTCTTCGCTTGGTTTTCTAGCCTCAAGAGGCTTTTAAAAGTGCAGTCCTGGTGGTACAGTGGATGGGAATCCACCTGCCAGTGCAGAGGACACAAGTGCGATCTCTGGTCCTTGGAGATGACGCCTGGCACAGAGCAGCTGAAACGTATGCACCGCAACTACTGAGCCCATGCTCTAGAGCCTGCAGGCAGCTGCCAAGCACACGTGCATCTGCTGACGCCCACGTGCCTAGAGCCGTGCTCCACAGCAAGAGGAGCCACCTCAGCCAGGACCCAGGCATCGCAAGCCTCTGCTCACCACAACCAGAGAAGGCCTGAAAGTGTAATCTGAGATTCTGTGTGAAAACTTCCAGTAAACCTAGGAAGGCTTATGGTAGGTGACCAGTCTTGCTGCACCTTTGAAAACACCAGGCCAGATCTAATGAGACTAGACTTATTTCACGGGCAAAATTAGTCTATCTTTGAGATTGGAGACTGAATGGAAAAAAAATTGTGTATCAATAGAAAACTATGCACAGTGCAGTCTTCTAGGTANACCAGTCTTGCTGCACCTTTGAAAACACCAGGCCAGATCTAATGAGACTAGACTTATTTCACGGGCAAAATTAGTCTATCTTTGAGATTGGAGACTGAATGGAAAAAAAATTGTGTATCAATAGAAAACTATGCACAGTGCAGTCTTCTAGGTATTCAGATTCTAGCCCTGATCATTGTCTCTGAGCCACTTTGCACCTCCTTTGTAAACTGCAGGTAACTGATGGAGGTACAAACCTTGTCTCACCTGGTAAAGATTTAACTGATCTCAACTCTGTAGAAGAATCAGTTTTGGCACCTACTTGCACACTGAACTGGATCCTGCTTCCTTTCCCAAACTGTCAGACCTTACTACATTTTCGGTGTTCTCCATTTGCATGAATATCTGGCCACAACTTTCCAAATGAATGTTTCCAGTTTTCCTCTTTTCTACCTGACTTAACATCACCAAGGCTAAAACCTGAACAGCCAGATCTCTGTTGGATCTCTGGGTCACCTGGCCATCTCCCCAGGTTCTGGAGAGATCCTGTGCACTGAAGCCTGACGACATGTTACAAATCTGGAAGGACTCACCACTGCAGGAGACCCTTCATGAGCTGGATTTCCCAGGACAGGTGGGCAAAAGGCTTCTCTGTCACACATGTCCTACATGGAGGCAACCAAGATTGTCAACACCATCACCAAGAACATTGACATCTAATAAGGGGGTTTTAAGAAACTCAATAAGCTGGGCTGCTGCATAGCTGAAAGATTTTCTTCCACTGATTTCTTGGAATCCACTGTACTGGATAGTTTCAGGTTCAACTTGCATCTCTTTAAACAGTTTCTGTATTAATATTCCCCTTTTGCATTTAGGCTTCCCTCTTTTAAGATGTCTGATCTCTAGGACCCCAAAACAATTGATCTTTGCCACCAGCTTCCAACAGATGGTTCAACTGGTTTTACAAAATGACACCAGCAAATGCCTGAGGTACAATCACTTGAGCCCCTCTTCACCTACCCAGGAGGTTTATGATTGCCTCTGACATTTGAGGGAATAGTCATATTGAACTTTATCTGAAATCTGTGCTCCTGGAGAGCAGTGATGATCGAGAAATTTCTGACCCTCTAGTGTTCCGGGACCATCCTGTGTTGCAGACTGGATCCCCGCCCCCAACCCTATCTCATGACTCTCTTGTTTATCTGCCTCTGTAAAGTCCCAGACCCCCTTCTACTTCTTTGAGATGTTCCTCATTAATGAATCTTTTTCCCTAGTGCAAAATGCTGAATAGAATAATCTCTTTAATTATCTAGCACATTTTTGTCTTCCATAGTGTTAAAGTTTTAATTTGTTATATCTTATGCAGTAGATCAGGTGGCTCAGCTGGCAAAGAATCCTCCTGCAATGCGGGAGACCTGGGTTTGATCCCTGGGTTGGGAAGCTCCCTTGGAAAAGGGAATGGCTACCCACTCCAGTATTCTGGCCTGGAGGATTCCAGAGTTGGACACGACTGAGTGACTTTCACTCATTTATGCAGTAGAACATTTTCCAATAGTGCCAGTTAAGTTGCATTATTACTTTCAGACCAACAGTTTATTAGAACTTAAAGGAACTGATTGCGGCCATGAAATTAAAAGACGCTTACTCCTTGGAAGAAAAGTTATGACCAACCTAAAGAGCATATTAAAAAGCAGAGACATTACTTTGCCAACAAAGGTCCGTCTGATCAAGGCTATGGTTTTTCCNTTAGAACTTAAAGGAACTGATTGCGGCCATGAAATTAAAAGACGCTTACTCCTTGGAAGAAAAGTTATGACCAACCTAAAGAGCATATTAAAAAGCAGAGACATTACTTTGCCAACAAAGGTCCGTCTGATCAAGGCTATGGTTTTTCCTGTGGTCGTGTATGGATGTGAGAGTTGGACTGTGAAGAAAGCTGAGCGCCGAAGAATTGATGGTTTTGAACTGTGATGTTGGAGAAGACTCTTGAGAGTCCCATGGACTGCAAGGAGATCCAACCAGTCCATTCTAAGGGAGATCAGTCCTGGGATTGCAGAGTTGGACACGACTGAGTGACTGAACAACAATATGTATAACAATAATAACGGAGAAGGGAAGGAGACATCTATAGACCACTCAACCCAAAAGCAGCAAAATATACATTCTTTGCATGGGCACGTGTAACATTCTCCAGGACAGATCATATGTTAGGCCAATAAAACAAATTTCAAAACATGGAAGGTGACTGATATACAAAATAAGTTCTCTAACCACATGGAATGAAATGAGAACTCAATAACAGAAGAAAATTTGGGAAATTTACAGATATGTGGAAATAAACATAATCCTAAAAAACAAAAGGGTCAAAGAATAAATCACAAAGTAAACTAGAAAATATGTTGAGATGAATGAAAATGAAGAGAAATAAGCAAAAATTTGTAGGATGAAGAAAAAGTAGTGCTCCGAGGAAAATTTCAGTCAGTTCAGTTGCTCAGTCGTGTCTGACTCTTTGCGACCCCATGGACTGCAGCATGCCAGACCTTCCTTTCCATCACCAACTCCCAGAGTTCACTCAAACTCATGTCCATTGATTTGGTGATGCCATCCAGCCATCTCATCCTGTCATCCCCTTCTCCTGCCTTCAATCTTTCCCAGCATCAGGGTCTTTTCAAATGAGTCAGTTCTTCACATCAGGTGGCCAAAGTACTGGAGCTTCAGCTTCAGCATCAGTCCTTCCAATGTATATTCAGGACATTTCCTTTAGAATGGACTGGTTGGATCTCCTTGTAGTCCAAGGGACTCTCAAGAGTCTTCTCCAACACCACAGTTCAAAAGCATCAACTCTTCGGCACTCAGCTTTCTTTATAGTCCAACTCTCACATCCACACATGATCACTGGAAAAACCATAGCCTTGACTAGACGGACCTTTGTTGGCAAAGTGATGTCACTGCTTTTTAATGTGCTGTCTAGATTGGTCATAGCTTTTCTTCCAAGGAGCAAGGGTGTTGTAATTTCATGGCTGCAGTCACCATCTGCAGTGATTTTGGAGCCCCCAAAATAAAGTCTCTCACTGTTTCCATTGCTTCCCCATCTATTTGCAAAGAAGTGATGGGACCAGATGCCATGATCTTAGTTTTCTGAGAGGGAAATTTATACCTGTCAAATTATATATTAAAAAAAGATCTCAAATTAATAACCTAACTTTTCACCTTATGAAATTAGAAATATGAGCAAACTAAACCCAAGGCAAGCAGAAGGAAGGAAACAAAATAGGAGAGTGGAAATAAATAGAGAATGGGAAAAAAATCAATTAAATAAAAGTTGGTTCTTTGAAGAGATCAACAAAACTGGTAAACCTCTACCCAAACTGACAACAAAACAAAAACCACCGCCCCTCCCCCCCACACATAACTAAAATCTGAAATGAAAGAAAAGAATCACTATCAAGTTTACAGAAATAAAAGGATTGTAAGAGAGTATTATGAACAGTTTTATGCCCATAAATTAGATAATCCAGATGAAGCAGACAAATTCATAGAAACACAAATTACTGAAACTGACTCAAGGAAATATAGAAAATCTGAATAGATACATATCAAATAAAGAGACTGAATTAGTAATTTTTGAAGTGTTTTTGTTTGGCTGTGGCACACGACTTGTGGGATCTTAGTTCCACAACCAGGGATCGAACCTGGCCATGGCAGTGAAAGCATGGAGTCCTAACCATTGGCCTGCTAAGCAATCTCCTGAATTAGTGATTTAAAAACCACCCCCCTCCTGGCGTCTCTGGCATCTCTGCATGTGGCACATAGAGCTGAGGTGTTTACGGGGCCATTTCCTCCCAGGAGCTCTGCTCTGAAGTGCGGGTTGCGAGTCCTCTGCCCGTGGCCTTCTGTGAGCCGGTGAAGCTAGACTAAGAACAGAGAGGGGGCGAGGCTGAGAAATCTGAGCCCCGCTCATCGCTGTGGTGGTCATCGTGTCCACATCCAGTGCCGCCCCCCAGTGTCTTCTGGCCTGTCCCCCATCAGCACTGCGCTTGTTTGGGCAGTGTCCTCTGCCAGAACAAATGCATTGCTCAGTCACTGCCCTTCCTTCCTCCTGGATGGCCCTGTCCAGCCCACCCCCCGTAGACTCCGAAACTCTCCTGTCTCTCGCTCACTTGTCCTCCAAGGTGTTTGTATCACTTATGATTAGGTTTGGTTGCTTGTTTCTGGAAACCCTAAATTACAACTGCCCAGGCACTTCATTTCTGTTGCTCTCAAGGAGTCCGGAGGTAGCCATTCCGGGGCTGCTGCCAGGCTGCAGGGTCTCAGGAACCCAGGCTTTTCCGATGTTATTGCTCTGCCCTGTGGGACTCCTCATCGTCCAATATGGCTGCTCAAGTGCCAGCAGAATGTGGAATGGATCTACGTTCCAGCCAGCAGCATGAAGGAAGAGGAAGACTCATTCCTTCCCTTAAAGACCCTCTCTAGCAACTTCCTGTATATCTTACAGGCCAGAACTGAATCTGTTGTCACACATAGTTGCAAAGGAGGCTGAGGCAGGTATAGCTTACCCTAAGTAACGTATACAGCGTGAAAGATGTGTGCATGTGTCTGGACTTGGGTGATCACATCCAAGACCAAGACAGAGGATCTCAGTGCCTTCAGAGACTTCCTGTGTGGCTCCCAGTTTCGAGACCTCCCCCAGTTCTGCAAAATTTGACAAATCTGTACAGTCCTGTGGCCACCACCGCAATCCACACACAGAAGAGTTTCATCATCCCTACTTCCCCTTGTGGCTGGCCCCTACCCCACTCTCAGCTCCCGTCAGCCGCGGATGTTTTCTGTTCCCCACAGTTTTATCTTACCTATTAAGTCATATAAATGGAATCACGTAGTGTGTAGGCTTTGTCACTGGCTCCTTCCGCTCAGGGCAATGCCTTTGCGATTCACCCATGTTGTAGGATCTCCATAGTTCACACCTCTTCGGGGCAGACTAGTGCTTCATTGCACAGTAATTCATTCTCCAAGTGAAGGACATTTGGAGTGCTTCAGGCTTTGGGTAATTATGAGAAAAACCACTTTAAACGTTTGTGTGCAAGTTGAAGGAAACTAAGTTTTCGCTTTTCTTGGGTAAATTTCTGGGAGGGAGATTGCTGGGTCATAGGCTTCACTGCGAAATTGTTTTCCTTTTGTGACCTCACCAGTGATGTTGCTCTGCACCCTCATCAGCAGTTGGTCATGTCAATTTCTTATAAAAATTATAGTCATTCTTGAGAATTCCCTAGTGGTCCAGTGGTTAGGACTCAGTGCTTTCACTGTGGTGGTTCCAAGTTCGTTTCCTGGATAGGGAACTAGGATCACACAAGCCTTGCAGTGCAGCCAAAAAAAGGTTTTTTTAGTCATTCTAGTGTGGTATTGTATCGTGGTTTTAAATTATCTTTTCCTAACGACTAACGATATTGAGACTCTTTTCGTGTGCATATGTGCCATCCAATATGTCTTTTAAAATATTTGCCTGTTTAAAAAAGGGGGGGCTCCCCTGGTGGCTCAGTGGTAAGGAATCTGCCTGCCAACGCGGGAGACAGAGTTTCGATTCCTGGTCTGGAAGCTCCCACATGCCAAGGAGCAACTAAGCCCACAACGGTTCCACCTGTGCTGTAGAGCCCAGGAGCCGCAACTGAGCACACGGGCTACATCTGAAGCCCTGCGCCGCAGGGCCTGTGCTCCTCAACAAGAGAAGCCACCACGCGGAGAAACCAGTGCCCGGCAATGAGAGAGGAGCCCCAGTTTGCCGCAACTGGAGAAAAGCCGGCATAGCAACAAAGACCTGGTACAAATAAATAAATAAATAAAATTATTTCCAAAAAAATCTTTAGAAAAAGGAGTTGTTTGGATTTTCTTATTGCTGAGTTTTGAGAGTTCTTTATAAGTTCCAGCTAAAGATCCTTTATCAGATCTATAATATTATAGTTATTTTCTCCTAATCTTTGGCTTGCCTTTTTACTCTCTAAACGGTGTCCTCTTTTAAAGACTACACAGTATGTGGAATTTTCTTCAACCAGGAACTGAACCCTCGCCTCCTGCATTGGAAGCTCAGAGTCTTAATCACTGACTGTACTGCCAGCCAAGTCCCAACAGTGTCTTTTGAAGAGCATAAGTTCTTCATTTTGATGAAGTCCAGTTTGTCAAGTTTTTTTTTAATGGATTGTGCTTTTGGTGTCACATCTAAGAAACCTTTGTCTAATACAAGGTCCCCCCAATTTTTTCCTGATGTTTGGTTCTAGAACTTGTACAGTTTTAGCACTTACATTTAAGTCTATGATCCATCTTGAGTTAGTTTTTGATTAATGTGTGAGGTAGTGACTTTATTTTGATGGCGGTAATACATGTACAGATTTGAAAACACCATGTCTTAAAATAAAAGGCAATCCCAGGCCCTCACTCCACCCTAGACCTCTCAAAGGCAACCATTATCAACTCATTTAACTTTTTCTTCTGGTGTTTATCTCCATATAGCATGCTCATAACTCTTGATTTTTAACATTAGACACTTTCTGAGTTGCTGTCATTGCGGATCAGGTTCTTTCTTACACTTCCCCACGCATCCCCTCCCCGATCCATCACAATGCCAGTGTAGCTGTGTAACAGTTTTGGTAATTATTCAGTTCACTGCTGATCTCATAATGACTGTATACATGCTACTCACAGCTAAGCAAAACAGTGTGTTATGATGCCACCTCTCTCCTAAGACTCTTTTCTTCTTTTACAGTAACAGTTCATATATTTTCACTTGTTTGATTTTGTAAGTGTTTTGTAAATGGTAAGTTATCCCCATGTTCTTTGACAAGCTCTATGAGACCTCTCCACACAGTACGATAGAATCAGATCATCTCTTAAGTGTTTCTGCTTCTTGTTTTCTTTAGATTTCCCTCCGACTAAGGTCCGTCTAGTCAAGGCTATGGTTTTTCCAGTAGTCATGTATGGATGTGAGAGTTGGACTATGAAGAAGGCTGAGTACTGAAGAATTGATGCTTTTGAACTGTGGTGTTGGAGAAGACTCTTGAGAGTCCCTCGGACTGCAAGGAGATCCAACCAATCCATTCTGAAGGAGATCAGCCCTGGGATTTCTTTGGAAGGAATGATGCTGAAGCTGAAACTCCAGTACTTTGGCCACCTCATGCAAAGAGTTGACCCATTGGAAAAGACTCTGATGCTGGAAGGGATTGGGGGCAGGAGGAGAAGGGGATGACCAAGGATGAGATGGCTGGATGGCATCACTGACTTGATGGATGTGAGTCTGAGTGAACTCCGGGAGTTGGTGATGGATAGGGAGGCCTGGCATGCTGCGATTCATGGGGTCCCAAAGAGTCAGACACGACTGAGCGACTGAACTGAACTGAACTGAACTTGCTCCTTTGAACGGGCGCCCTCCAGGCCTGCCCCTACCTGCCCTCCTGGGGCTGCTCCTCACCTGGGAGGGCCCTTCCTGTCTCCTTTCTCAGACACTCGTCTTCCTCTTTCCTGGTTGGTTCCCCAGTTTGGGTGGATACTTCACTTCCTCCAGAGCATCCTAAGGCAGTGCCCCAGAGATCCTGTGTGACCGAAATGTCTTTATTCTGTTTTCACTCTTGTGTGGAGTCTGGTTGCTGTACAGAAATCCAGTTTGGGTATCCTTTTTCCTCAAAATGTCCCACTTGTCTCCAATGCTGTCGAGAAGTCTGAAGCCATTCTGATGGCAGATTCCTTGGGCAAGTTTTCTCATTTTCTTCCCCCTGGACTCTTGTAGTGGACATGATGTGGATGAGGTGCAGACCCGCCAGCCAGGGTTCTGGGAGCAGAGGGGGGGGGTGGCACTGGGGTTTCATTTTCCACTCTCATAGTCTCTCATAACTTCCCCATCTTCAGCTGGGCCTCAGTGCCCTGTCCAGAGCCCCCTGGTTCATTTTGCCAGATGCAGGGTTGCCTCCAGATGAAATATGCAATGCTCTGGATGCTGGATTTGAATGTCAGATAAGCAATAATTAGTGTTTTAGAATAAGTATATTCCATGCAATATTTGGGGCATACTTATACTAAAAGAATTTTTGTTGTTTGTCTGAAATTCAAATTTGGTTTAGCTGCTATTTTTCATTTGCTAAATATGGCCTTCCTATCCAAAATCAACTATGTTTCTATAAACTAGCAAGAAACAATCTGTAAATTGTTACCCAACAATTACATTTAAAATAGCACAAAAATGCTTTGGAATAAATTTAACCAAAGTGCAAGATACATGGAAAACTACAAAACTTCACTGAAATAATATCTAAATAAATGGAAAGATGTCTGTGTTCATGGATTAGAAGACCTAATATTGTTAAAATGGCAATATTGCCCAAATTGATATACAGTTTCGATGCAATTCCCATACAAATAAGAGCTGATTAATTTACCAAAATTGACAAAGCTGATTCTAAAATTTATATGGAAATCTGAGACCCAGAATAATCAAAATAACCTAGAAAAAGAAGAACAACATTGCAAGATTCACACTTCCAAATTTCAGAACTTACTGTGAAGCTCCAGTAATTAAGAGTATCTTACTGGCATATAGACAGACACATCAATGGAAGATAACTTAGAACCCAGAAATAAACTCATACAGTTGTGGTCAGGTGATTTTCAGTAAAGATGCCAAAATAATTCAATGGGGAAAATAAAGAGTTTTTTCAACAAATGGTCCTGGGACCACCAGATGTCTGACAGCAAAAGAATGTAGTTGGACCCCTCTTATACTGCATATAAAATTTAACTCACGATGGATAAAAGACTTAAATGTAAGAACTAAAACTAACTTTTCTTAGAAGAAAACATAAGTGTAAATCTTCTTGAGCTTGGACTGGACAATGGTTCTTGGATATAACACCTGAAGTGCACAAGTAACAAGAGAAAAAAAAAAGATAAGGGTCTTGTGTCTAGACTATATGAAGAACACTTAGACAAATAGTCCAATCTTAGAATGAATGAAGTATTTGGGTAGATATCTCTCTAAAGAAGGTATATGAATGACCAATAATTTCATGAAAAGATGCTCATCATCAGGAAAATGCAAATTAAAATCACAATGAGAGACTTTCTTGGTGGTCCAGTCATTGAGAATCTGGATGCAGATTTGCAGTGCAGGGGACATGGGTTTGATCCCTGGTCAGGAAACTGATGTCACATGCCAAGGAGCAACTAAGCCAGAGCACTGCAACATCTGAACCCACATGCTTCAATGAAGAACTCACCTGCCACAGCTAAGACCCTGTGCAACCAAATAAGTAAATATTAAAACAAAAAAAACAGGAGATGCCACTTCCCACAGATCGTTGTTATCAGTCATGTGTGGTAAGTCATGTGTGACTCTTTGTGACCCGATGAACTGTAGCACGCTATGTTCCTTTGTCTTCCACTATCTCTGGGAGTTTGCTCAAATTCATGTCCATTGAGTTGGTTATGCTATCTAACCATCTCATCCTCTACCCTCCCCTTCTCCTTTTGCCTTCAGTCTTTCCCAGAATCAGGGTCTTTTCCAATGAGTTGGCTCTTTGCATCAAGTGGCAAAAGTATTTCAGCTTCAGCTTCAGCATCAGTCTTTCCAATGAATATTCAGGGTTGATTTCTTTAGGATTTTCTTTAGGATCTCCTTGCAGTCCAAGAGACTCTCAAGAGTCCAACACTACAATTCAAAAGCATCAGTTCTTTGGGACCCAAACTTCTTTATGGTCCAATTCTCACATCTATTGGTATCTGACTACTGGGAAAACTATAGTTTTGACTAGATGGACCCTTGTTGGCAAAGTAACATCTCTGCTTTTTAATACACTTTCTAGGTTTGTCATAGCTTTCCTTCCAAGGAGCAAGTGTCTTTTAATTTCATGTCTTCAGTCGCCATCTGCAGTGATTTTGAAGCCCAAGAAAATAAAATCTGTCACTGTTTCCACTTTTCCCCCTGTTTTTGCCATGAAGTGATGAGACCGGATGCCATGATCTTAGTTTTTTGAATGTTGAGTTTTAAGCCAGCTTTTTCACTCTCCTCTTTCACCAACATCAGGAGGCTCTTTAATTCCTCTTCACCTTCTGTCATTAGTGTGGTATCATCTGCATATCTGAGGTGCTTGATATTTCTGCTGGCAATCTTGATTCCAGCTTGTGATTCATTCAGTCCAACATTTCCCATGATGTACTCTGCATATAAGTTAAATAAGTAAGGTGACAATATACAGCCTTGTCTTACTCCTTTCCCAATTTGGAACCAGTCTGTTGTTTCATATCTGGTTCTAACTGTTGCTTCTTGACCTGCATACAGGATTCTCAAGAGACAGATAAAGTGGTCTGGTACTTCTATCTCTTTCTACAGTTTATTGTGATCCACACAGTCAAAGGCTTTAGTGTAGTCAATGAAGCAGAAGTAGATGTTTTTCTGGAACTCCTTTACTTTCTCCATAATCCAAGGAATTTTGGCAATTTGATCTCTGGTTCCTCTGCCTTTTCTATATTCAGTTTGTGCTTCTGGAAGTTTATGGTTCATGTACTGCTGAAGCCGAGCTTGAAGGATTTAGAGCATAATCTTCCTAGCATGCAAAATGAGTGCAATTGCATCGTAGTTTTAACATTCGTTGGCACTGCCCTTCTTTGGGATTGGAATGAAAACTGACTTTTTCCAGTCCTTGTGTCCACTGAGCATCATTTCCGCTTTGGCCCATCTGCTTCATTCTTTCTGGAGCTCTTTGTAATTGCCCTCCATTCTTCCCCAGTAATATATTGGACATCTTCTTACTTGGGGGGCTCATCTTCTGGCGCCGTATCTTTTTGCCTTTTCATACTGTTCATGGGGTTCTTATGACAAGATACTGGAGTGGTTTGCCATTCCCTCTTCCAGTGGACTGGATTTTGTCAGAACTCTCCACTATGACCTGTCCGTCTTGGGTGGCCCTGCACTGCATGGCTCATAGCCTCACTGAGTTACACAAGGCCCTTTGCTATGACAAGGCTGTAATCCATGAAGTTGCCCTATGACCCAGCAATTCCACTCTTAAATATATGCCCCCCAAAACTGAAAACATGTTTAAACAAAAACTTGTACCGGAATGCTCATAGCAGCACTCTTCACAAGAGTCAAAAAGTGGCAACAACTTATTAAATAATGAGATAAATAAATAAAAATGGATAAATAAAAGATGGTTTATCCCATTCAGTTGATATAGCAAAAAGAAATGAAGTACTGACATCTGCTAAACACAGGTGAGCACTAAAAACATCGTGCTCAGTGAAAGAAGACAGTCCCAGAGACCATAAATTGTGTGAAGTATTGAGAATAGGTAGTCCATAGAGACAGAAGTCGGATTGGTGTTTGCCAGGGGTGGGGGGTGGTAGAGGAAATGAGCGGGTGACTGCTAAAGTGTGTGCAGTTTCTGTTTTTCTAAGAAGTATGAGTAGGCTGATTTTATTTATTATTATTAATTTAATGGAATATAATTGCTTTACAACTGTGTGTTATTTTCTGCTGGACAGCAAAGTGAGTCAGCCACATGTATACAGGCTGCTGCTGCTAAGTCTCTTCGCGACTCCTTGGACTGCAGCCCACCAGGCTCCTCTATCCGTGAGATTGTCCAGGTGAGAGCACTGGAGTGGGTCACCATCGCCTTCTCCAGATATATGCATATATCCCCTCTTTTTTAAATTCCTGTCCCATTTAGGTCACCACAGAGCACTGGGTTGGGTTCCCTGTGCTGTAGAGTAGGTTCTCATTATGCACAGGTGGATTTTAGATAATACCTATTTGTATCAGAGAATGACAAGGAGGAGCTGAGATCTGTGAATAATCAGTGGATTCTCTTCATCCAGGTGTCACAGTCCCAAGTGTCTTTACAAGTTATCTCCTCCTATCTTTGGGATTTCTTTTTGGGGTGATAAAGAGTTCTAAAACTGGTTGTGGAGGCTTCCTTGTTGGTCCAGTTGTTAGAACTCCATGCTTCCAATGCAGGGGGCCTGATTTCCATTCCTGCTTGGGGAACTAAGACCCCACATGCTACACAGTGGAGGCCAAAATTAATAATTAAAATAAATAAAAATTTAAAAATTGGCTGTGGTGATGGCTGCACAGCTCTGAATAGTATAGTATAAATCATTGAACTGTACATTTTAAGTGGGTAGACTTTATGGCATGTGAATTTTATCTCAAAAAAGCTGTTATATGGCAAAAACCCAAAAATAGACAAATAAACTACCCACAAAGGAAAACCCAGGACCAGAAGTTTCACAGGGGATTTCTACCACATGTTTAAAGAAGACTTGGCACCAAATCTTTTGCAAGCTCTTCCAAAAATAAAAGAGGAAGGAACACTTCCCAACTTCTACTACGAAATCAGGTACTTGGTACCAACACCAGATAAAGACAACACAAAGAAAACTATAGACCAACATCTCATGAATATACAAGGGCTTCCCTGATATCTCAGTAAAGAATCCACCTGCAATGTAGCAGACCCAGGTTCGATCCCTGGGTTGGGAAGATCCCCTGGAGAAGGGAAAGGCCACCCACTCCAGTATTCCGGTCTGGAGAATTCCATGGGCCATTTAGTCCATGGGGTCACAAAGTGTTGGACACAACTGAGCATATAAACAAATTCTCAATTGATTGTTAACAAACCTAATCCAGGAACATGTACAGTGGATTACACACCATAATTAAGTAGAATTTATCCCAGGAATGTAAGCTTGGAATAAAATATGAACATCAATGTAATGCATCACCTTAATAGAATAAAGAACAAAAATGACATAATCCTTTCAGTAGATACAGGAAAAGCATTTGACAAAATCCAACCACCCCCCCATGATAAAACATAAACAACTAAAGATGGCACAGAAATTGCTCAATAAGATAAAGGAGGTTTATATTAGTTTGTAAGAGTTAATATATTTTATGGAGAAAGATTATACTTTCAGGCTAACAGCAAGAACAAATTTTCTATTCAGCAGTGTACTGGAGGTTCCAGCCAAAGAAAATAGGCAAGAAAAATAAAAAACATCACTATTGGAAGGGAAGAAGTAAAACTTTCTCTATTTGCAGATGACATCTAGTATGTGGAAAAACTTAAGAAATCCCCTATGAAATTTTGGGAATGAAAACACAAGTTCAACAGGATTATAGGATACAAGATCAATATACAAATTTTAATTGTATTTCTGTACACTAACAAAGAAATATCTGAAAAGGAAATTAAAAGGCAATTGCATTTGCAATCATATCCAAAAAAATGAAATACTTGGGAATAAACTAAAGAAGTACAAGACGTGTTCACTGAAAACAATAAACATTGTGATGCTGTAACACCACTTTGTGATGGTGTTACAGGCTCCGAGGGGACTCTGCGTTGCTGTCAGTGAAGCTCTCCGTGTTCAGTTTGGGTAGTTTACCCTCCTCCATCCTGGGCTTCCTCAAGCTGGCTGCTGGCAATAGGCATTACTCTTGGCCCCACGTGGGCGCCAGGCACTGTTTCTGCGTACTCTTTTGGTTGTTTTTTCCTCCCCGCAAGGAGTTGTTTCTCACATGCACGTGCGTGTCAGCACTCGGTTGGATACTTGAGGGTGGCCCTCTAGCCTCGGAACTCTCCGTCTGTGCAGCCTTCTCCTCCCCAGGGTCCAGCACCACGAGGCGCAGCTGCCTGGTGTCCCGGGGCTCTCCACGCCGTCTCTACAGGAATCCTCTCAGCTCTGCTTGCGTGCCTCTTCTCCTGGCGTGGGTTTGGGAGCACTCTCCAGGCAATAAGCTGGGGCAACCACTGTCCACTGATCTGTTCTCCTGTCTCTTATGGATCTCCATCCTTTGCTACCTGGTGTTCAGTTTCTGGAAAACAGTTGTTTCATATATTTTGTCTCTTGTTCTACATATTTTGTCTGGTTTCTGCTACTATATTTTGGTTGAGCGTAGAAGTCTTAGTAATTATTCTTTGTCTTGGAAAACATAGTTTTTACAAACATTTATTGTGTTAATATGTAATAATGTTCTTATTGATTTTAAATAAATTGATCAGTCAGTTCAGCCGCTCAGTTGTGTCCGACTCTTTGTGACCCCATGAATCGCAGCACACCAGGCCTTCCTGTCCATCACCATCTCCCGGAATTCACTCAGACTCAGGTCCATCGAGTCAGTGATGCCATCCAGCCATCTCATCCTCTGTTGTCCCCTTCTCCTCCTGCCCACAATCCCTCCCAGCATCAGAGACTTTTCCAATGAGTCAGCTCTTCGCATGAGGTGGCCAAAGTATTGGAGTTTCAGCTTTAGCATCAGTCCTTCCAAAGAACACCCAGGACTGGTCTCCTTTAGATGGACTGGTTGGATCTCCTTGCAGTCCGAGGGACTCTCAAGAGTCTTCTCCAACACCACAGTTCAAAACCATCAATTCTTTGGTGCTCAGCTTTCTTCAGAGTCCAACTCTCACACCTATACATGACCACTGGAAAAACTATAGCCTTGACTAGACGGACCTTTGTTGGCAAAGTAATGTCTCTGCTTTTCAATATGCTATTTAGGTTGGTTCTAACTTTCCTTCCAAGGAGT
>SJYV01028896.1:0-11722 GCA_006410875.1 Neotragus pygmaeus | reverse complement strand
TCGCTCAATCATGTGCGACTCTTTGTGACCCCATGGACTGCAGCACACCAGGCCTCCCTGTCCATCACCAACTCCCGGAGCTCACTCAAAATCATGTCCATTGAGTCGGTGATGCCATCCAACCATCTCATCTTCTGTCGTCCCCTTCTCCTCCCACCTTCAATCTTTCCAGCATCAGGGTCTTTTCCAATGAGTCCGTTCTTCATACCAGGTGGCCAAAGTATTGAAGTTTCAGCTTCAGCATCAGTCTTTCCAATGAACACCCAGGACTGATCTCCTTTAGGATGACTGGTTGGATCTCCTTGCAGTCCAAGGGACTCTCAAGAGTCTTCTCCAATACCACAGTTCAAAAGCATCCATTCTTTGGCGCTCAGCTTTCCTTATAGTCCACCTCTCACATCTTTTAGCTCTTCATTAACAGAGACACTGATGTTTCTTTCCATAAATCTCAGGTATCCTTGGAAAGCAACTGAAAGGTAAAACGATAAGATGGCAGAGCATTCCAACTCCCTTTTGGATTGCCAGGGAGACTAACGTCGTTTGTAGTCAGAGTTGAGTTCCTCCGGATCTGGGCGCTCCTGGTTGAAAGATAGGATGTCTGCAGGAATACAAGGCTGCCTCCACGTGTGTTTTCCTCGCAGCACTGAGAATATGACCGCATAGAGGAGGTGGTCGCGGCCCCGTTGATGACATGGCCTCTGCCTGGCTTTTGTATAGTTTTGAAGTTGAGCTTTATGGTGGAGGTAGTAAGTTAATGACTGCACTTTGGAACCTTTTGTTCATGGTGGAAAACACCTTTTTTTTAAAAAAAATTCTATTTTAGATGTGGACCATTTTTTAAGTCTTTATTGAATTTGTAATGTTGCTTCTGTCTTACGTTTGGGTTTTTTGGCCACAAGATGTGTGGGATTTTAGCTCCCCAACCAGGGATGGAACCTGCAGCCCCTGTATTGGAGAGTGAAGTCGTAATCCACCAGGGCCCTCCCAGAAGATACTTAAGGAATCCCTTTACCTCACTTGCCATTTGAAGAAATTCAATTATGATGCAGAATAAAATATAATAAAAAAAGTGCAGATCACAGTCTGACGTAACCCTAAAAGATGATAATATTTTCTCAATCTTATGGAAGTTTAATGCTCCCTTTTCTTTTTCGCTGTAGCATTATCATTGACTATGATCATTTATTGTCAGAATCCTGGCATGAGATGTGACTCTCACAAAAGCATGTGAACTGGACCCATTTTTCATTTCTAAAGGAAGCAGACCATGCCTTCATCTTTGCACTTGAAGCTGCTGTTGACTCGCAGCCGGGCTGAGGTGGGAAATGCTCTGACGTGAGCACCTTCCACAGCTCTGCTTTTGGCAGGGTCCTCTCCCTTGCTCCCAAGAGCCCAGCCTTCCGAGGTCGTGGTGGCTCAGAGGGTAAAGCATCTGCCCGCAACACGGAAGACCCAGGTTTGATCCCTGGATTGGGAAGATCCCCTGGAGAAGGAAATGGCAATCCACTCCAGTACTCTTGCCTGGGAAATCCCATGGACCAAGGACCCTGGTAGGCTACAATCCATGGGGTCACAAAGAGTTGGACACGACTGAGCGACTTCCCTTTCTTTCTTTTCTTTCCTTCCTTGGTCCCAAGAGCCCAGCCTTTCAAGGTCGTGGAGGGACCACAGCCCCCCGCCCGCTGAGCCCCAGCCAGGACTGGTGGCACGCACCCCTCGGGTCCTGTCCTCAATGTGCGAATGGGCCTCCCTGAGACCATTTCAGAAGCTGAATGTCGCCTCGTCGGCCTTGTTGGCGAGGAGAGACCAGGGTGGGCTGGGGGGTGAACTTGGACGGGGCCTCGGGAAGGCGGGGGGTGCGGGGAGGGTGGTTCAGGCAGGGACCCAGGGCCGACGCTGGGGTTCTAGATGTGGAGATGACCTGGTGCCGTTGGTCTCGGGGGCTTGGGGGCCGGTAACCAGGGCGAGGTGGGGAAGGTATGTCACCAGGGCCCACGTTGTGCAGGAGGCCGGGCCCTGGTCTGAAGGTCGCAGGAAGTGGTTTCAGAGGTTTGGGCAACAGCGTGAACCCAGCCAGCACGGGGAGGACCTGTGCTTTGACTTTGTACCTGTGCTCCGGCTGCCCTCGGGGCGGGTCACAGGCTGCGGCCCCCAGCAATGTTTGCTTCTCACCGTCTGGGAGGCCCGCAGGCCAAGATCCAAGTGTGGGCGGCTTTGGCTCCTCTCAAGGCCCCTCTGCTCGGGTCACAGGGCCGCCGTCCGCCGTGTCCTCACAGGCTGCCCCCCACCATGTGTACACCTCCGTGTCTGTGTTTCCAGATTTCCAGCAGCCAGATTGGATTAGGGCCCCCTCTGAAGACCTCGTCTTAATGTCATCACCCCTTTATTGTGTCCAAATGCAGCCCATTCTAGGGCCCTCGGGCTTCCCAGGTGGCTCAGTGGCAGAGAATCCACCTGCCAGTCCAGGAGACACAGGAGACGTGGGCTCCATCCCTGGGCTGGGAAGATCCCTGGAGGAGGGCATGGCTACCCACTCCAGTATTCTTGCCTGGAGAGTCCCATGGACAGAGGAGCCTGGCGGGCTGCAGTCCATTGGGTCACAAAGAGTCAGACACGACTGAGCAGGCACACACAGGCATCAGGACTCCCACACAGGAATCTGGGGGGCACGCTGCAGTCTGAAAGTGCCCACATAGAGAGCGTGCTTCTGTGTGTGAGTTGAAACAGCCTAGCACTATCGGGGACTGATCCGTTTAGATTTTTGTAACACCAGATGTGTTCATTAAAGAGCAGTCCCTTTAGGAACACCTACCTGCATGGCACACCCCTCGTGCACAGAGAACTTATAATACTGTGCCCAGTGTGCCCAACAGCTGCCTGCCCGTCCCACTCCCCCCGGGACCCCAGCCGAGCCACACTGACCCGCTTGTGCCTGCAAGCACCCCCGCAGTCATCCATCCTGGGGGCTGCGCACTTGCTGCTCCTTTCGCTGGAACATTCTCCCCAAGATGTCTGCGCAGCTCTCTGCTGTGTTCCTGCCAGGGTCTGCGCCCTTTTAAGCGAGGCCCTCCCTGGCCAGCCGTGTGCAGCCGTGCCCTCCCCAGTCCCCTCCCTCATGCTTGAGTGCCCATCAGACACCCAGACTTGTCCCCACCGGAGAGACTGCCCTGGGGCAACGGGGACTAAGCGTGTGTCGCGGCTATTTCCATCTTCCTCCGATACACAGAGGGCACGGCCACACAGAGGGATTCCCGGCCGGGTCAGCTCTGGTTCCTGAGACGAGCTCTTGTTTAGAGATTTTTCATTTTGGGGGGAGTGGTGGTTAGGATTTGGTTCTGTCACTGCCAAGGACCTGGGTTCAGTCCCTGGTCAGGGAACTAAGATCCTACAAGCCGCTTGAGCAAAATAAAAATAAAATAAAATAAAATAAAATATGTTCCTTTTCTTACTGAGCTTATCAAGAGTCAAGCGGAAGAAGAATGGCCGACAATGTCACTCTTTTGATTATGAGTTCAGGTGTGTCTCCACTGGCCAGTGATGCTTCAGATTAAGGGAAGCCAGTGGTCCTCCAGGTCTTCCAGTGTTTTCACCGATGGCTTCTCTCTTCTCCCAGGAGATCGGAGCTGGGCAGTGGGACCAGCTCCTCCCGATGGAGATGGTGGACACAGAGAGCCCCATCGGTCCCCTCTCCCCACTGGAGGCTGATGACCTGGAAAGCCCGCTCTCGGCAGACTTCCTACAAGAGATGGGAACCATTCAAGAGATTTCTCAGTCTATTGGGGAGGACAGTTCCGGAAGCTTCAGTTTTACAGAATACCAGTACTTAGGAAGTGGTCCAGGATCAGATGGCTCCGTTATTACAGGTAAGCATACCACTTCCTGAAAAGCTTTACTCAGACATGTTTTTTCCGCAGAGAACAGCATCTGCTTCACCTGGAGGAGAAGTCGCGTCTTTCTGCATTGAAATCTCCAGCCATGAGAGCGTGACATTCAGTGCCACTGGACTTTTGAGGCGTCTCACAGTGTGTCCTTTTTATAAAAGCTGGACATGAGTCACATAATGCTTGAAATTCAGCTGGCAGCTGCTTTTTTTTTTTTTTAATGGTGTGGGTTTATGTTTCTTTAAAGCAGAGACTCCTATTGTAATAAAAATCACTGTCTTGTCTGGGAATGGATATGAACCATCTCCCTACTCTTTTGTAAACTTTCACGTATGGGATGGATAAACAGCAGAGCCCTGCGGCACAGCGTGGAGAACTACCTTAAATTTGTCATTGTTGTTCAGGCGCTCGGTTGTATCTGACTCTTGGCGACCCCACGGACTGCACCACACCTGGCTCCTCTGTCCTCCACTCTCTTCCAGAGTTTGCTCAAATCCACATCCATCGAGTTGATGATCTAACTATTTCATTCTCTGCCACCCTCTTCTCCTTTTGCCTTCAGTCTTTCCCAGCATCAGGGTCTTTTGCATATGATAAACCATAATGGAAAGGAATATTTTGAAAAAGAATATATATATGTATATGTGTACAACTGAATCGCTTTGCTGAACAGCAGAAATTAATATAATGTGGCATATCAACTATGCTTCAGTAAAAAAAAAAATTAAAACTGTAAAAAAAGGAATTTTAAGATGGTGATGGTAAAAAAAACAAAAAAGAAGAACTACATCAAGCATCAGGTGAGGCAGATACAAAGCAGTAAAATGTGGGGTCTAGTCTGGTAGCCTCACTGGGAAGAGGAATTTACGGCACAGTCCATCTCTCAGGGCAACATGTAAGCCGCCCCGGAGACTTCTCTGGCGGTCCAGTGGCTAGGATTCCAGCGCCTCCACTGCAGGGGACATGGGTTCAGTCCCTGGTTGGAGAACTAAGATTCTTCAAGCCTTGCAGCATGCCCCCCTGAAAAAAAAGCCACCCTGGGATAATGTGATGTAAACTGCACCCTTGATTTAAAGGAGGCTCCTTTGGAGGTGGACTTGACTCCACTGTCCTTCTTGGGGTTGGGACTGGAGGAGTCAGGATTGAACCGGCCAGGAGGTGTGTGTGCTGTTTTCCCCTCCGACCATGGATTATCCCGGCTCCCTTGGGAGAACCGAGAAGGCTCTCCCGGCAGCGTCTGGGGGAGGCCTCTGTTTCTTCCACCCCCACGGCTCCCCTCGTGTCCAGGGCTCGCTCCCGCACCGTCCTCTCCCATGTCCCCACCCCAGGAAGATGGTTTCCGATACTCTGCGCTGACCTTCAGTGACGGCGGGAGAGGGAGGCTGGAGGTTGGCTGGCAGCCATGTTCACGGATAAACCCATGTCATGGAGAGTGCGGTTGAGGGTGCATGACCCGCGAGCCTGCTGGGGTGGACGTTGCTTCACCTCACGCACAGGGGTCTGCACTGCGGTGGTGTTTGTGACAGGGTGTGCACCATGGCAGAAAGGCAGGAAGGGGAGCTTACAGAAAGTGACCAGACACACGTCCTGGCCTCTCGGCCACTGGGTGTGTGGTCATCCATGTTTACTTCCCTCCAGTTCTCTTTATCATGGTTAATTAAACCTTTTGATCATTTAGAATCATCTCATAATCCGTAAAATCTTTGTCTCGTTAGGTTTTTCATTGCTATTGTTACCAATTCATTTGAGAGAGAAAATGATTTCTTATTTGTAAATTCGACTTTTCATCCTCGTCTCTAATGGCTCCCTTGGTGATATTTCTAAGTTATGTAACTTGCAGATACGGGAGGGCCCTCTATAAAATCTGTTCATGGTCAACGTTACACCTAGGAGATTGGACGGGTGAGACCGTTTGCTCTGCCAGTGTGTATTTCCCGCCCTACCCCCAATTTTTCTTAGCTAGCTTTATTGACATAAAAACTTCACGTATCCGAACAGTGCCATCAGATGCACACACACAGAGACTCGTGCAGCCAGCCATCGGCACAGTCAAACGGCAGCCGCATCACCCCAGCGCTCACTTAACGCCGTTTCGTGATCCCTCCTCCCACCAGGCCTCCCTCTCCCAAAGCAGCCGCAGTTTGTATTTCCTAGAATTTTATATAAATGGGATCATACAGTGTGTTCTCTTTTTAGTCTAACTCCTTTCACTCAGCCAAATTATCTTTAGATTCATCTGCATTGACAGCGTGTATCAACAGTTCATCTTTTTAAATTTCCTGTCTGGGTTTACCATGGTTTGTTTATCCACGTTGCTGATAAACGTCCGGCTGTCTCCAGGTCTTGGCTGTTACAGACACAGCTGCTGGGAAGGTTCACGTACACATCTCTGTGTGAACAGTGCTTCCACTTCTCTTGGGTAAATAGGAATAGATCATGTTCTGCTTCTTTGCATGTTTTTGTTTTTTTTTTTTACAGTTTATTTTTAGATACCATACATTGTGGATTTTGTTGATGATGGATATTTTGTATTTACATTAATATTCTTAAGTCCTGTTCTGGGAGGCAGTTAAGTTTTAATGTGCAACATGCTGATCCTTTCAGGTCCTGTGGTTAAGCTTTGTTAGATGGGACCAGAGCAGTGCTGATTCTGGAGGTAATTTGCCCCAGTTCTGAGGCAAAACCCTTTTGAGTGTTTTACCCAGGGTCCTGAGGATTCTGAGATGCTCCATACTGTTCCCTCCAAACATTTGAGGTTGCTCTTGGAGTATCTTTTCTTTATCTTCCTTTTTTTTGGCCACACGCCATGGCTTGCCAGATCTTAGTTTTCCCAACCAAAGATTGAACCTAAGCCCTTGGCAGTAAAAGCCTGGGGTCCTAACCACTGGACCACCAGGAAATTCCCTGGAGTATCTTTCCTTTTAGGCTCTCTCAGCTGATGGAGCAGACATATATGTGTCCATACAAACCCACATATGTATATATGTCTGTATTTCTATATACAGCTGTCTGTCTCTATGTTAAGGTAATATAAGTTCAAACAAATGTCTATACCTCTAATCTACCACCCATGGACCACTTTAACTTCTTCTTCTTATCTGTGAGCTCACACTCCAACACTATCCACCATCCATTTAACCACCACCCATCCATCCATCCACCATCCACCATCCATCTAACCACCATCCATCCATCCATCCACCATCCACCCATCCATCCATCCACCATCCATCCATCCACCCACCATCCACCATCCATCCATCCACCATCATTAAGTGAACATTTAGATTTAGTTTTTCATTTCCGGTGTAGTGCCTTCTACTTCTGCTTCACTGACTACACCAAAGCCTCTGACTGTGTGGATCACAACAAACTCTGGAAAATTCTTCAAGAGATGGGAATACCAGACCACCTTACCCTCCTCCTGAGAAACCTGCATGCAGATCAGGAAGCAACGGTTAGAACTGGACATGGAACAACAGACTGGTTCCAGATTTGGGAAAGGAGTATGTCAAGGCTGTATATTGTCACCCTGCTTGTTTAACTTACATGCCGAGTATATCATGCAAAATGCCGGGCTGGATGAAGCACAAGCTGGAATCAAGATTGCCAGGAGAAATATCAATAATGTCATATACGCAGATGACACCACCCTTATGGCAGAAAGCAAAGAGGAACTAAAGAGCCTCTTAATGAAAGTGAAAGAGGAGAGTAAAAAAGCTGGTTTAAAACTCAACATTCAAAAAACTAAGACCATAGCATCTGGTCCCATCACTGCATGGGAAATAGATGAGGAAACAATGGAAACAATGACAGACTTTATTTTCTTGGGCTCCAATATCACGGCAGATGGTGACTACAGCCATGAAATTAAAACATGTTTGCGCCTTAGAAGAAAAGCTATGACAAAACTAGATAGCGTATTTAAAAGCAGAGACATTATTTTGCCTACGTCAAAGTTATGGTTTTTTTCCAGTAATCATGTACGGATGTGAGAGCTGGACAATTAAAAAAAGGCTGAGCGCCGAAGAATTGATGCTTTTGAACTGTGGTATTGGAGAAGACTCTTGAGAGTCCCTTGGACTGCAAGGAGATCCAAACAGTCCATCCTAAAGGAAATCAGTCCTGACAATTCATTAGAAGGATTGATGCTGAAGCTGAAACTTCAATACTTTGGCCACCCAATGCAAAGAACTGACTCACTGGAAAAGACCCTGATGCTGGGAAAGATTGAAGGCAGGAGAAGAAGGGGACGACAGAGGATGAGATGGCTGGATGGCATCACCGATTCGATGGACATGAGTTTGAGCAAGCTCCAGGAATTGGCAATGGACAGGGAAGCCTGGTGTGCTGCTGTCCATGGGGTCACAAAGAGTCGGACATGACCGAATGACAGAACAGCAAGTGTAGCGACCTCAGAACTGCTCCCCCAGGGCCCTGTGGGAAACAACCTTATCAGCTCAGGACAGTGACCAGGTGCAGTTCTCTTTTCCTCTGGACTCACAGACTCCATGCATTTCCAAGGTCATGCAGGCGAACACATCTTCATCAAGCGTTCCTACAAATGCTTCCCACACTTGTGATATAGTTAGGTTGTATAATTGCATTCTCTGTGCCATTCTGGAACCCCTGGACCTCCTCAATTTTCATTTATTTGCACACATTAAAGTTCACTCTGAACTGTAAAACTCTGTGGATTTTGACCAATAAATTATGTCTTGTATTCACCATTACAATTTCATATGAATAGTTTCACCACCTCGAAAAAGCCACTGTGCTTCACCCATTCAACCCTGCCTCCCTAACCCCACTCCAGCTGCTGATCTTTTTACCACCGATAGCTCTGCCTTTCCCCAAATGTCAGATATTAAGAATCACATATGTAGCCTTTCGGAACTGACCTCACCTATTGAGGGGCCTCCTGGCAATTAAGAATAAAGCTGCTAAAGCACTGTCCACAATAGCCAAGACGCGGAAACCTTCTAAACGTCCATCGACAGAGGACTGGATGAAGAAGGCGTGGTGCATATGTAGGCAGAACGGAATAGCACTCAGCCATGAAAAAGAGAAGTGCTTTCCATTTTCCTCAGCCATTTGGAGCAACACGGATGCAACAGGAGATTATCACACTAGGTAAGTCGTAAAGAGAGAGACCAATAGCATATGACATCAGCTACGTGTGGAATCTAAAGCTTGACAAGAAATGAGCATATTTACAAAACAGAGATAGAGAGCAGACGGGGTTCCCGAGGGGGAGGAGGGGAGGGCCGGGCGCTGGAACCAGCAGAGGCACACTGCNGTTGAGGGCAGGGGGTGGTTAGGCGGGGATCAGATCCTCAGAAAGCTGGTCTGGATATTGGATGGTGAGAGCGTGGAAGTTCATAAGCCTCCCCTTCTTTCCTAGACACCCTGTCCCCAGCCTCGAGCCCCTCATCTGCCTCCTACCCCACGGTCCCTGGCAGCGCCGAGGAGTCATCCAGCATCGCCCTGAACATCGAGTGTAGGATCTGCGGGGACAAAGCCTCTGGCTACCACTACGGCGTCCACGCGTGTGAGGGCTGCAAGGTACGGGGACCCTGGGTGCGGAGAAAAGCAACCTTTCAGGGACCACGTGAGCTTCCCTTTATCTTATACACAAATGTTTGTTGTTAGTAAGAAAGATCTGCTAAAGGGCGTCCCTGGTGGCTCAGTGGTAAAGAATCCGCCTGCAATGCAGGAGCCGCAGGAGACTCGGGCTAAATCCCTGGGCGGGAAAGATCCTCTGGAGGAGGAAATGGCAGCCCACTCCAGTATTGTTGCCTGGAAAATCCCATGGACAGAGGAGCGGGCTACAGTCCACGGGGTGGCACAGAGTCAGACACGACGGAAGTGACTTAGTATAAGCACGCTAAAGCTGCTGATCAGAAACTGACCCCATTAACACGTCCATTTCTCTCTTTGGAAAGCCTGTGGCATATTGCTGGACTACTCTTTACATGTGATGTAGCAAGTGTGCTGTTTGAAGAAGAATGAACCACGTTAAGGCTGCTCCCTTCATGGGATGTGAGGTCAGAGAGCTTCCGTGCACATTCTCTCTCCTGATTATCATCCTCAGAAGGCCACGGAGGGCAGTGGTCCTCAGGAGCATCAGCAACGTCAGAGCCCGCAGCACGTGCCAGTCAACGGCCAGACCCCGGGCCGAGTCCTCCCTGGGCTGAGCCCTCCCCGGGCCGAGTCCTCCCCGGCCGCTGCGGCACGCCCCAGTGTGTCCTTTGTGCCAGGGGCCCATCCACTCGAACCGCGGGCCCCGCGGCGAGTGCCTTGCTCCTCGCAAAGCTGTCTTTCCGCTGGGCCATGATTTAGTCACCTTTGTTTGCTTTGAGTTTTTTTTTTTTTAAGTTGTTTCTCACTGGGTAAAGTTTAAGATGCTTTTATAAAGCAAGAAAGTTATTTACAACCAGTTGCTGCTGCTAAGTCGCTTCAGTCGTGTCCGACTCTACAAGCCCATAGACAGCAGCCCACCAGGCTCCCCTGTCCTTGGGATTCCCCAGGCAAGAACACTGGAGTGGGTTGCCATTTCCTTCTTCAATGCATGAAAGTGAAAAGTGANTGCTGCTGCTAAGTCGCTTCAGTCGTGTCCGACTCTACAAGCCCATAGACAGCAGCCCACCAGGCTCCCCTGTCCTTGGGATTCCCCAGGCAAGAACACTGGAGTGGGTTGCCATTTCCTTCTTCAATGCATGAAAGTGAAAAGTGAAAGTGAAGTCGCTCAATCGTGTCGGACTCCTAGCAATCCCATGGACTGCAGCCCACCAGGCTCCTCCGTCCGTGGGATTTTCCAGACAAGAGTACTGGAGTGGGTTGCCATTGCCTTCTCCATTTATAACCAGCTAGCCTCCTTTTATTATATAATCTTTATCTTTTAGAGAGTTTATGTTCTCCCACAAAAATGCTTAGGACATTTTCATCACCCAAATGGACCTGTTCTCTAAGAAGAGAAAGTCACATTTCTAGAAATCTTAGCTGGGTGGTGTCACTCTCTGGGAGACTGTGTGTCTTCCCAGGTGAGGATGTATGGGTATTACTTTGAATTTTGCCTCATTTTCTTACTTTTCAATGTAAACCTGCTTCAATTATATCAGACTTTTTTTTTTTAATTAAGAACTTTATTTATTTATTTGCCTGGGCTGTGCTGCACATGGGATCTAGTTCCCCAACCAGGAATCAAACCTGTGGCCCTGCACTGGGAGCGCAGTCTTAACCACGGGGCCATCAGGGAGGTCCCCACATGGGACTTTTTAGATGAACTGTTTCTCTACACTTAGTTCATCTTAAAAGAGACAATAAGTGAACAAGAAACGTGAATAAAGGATGACATTGATTCATCGGTGGTTCTATTTTCTAACAGACTGCATGTTGATCCACAGGGTTTCTTTAGGAGAACGATCCGGCTGAAGCTGGTGTATGACAAATGTGACCGCAGTTGCAAGATTCAGAAAAAGAATCGGAATAAGTGCCAGTACTGTCGTTTCCACAAGTGCCTTTCCGTTGGGATGTCCCATAACGGTAGGTAAGGCTGTCTCTCGAATTTTACCCACCCGTGCCTCCATCTGCCTCCCTTGTGGGCTCGGAACGTGCTGTACTTTGAGTGAATGTGCTGCAGCATTTAATATTCAGGTCATTTTGTAACACGAGAGCCTAAAAAGGAAGTCTCAAAGAGCAGAAATCCAGTAGAGCCCTTGGAATTATGGTTAGAAACTTCAAATGGTGAAACTTGGATATGATTTTGCAACCAACTGGAAATCACAGAGATAATGTTCAGATCATATATATGAAGTGTGTGCCATTTCAAACATTTTACC
>SJYV01028895.1:0-41383 GCA_006410875.1 Neotragus pygmaeus | reverse complement strand
CTTTTATATCTCCTAAGCTATTTATTTCTCTCATGGAAAGCTGTTGAAGGTAAATAATATCATTTTTCCCATTTACAAAGGAGGATTCTGAGACCTGGTCATTAGCTGAATCGCAGGTTTTGGAATCAGAAACCTAGTTCCAAACCTTATTTTCACCTTTAACAAACCAAACATCCCTTAGTAAACTTCACAGCTCTTGATTCTTACCCTCAAAGAGGGAAACAAACCATACTACATATATCCTGTGCAGAGGCTTAAATGAGATGAAGAAGTTTCTGGTTTGAAGACGATAAAGTGGTGTGTAGACACTATTATTAGACTGTGAGTTAATTTGCACTGGTGGCTGCTTTCTGTATAAGGATTGTTTTGCTAAAAATACTTGTGTATTTATATTTTTGCCTCCTTTCTAATGATATTGCTTCCTTTTACTGGCATTTTCCTCTCAACCATATGTCGTGTGGCCAGATATTCAATTTATTCAAGGAAATATTTATCCATATATGTTTTATTTATGTGAACATATAAATTAAAATAGCATAATAAATTATTAATAAATAATAAATTAAAATGCACATTTATTATACCCATATATAGAAAATTAAATGATATACACATGTGATATGAATATATTCATTTATTACTTACTTTTATTTATGTATGCAAATAGGCATCCCTTGTGGCTCAGACCGTGGAGAATCTGTCTGCAGTGCAGGAGACCTGGGTTTGATCCTTGGGTTGGGTAGATCCCCTGGAGAATCAGGAATGCCTACCCACTCCAGCATCCTTGCCTGTGGAATCACAGACAGAGTAATCTGGTGGGCTACAGTCCATGGGGTTGCAAAGAGTGGGACACAACTGAGTGACTAACACTTTCACTTTCATATATGCAAATGATACAATATTTATATTTTATTAGATAATACAATATTATATAGGATAATACAATATTTATATAAACATGTATCCATTTTCACTTGTATTTCCATATGTATATGTGTGTATGTATGGAGATTATGACCAAAGTAAAAAATACAGATGAAAACATTAAAACTCATCATTGTTGCTAAGATTGGATCTAATTTTGAATTCACTGAGCTTTTTGGTAATCAAGATATAAAAAATATATATATACTGTTATATGATTTGCTTTATTAAAAATTAATTTAAACTTAAAGAAAAATGTATATTTATCTAAATGACATTAAATGACGTAACAGACAGTGTCCAAAACTATTTTTCTGTAGTTTAGCTGTGACAAATTTTATAAAGGCACTAGCTGGACTTCTTTCTAGAATAAATCATGGACTTATATGAGACAATTGTTAGGAAGTTAGAATGATTTCCTCTCAATATCCATTTGGAAACACTTGCTCAGGAGAACCCATGGTAATATGAACTATTAAGGACTTGTAACTCCCATCTGTCACGTAAATTATACAAGTTTGGGAATAGGTTCCAAGAGTTTTAGTTATGTGTTATATGTGTTTAGTTCAATGTTATGTCCTTAATTGATTATAGTCTATTATGATTCACATATAAAAAATGCTGGTCAGTAAGATGTTGACTTCATATTGTTATGAATGATGCATAATATCCTGATGTGAAATTTAGCTCTTTAGCATTATCATAATGGTGGAGGTGACAAGCTAAAATATAGCGTTGAAGCAGATAATATTTTGTGACTGATTGTTCTAATTTTTTGCTAATACTATATCAAATCATTAACTATTTTCAATCTTCACCAAATGACTCTGTAGCCATAAGCTTCTTGCATTGACTGCAGAATGCAGGAGTCATATTACTCCTGATGATTTATTTCTAATCATATTGCAAGTATATATTTAGGATGATAGCTGAATTATATTAATTTGGCTATAAACAAATGATGGCATTTAAAATATTGATTGCAGCAGCACTCTCTTTTCATAAATCTGCCTTGTAATTCCATTGATTTTAAGTATGTGATTAAATTGTTTGGTTTGATTCAGAAATTACATTGGGATTCTATGAGAAAACTCAGAAGGTGGAAAATTATAATTTTAAGTTAAAAAAATACATGGCACCCATTACTTAAAGCAATGGTGTTAGGTATATGGTGGGAGACTAGGGTCACAACTGGATGGTTTGGACAAGCTTGATGAGTCACCTCCCTGGGGAGGATCAAGATCCTGCCTCTGAAAACACAAGAATTTGAGTTTCCAGGCAGATCTTTCCATAGGAAAAAAATGGGCATTTAAAGAAAATAGCAAAATTTTTAACACCTACAAAAACTCTGGTACATACCTGTGAGGAGAGAATCCTCCCATTATGTCACTAAATCCAACCCTAGGTTGAATCATAATCAAATGTAGATACTATATATGTATATGATAGATTTACATGTGTGTGTGTATATATATATATAAAATGTGTATACATATATATATATATATATATATAATGCATTTCTTCCCTGTTGGCTCAGACAGTAAAGAATCTGCCTGCAGTGCAGGAGACCTGGGTTCAGTCCCTGGGTTGGGAAGATCCCCTGGAGGAGGGAATGGCCATTCCACTCACTCCAGTATTCTTGCCAGGAAAATTCCATGGACAGGGGAGCCTGGCAGGCTGTAGTTCATGGGATCATGGAGTCAGACATGACTGAGAGACTAACGTTTTCACTTCCTAATGTATAATATTATGTGTATAAATGCATATATTTATGTGTGGGCCTCCTAGGTAGGGGTAGTTATAAAGAACCTACCTGCTAATGCAGGAAACAGAAGAGGCGCAGATTTGATCCTTGGATAAGGAAGATTCTCCTGGAGGAAGGCATGGCAGCCCAGTCCAGATACTTGCCTGGCGAATCCCTGTGGACAGAGGAGCCTGGTGGGTTATAGTCCATAGGATCTCAAAGAGCTGGGACACGACCGAAGCAGCTTATCACACATGTGTGTTCTATGTATTAACATACATATAAGATTATGTAAAAATATGTGCATAAATATATTTTATTGTTCTGTCACTCAGCTGTGTCTGACTCTTTGAATAAATATGTATTAATAATTAGAGAGATAAGGAGATTACTCCTTCATATAAGGAGACTGCTATTATATTGAATATTTAAAAAATAATATGTGTTATATATATATATATATAATGTATTCAATATATAAAGTATACAAGCAAGGCACAATCCTGTATATCTGTTCATAAGTCTTAATGTGTATTTCTCATCTGAGAGCTTCTGAGTCCTCTTTTCTGTGTTATACTGTGGTTTCACTTTCGATTAACTGATGATTGCCTTTAAAAAAATTAATTTATTTTAAATGGAGGCTAATTACTTTACAATATTGTAGTGATTTTTGCCATACATTGACATGAATCAGCTGATGATTGTCTTTTACATGAAGGGTGGGACGTTTGCTGGGGGGAGAGTTGCGGGAGCTGCAGGAGGCAAGTTATTTTCGAGACTCCTATGCAGTCGCTTCCTCACGGGGCACCTGCTGCTCAGGCCTTCAAGCCTGACTCTGTGATCTCTCTAGCTCCTGCTTGTCTAGCCCACCTTCAGCCACCTGGACAGTGATCCCCTGGACTGTGCCAGGTAGCTCTTCCCTGGTAGAAGTTTCCATTTTCTTCCCAAGGAAACTGCGCTGGCAGAACCCCAGGCTCATACAGGCAGGGGGCACGTGCTCACTCCTGTTTGCCTCACACTGTGTGGGTACAGTTAGAAGGCTCTCGATCTATGTTTGCACTGAAAGAAAAAAAAAAAAATGAGATACCTGTGTTGAGTCTGACTCACCTGAAGAAGCTAGGCAAAGCTTCACACAAACTTGAAGCTCCGTGATCCTGCCCTCACTGTCCTTCTAAANGTCAGAAGGCTCTCGATCTATGTTTGCACTGAAAGAAAAAAAAAAAAATGAGATGCCTGTGTTGAGTCTGACTCACCTGAAGAAGCTAGGCAAAGCTTCACACAAACTTGAAGCTCCGTGATCCTGCCCTCACTGTCCTTCTAAATCTACCCTCCACTGATTGCATCTCTGCCCTGTGGGGGAGACTGGCTGGTACTCTTTGCCCTCTAGCTTCATGCTTATTATTATTATTTTTTTGAGTAAAGTATGGTTGATGTATAACATCATGTTAGTTTCAGATGTACTGCAAAGTGATTCAGGCATGTATATATATATGTGTGTGTGTATGTATATATATATATATATATGTGTACATATGTTGTTGTTTCACTAAGTCGTGTCTGACTCTTTGTGACCCCCATGGACTGTAGCCCACCAGGCTCCACTTGTCCATGGGATTTCCCAGGGGAGAATACTGGCGTGGGTTGCCATTTTCTTCTCCAGGGGATCTTCCTAACCAGGGATCAAACCTGCATCTTCTGCATTGCAGGCGGATTCTTTACCACTGAGCCAGCAAGGAAACTGATTAGCTCTGTTAGCTTCATGATGTCGCGATGTTTTCCTATTAGAGTCCTTCTCACTTCTCCATATGCAATCTGTCACTTTCCAGGGACTGGCTTAGAGGCCACTTCCCCGATATTCTGAAGGTGGTCTTTCCTGATCCACATAAAGCAGTCGTGGTTTTCTCCGAATCAACCACAGCCCTTCTTGAGAGACAATACTTTTTGCATTGATGACTTTGAAATTGTCTTCAGTAAACATTGCACTTTTCACTTTCGTGCACTGGAGAAGGAAATAGCAACCCACTCCAGTATTCTTGCCTGGAGAATCCCAGGGATGGGGGAGCCCAGGGGGCTGCTGTCTGTGGGGTCGCACAGAGTCGGACATGACTGAAGCGACTTAGCAGCAGCAGCAGCAGCAGCAAACATTGCTAAAATCCAGAATATGTGTCCTCACCATTAAAAACTCCCTAAAGGAAAGATTTCAACCTGATATATCTTCCTTGTACCTAGTATAACCCTGTGAGAACAATGACTTGGGGTGTTTCTATTATGTAGAGAGGATGACCAGATATAAATCATGTGGAGACTAGCAACTTAATTACCCAGATAATATTAAGTGTGCCTCCTTCTCTTTCATCACAAGTGGTACTGCTATTCCAGAAAGACTACAGTTGTCTGTACTGTTATACAATATCACTGAATTCCTCTTCTGTTCCCAGAATGGTGCCAGCACCCATGTTTCCTGCTTACTATATTATCATAAATCCCTGTAATCAATCTCCTGTGTCCACAGGCTGGCTGTGACCTCAGGTGGACTGTGGTATCAGGAGGCTGAGAGGGTCAGGGCACAACTGCAAACTGACTGATTTGCAGCCAATTGAAATAGATGGTTAAGTTAGTTGTTCAGATGGTGAGACAACAAAGCTTCACTTTAACATGTTCGATCCTATTGATCTTCAGATGTCCATCATGGTATCTTCCAGCCCTCAGTGATATTAACCTGGGTGCTATTGATCAAGTCAGACCTCAAGTCAAAACTGACTGCCCAATGGAAGGTTGCATAATCTGTTCCCTGTTCGAGCCATGATTTAGATGGACTTTTAAACCATGTCTATATTAAGTAGAAAAATGATTGTCTGTGAAATATAGTATTCATCAGTCCAAGAAATGAACAGATAGGATCATCAAATTATTAATTTATTTAATAAAGCATATGGTTGTAGGGACTATATTATATTTGTATCAGTTAAATATGCATTAACTTTATATGATAAGAGTTCCCAAAACTATAATTTGGGGAGATCTTATTTTAATAAGGGGCTTCCTTGGTGACTGAGTTGGTAATGAGTCTGCCTGTAATGCAGGAAACCTAGGTTCGATCCCTGGGTCAGGAAGATCTCCTGAAGAAGGAAATGGCAACCCACTCTAGTATTTTTGCCTGCAGAATCCCATGAACAGAGGGGCCTGGTGAACTGCAGTCCATGGGGTCACAAAGAATTGGACATGACTGAGTGACTAACCCTTTATTTTTAGTAAGCTAAAGTTAATAAAGAGGGATTTTGATATTGTTGAACATTTTCTCATTGATGATTTCTGTCCTGGGGCAAAAATGCTGAAGGTGTTGGCCTCAGGATCCAGCTGCACGGGCTGGGGCTCTCTGCTCTGCTCACCCAGGCCCCAAATCTCTGGGTAGTATCCGCTCATAATAGACACTTCATGATGATTTGTTAAAACTTCATTGTATCCATATGTAAACGTATGAAACCATTATTTTGTAGATAGACTACATCTAATTTTCCTGCAATTTCCAGGAAGTTCATTGCATATTCCTGGAAATAGACTGAAGTTGTGATGCACATGATGAAAAGTTCTCCTTAAAATTATTTTCTAAAAGTGATTGGTTCGGGAACTTACATCACTTTCCAATTAAAGCTCAGAAATGATTTTATTCAATTGTCTAGTCATTGATTATTTAATCAATAATACATGATAACAAAGAAAGGTTGAAGGCAAAAGAAGAGGGCGGCAGAGAATGAGATGATTAGGTAGCATCACTGACTCAATGGACATGAACTTGAGTAAACTCTGGGAGATAGTGGAGGGCAAGATAGCATGGCGTGCTGCAGTCAGTAGGGTAGCAAAGAGTTGGACACGACTGACTGACTGAACAACAATGCTATTATAAACGGTAAAGACATTTAGAGAGGGTGGATCAACCTTCCAGGGGATAACTGTTCAGTTTACACTGTGTTTGTATCATTTGATAGTGATACAAAGCCTGGGAAGCCTGCTTGTATACTCTAGAATTGTTTTGTTATATCTGATGAAATCCAGTGACAACTCAGACATTTTCAAGCGACATTTACGATTACTCCAAATGCATTTTCTCAAAGGTTGCATGTCAGGGTTTTATCTGAGCTATTTCTATCTCAAATTACTGAGGATTCTTGAATTTTAACAGTGTGTCCTTCTTTCCTGAAATGTGTAAAGAAGTTATATCTCTGGAGACCCTCACAGAGGCTCAGCAAAGATGCTGGCTAGAGATCTGAACTCTGGTGAACAGGTTTCTCTAGGGTTTCTGGGAAGAGCCAACACATTCACTGGTGTATGGTCATTATCATTAAAATAGGAAACAAGTCAGAAAGCTCCTGGTACTTATTTTTAGAAACTCCCTTGCTAGATGCAGGAAGAATACAAAGGATGTGGCTTACGTAGATCATAAATTTTTGTCTTAAGATAGGGTTGGTGGCAATTTTATATTCTTCAAAATTTTCTTCCACAATCTTAGCAAATTTTTTTTCTATAACATAGGCTTTGGGTGGGAGTAATTTCTGTATTTACTTTTTAGTGGAAAGATATCTCCTGGCATTTCATGTTTGATTTTTTTTTCTTCAAAATACCTTTTCTCCTTGAATACATATATTCCTATGACCAAAACATGCAGTGTGACTTCAGTCTATGAATTAATCAATGAAGCTAATGTCAGTGACTTAGAGAGCGCTTACCATATTTCTGGAAATAGTTTTTCTCAGCTGTGTAAATCATGCATAAATATAACATCTGCTGGAAGGATTTTAAAAGCAGGGTGAAATCTTGTTGTTCCTTTTAGAATCCAATGTTGATAAGAGTTTTGGCAGATAAATAAATAAGACTAAGACAAGGCAATTTTTTTATTTAAAAAGTCATTCATTCTTAGAATTTTGTCAAGAAGTGCATGGTTTAATGTATATTCTGACATAGGCAATATCACCTGGTTCTCAAGGGTATAATAAAACATACTGATGACATACCAATGGTAATACTGTGTAATAAAAAGTGGGCTATTAGAAATGTGTTTTCCTCTCTAACAGCATATGTAAAAACACACAAAAATACACACTCTGGATCTTTCCCAACTACATTAGAGAGACAGTCTCTTTGCAACCCCATGAACTGTAGCCCACCATACTCCTCTGTCCTGGGAACTTCCCAGGCAAGAATTTTGAAATGAATTGCTGTTTCCTTCTCCAGGGATCTTCCTGACCCAGGGATTGAGCCCGTCTCCTGCGTTGCCAGGCAGATTCTTTACCACTAAGTGACCAGAGAAAAATCACTGATGACAAGACCAGTGGTAATACTGCCTTATAAAAAGTGGGGTATTAGGAATGTGTTTTTCTTTCTAAGAGCACCTGAAAAAATCCACAAAAGCACACACTCTAGATCTTTCCCAACTACTTTAGAAGGAAAGTCAATTTCTTTAAGTGGTACTTTTTCAGTTTTGGTATTAATTTTATAGCTTATTCATTTAGGGGAGTAAAGTTTGTAGAGTAAATGAGGGATTTTTTTTTTTTGGAGCTATCTGTGGACAGGCTCCATGCAGGTATGCTGTGCTGCGGTTAGTCCCTCAGCTATGCCCAAGTGTAGCCCGCCAGGCTCCTCTGTCCATGGGATTTCCCAGGCAAGAATATTGAAGTGGATTGGTATGTGTCCTCTTCCAGGGGATTTTCCCAACTCGGGGATCGAACCCAGGTTTCCCTCATTGCAGATTGATTCTTCACCATCTGAGCCACCAGCCTAGCCCAAGAAAACTGGAGTGGGTTGCCTATCCCTTCTCCAGCGGGTCTTCCCATCCCAGGAATGGAACCAGGGTCTCCTGGATTTCAGGTGGGTTCCTTACCAGCTGAGCTATCAGGGAAGCCCCCATGAAGGTATAGGCTAGATCAAAGGGGAATCCAACCATCTGTCTTTGATGGGATGCAACCATGATCCCAGAGAGAATCAAGGACCTCCCCCAACAGGAAGAGCTCTCCATCTGTGGAGCCCAGACTGTGACCAGCGGTCCTGTCTTACTTAGAGATGCAGGTCAGGCAGAGACAGGGCAGCTGTGTTTACCTCGTCTGCACACATGGAGCGCACAGTAAGTGCCATCGAAAGGATTAATTGGTTGCTTTCTCATCGCTGACAATTCCCGTCCAGCTGTGTAGGAAATGTTGGCGATGTCAAAGTCATATAAATGACAGAACATGCAAAACTATGTCATTTCTTGGTATCTGGCTGTAATTGGAAGAGGATTTTTCATTTCTCTTCATTTTATTTATGTTTCTAACCCTCAGTTTACGTTTGAATGACTTATTCTAAAGACCCTCTCAGAAAATCCTGTCAAGAGAAACATGTTGTTAGGGAATAGTTGTCTTATTCACAGGTGAGTGGTGGCGATTTCACTGGTTTTTACAGGAAAACGTAATAACAATCCCTATGCTGTGCTGTGCTTGCTCACTCGGTCATGTCCGACTCTTTTGGACCTCATGGACTATAACCCAACAGGCTCCTCTGTTCATGGGGATTTTGGAGGCAAGAATACTGGAGTGGGTTGTCATGCCCTCCTCCAGGAGATCTGCCCAACCAGAGGTTGGACCCAGGCTGCCCACATTGTAGGCAGATTCTTTACAGTCTCAGCTACCAAGGAAGCTCTTTCCTATTGCTCTGCAAAACTTCTTATTTTAAACCATATGCTTAAAATGTAATCACGTATTGGAAAGAGCCAAGAAGATTTAAAGGAAGAAAAATGAATGAGTACAAGCCTTTTCTGTTTTTGATGACTTACTGAGACAATAGAAATTCTTCCCACATTAAAACAAAGCAAAAGAAAAACCAACTGTGGTTATCAGAGCCCCATGCCATTTTCAAGTAAATATTGGAGGTATTACAGGATATTTCAATTCACACTAAAGATGCAAATCATGTCTTTGTGTTTTTCCAATATCATTTACTGCTTCCCTGGTAGCTCAGACGGTAAAGCGTCTTTCGACAATGCGGGAGACCTGGGTTCGAGCCCTCGGTTGGGAAGATCCCTTGGAGAAGGAAATGGCAATCCACTCCAGTACTGTTGCCTGGAAAATCCCATGGATAGAGGAGCCTGGTACACTGCAGTCTATGGGGTCGCAAAGAGTCGACTGATCGACTTCACTTCACTTCACCATGATAGCAGTGGGTGGTTATCATGCCTCTAGGGTGAGTTACATTGTATCTTTTGACATTTTGTTCCTCCAGAGCAAAAAGTGTCAAATAATAATTGTATATGATTTAACTTAACATATTGTTAAAAAAAAGAACTAATCCTGTTCTAGTGGTTAAAAAACAGTGGGTCACTCACTATTCAAAGTATCTTGACAGGGAACTTCTGTGATCAGAGGCACTATTCCCAACTGATAGCAAGTTATGCATTTCTTCTTTGAACAGATTAGCTTGAAATTCAATGAAATTGAATTGTCTACAGTTCTCTTATTCAGCCTCCTGCTTCACACCTTTCCAGACAGGAGAGAGGAAGAGATTAATGAGGCAGAGATGGTCGCTGTCGCCAGTCTTACTTTACTTTTCTCACTTTATCCCTTATGTGTGGTAAAAACGATGCTTTGTACAGCACCTTCCTCTGAAATGCACGGATCACTTTCCTGATGGTATCTGATTAATCCTTTAATTTTGGTGCACATTTCACTGGGTGGAATTGTACTGAAAATAAAAATCTTAGAACAGACATCTTGCTTTGAAAATCATACCTATTTTATCCCACTCTTTAATCTCATTTTGCAGGAAAGGTGCTACCTTTAATTTTATGTGGTGCAGACTAAAGGGTCTTAGAATTTTCTTGTAAATCATTTAATCTCCATGAACTAATTTATAAAGCTTTCATCTTCCTTTTTTACACAATTTATTATATTGGTGATATGCACGGCATTTTCTCAAGCCTTTTCAATTTCCTCAGAGTAAGTACATTGTTACATATGAATTATGAAAACTTCCAGTTGACTGATTTTCATTAGCTCCCTGGAACAGTATAAAGATGCTATTCAGTTATCTATGAAATACAAAATTGTATTATCTGTGTATTTGCCCCCAATCTTAATTACAAAGAATATATATATGTATACACACACATATTCCATAAAGTAAAGCAAAATAAAAGTTTTACTTATTTAGTTTACCTATGTAGTGAATATGAAAATCTAATCTAATTATTATTCATTATGGATTAAATTATCAGAGGAAGAAAACAAAAACAGCAAAGCGTTCATTTTCGAAGGATTATTAATGGAGCAACATTTTCATTTGACTGCAAGGAGCGTAATTCAAATTTTAAAAGCATTTTAAAGATATTCATTTCTTATAAATAATGAATCAGAAAATTCAATTTCAATTCAGCACAGGGAATGCATGTTGGTGAATGTGACTCAATTCTTTAAAGTTCATATTACAATTTTTCGAAATTGTGTAAAATGGTAAGATTAAAGTTTGGGTTTGTAAAGATTACTGAAGCCATTTTAGGATTAGCTAATTAGAGTAACTGACATCTTTATATAATGCAATCCTGGACTATCCAAGGTTTTCATCACTTTACAGTCACTAATCCCGAAGATGTTCATAATGATATCAGGAGGGAGATACTGTTATTACCCATGTATGGGAGAAATTTGTGGCAAAGTTTGTGAGTTAATTAGTTTACCTACTTGGCAAGTAACTTAAACTGGGTTTAGTCTGGTTAATCAATATAGTAGCCCCATGTGGCTCTTGAGCATGAGAAATGCACCCAGTCTAACCTGAGATGTGCTGAAAGGCTGAGAGAGACCTGGATTTTAAACTTTAGGAAAAATAGATGTGAAATATCTCATTAATAATGCTCATATTGATTGCATATAGCAATGATAATAGTTTGAATACACTGGGATAAATGTTATCAAAATCAATTCTATCTTAATTTTTTTTTAATGTGGCTACTAGAAAATTTAAAATGATGTGTGTGTTTTCATTTATTTCTGTTGAAGGATGAGGATTTCCCTCTGGTCTTAGGTACCTGATGTAGTGGCTTCTATCAGGAGTGGACTGAGTCTGAGATCCCCAGAGTTCAGTGAAATCGGCCGGGCCTCCCTCTCCTGGCCCTCCACGTTATTAGCTGCATCTTTGCTTCATCAGGACATGGTGCTTTTTGCTTTTTATTGCTGTTACTTCTTACTGATCTATATTAAAACTATTGCATAACACCCCTGATGTTGGAGAATTAACACACGACCAGGATTCTGTTTTATTTTATTTTATTTTTTTAAATTTCTGTGCAATTTGTTTTTTGTAGTTGTCACTGTTTCTTTAATTTTTCACTCAGAACATTCTGTAGGGTCTTTATATCTATGTAGCCACCTGGCTTTTCTGGACTTGTAATTGTTTCATGTAAACATAAAATATATTTATATTTCAATTTTTAGTGTAAAAAAATACAATCCTCTGGTTGAGTCTGACTATGACACATAGACACTTCATGTTATGTTCCCTGAAATCAGAGGGAAGCAGATTCTGTGCCTAACTTTGCTGCCCCTTGCCAGCTCACTTAGCCTTGGTCTCAGGTATCTCCTGGCAGAAGGGAAAATGATAATGCCTGTGTCTTTAGATTTCAATGGACCTTTCATGCCAAAATGTAAATGGGGTTTCCATCAGATATCTTGGTATATATATGCTCAAAATGGTTGATATCATCATTTAGTTTTTATTTTAATTTTCCTATTTTGTGACATGTGTCAAAGGCATCTTTGAAGAGAGTGTTGATTGATGATTTATTCCTGAAATATATTCCATATTTCCTAAAATATTGGAAGCATTTGTGCAAGTCTTTCTAGGCTCAATTCCCTTCCCCAAACTTTTGCTATGGAGAATTGCAGCTCTGCATTCAACAGTCAGCTCTGATCCTAGAAGTAAGATTTGCGACATTGCTGGCGCAAAGGAATTTGTTGAAAGATTTTATTGAAATACTGAAACAAGAGAAATCAGCTACCTGATGTTTTTGTGGATTTACAACCCACTCTTGGGGTAATGGGAAATATTGTGCTTGTTCTACTTCAGCTATGTATTGATCAAATATTTATATATTTAATATTTGAAGGAACACATTTCTGTCATTAAGAATTTCATCCCACAGCCCACAAATGCAAGCGGGTTCATAGTGCAAGTAGATATTCTCAAATATATTTTAGGCTTGACTTAATAAACCTTTAGTATTTATTGAATATTTATTATCCAATCAAATGGAAAACCTTCTGAAGATATTAAACATTATTTAAATGATTAAGTTATCATTTAATCAACCATTAAATAAACATCCTTTGAAAGCATGTAGGTCATTGCATGTTGTGTCCAGAAAACATACTTGGACCTGGCCTAATGGAGGCCAGTACTATAAGGAGAATTAAGGGCATCATGTGAGTGATTCCATGAATAAATACTATCAAGAAAGAATGCAGTGTGCAGTACTAAATGACAGCTGCATCTAACCTAAGGGAGGTTGGAGGATGCAGAGACTCCCATTAGAAATAGGGCTTCACGGTGAATCCTGGGAGTGAGGACACACTGAACAGGCAAAAAAAGCAGAGGAGGTTTCACAAATTAAGCAGCACATAGAAAGACCTTATGGGCTTCCCAGGTGGCGCCAGCAGTAAAGAATCTGCCTGCCAATGCAAAAAGGCAGGAGAGAAGCAGGTTCAACCCCTGGGTTGGGAAGATGCCCTAGAGAAGGGAGTGGCAACCCACTCTAGTATTCTTGCCTCCAGAACCCCAGGAACCAAAGAGTCTGGTGAGCTACAGTCCATAGTGTTGCAAAGAGTAGGACACGACTGAAGTGACCTTACACGCACATGTATACAGGAAGGCCTTACTTTGGAAAGATGGTTAAAGTATTTATTATGGGAAATGAGTGCCAAAACAGCATCCACTATTCTGTTTAAGAAACAAAACAATATTGTAAAGTAATTAAGCTTCAATTAAAATAAATAAATTTATATTTAAAAAAGATTGCTTTATTATACATGCAGTTTACTTGGGTTTTAAAGACACCAAAGCAGAACCAAATAAGAGTTTAAAAATTCATTAAGATTTTGGCCTGAACTCTCAGGTGTAAATTATAGGAAGCTGGCAGAGTATGTCCATTACTGGTCAATTTCTTCTTCCCCAATTGGCTAAACACACACACACACACAAAACAAGATGAATTTGTTAAAGTTAATTTTTGACATTTTAATCAGTTGTTTACTACTGTTATTTTCCTGGAATATATGAGTTTTTTTTTTTTTAACCAATTTCTAAAATTGTTAGTAGGGAATGAAAATGAGCAAAATAAAAACCTTCAGCTTTAACCTTTTCCAACCTCAGGCTAGTTAAAAAGTCTAAAAGTCATGTTTTGGACAAAACAAACTACATTCGGCAGGTAATACTCATTTAATTTTCTGTGAATATAGTTTTGAAAGGATAATGTATTTATATATTAACAAAAGTAATATTTTCTTATAATACTTATTTGGCTTCAGCCATATTGTGTGAAATACTGTTCTTTAAGAAATATCCAGAAAAATAATAATAATTTGGCTCTAAAATTTAACAAATTAACATGGTGTTGCAAGATTGCAGAGAAAGTATAATGGTATTAAATGTAGAGTTTAATTACAGACATGTGCAAGTATAAAATAAGCTATGGGTACATAATCCTTTATACATAAAATATCCTTAGGTTGCAGGTAGTATTTGAACATTTAAAGTAGATTCCTTACAGCTCTAAATGTCGAATGTTTGATGGGAGATTTTTGAAGCAACTCTTCTATCCTGTGACTATTCTGGAAGTTCCTTGTATGCGTATACAATAGTATTAACAGATGCAATGCATTTAACTGACTTTCTTACTGTCCTGTTTTGATTTTCCCCCTTATTTTTAAAAACTACATTTTTACTTCAAAATAATACTGTCTATGAATTCATATTCTAGCAATCCATATACTTGTCATGAAGGGATCCAACTAGTAATAACTACTTTATTAGTAACAAGACCGATCTTTTTCCTTCTCAGTTTGATCTGGCAGCTGTGGGGGTGAGGCTCTTTAGACATGCCCTCATCAATGCCAGACTGCAAAGTAAAACTTCCTAAGAGATGACTAAATGAGAAGGATGTCCCTCAGTGACATGACAAGATTCTGCTGGCAGCTCATAGCCTTGAATAACGATTTCTCTCTGCAACCCAAATGATTTCACCTCAGTCATTTGAAAACACAGTTCAAGAATATTTGATTCAAATTCATTTGAGAAATACAGAGAGCACTGTCACTTGAATCTATGACTCTTGGCCTGGACACCAGGAAAGATGATCCTGAGATTCTAGAATCTATTGATGTTTTAATGCTTTCTCCCATCAGGGGATCTTTTTAGAGTGGTCACGTCCAAGAGAGAGTTGGTTTTAAAACCAATGTGCTCTAAGTGGTTGAGGCCACTTAGCCAATGAATGTTAGTTTGATTGCTGCCAGGGTTCTGGCTTATTTCAAGGTGAAAGCATTAGCATTGTCTATTATGATAAGTATTCAGGACATTTTAAGTTGTATTACTGTTTTGAATGCAAGTACAAGCTTCAGGCAAATTACGTCTACCTAATATTTCAGATCATGTATTTGTGTTTTTTTTCCTTTGGTTCCTTGGAGCTTACAGGCAAAAAGGCCTATAATGTTAAGAGATGTTCCAAAAATATTTGTCTCAGGGTGGGGAGAAAGTTGGAGGTACACATCAGTAAAGGACTTGCACACTTTTCCTTCTGCGGCATAGATAGCAGCACGTTTCCACAACCAACGCCCAAGGCAAATGCTTCTTCAATGTCACTATCAACACAGCCATCCACTGTCCTGCTCACCGACTGGCGCTGGCCATGGACGTGGTTTGTTTGCCTCTCTCTCCAGTGACCCACTCTCTAGGCTGGGGAGGTGGGTTCCTCAGTGTCCATCACCCAGGAGGCTTAAATGCAAGTGATCATGCTAACGGCAATCTTTAGCCCACATTCAGATTATTTACAGGATGCAACCAGATGTAATGTCCGTGGATGATAGTGATGAGATACAGAACAGATTTGTGTTCCAGTACTTGGGAAATACATTCTGGTGGATTCCAATGGATGGATTTATAAAATCAGAGAGGGCATTAGAGAAAGAACTTGAATTTCCTCTCAGGGAGATCTTTAGCTATATACTACTTCCCTTAATATAATTAATAATAATGCAATTATTAATGGTATAATAGTATTAATACAATTATATTGAAACAATATAGTAAAATATTAATATCATTAAGAGGAGTAGTATGTTCTCACTGGTATTATTAATAGACTAGCTGGCATTTATTGATCCATTATCATATGAAAGACATAGTGCTAATATTTTAAATTAATTTTGAGTTATTGATTTATAAAGCTATATGTGGACTTTCCTGGTGGCGCAGTGGTAAAGAATCTACTTGCCACTTCAGGAGACATGGATTCGATCCCTGAGTCGGGAAGATCCCTTGGAGAAGGGAATGGCAATCCGCTCCGGTATTGTTGCCTGGAGAATCCTGTGGACAGAGGAGCCTGGTGGGCTACAGTCCATGGGGTCGCAAGAGTCTGACACGACTGAGCGAAAGAGCATGAGCACTCAAGGCTAATATGTAATATTTTTAACAAATAAGTAAACACACACATAATTATATACCATATGCAAATATATGTATCTAAGTTAATGCTTATCCTAGGATATTTAACATCACTGTCTACTGGTGCCATAAAAATGCTGAGTGGCAAAACGCAGTGCCACAAAACGTTAAGCATTTATTTATCAGGAGTATAGCTGGGATTGTCTAGGGTTGTAGATCTGAGTTCGGCTTGGCTCAGCATGGCCCTAGGGTGAGCTTTCAGCTCAAGTGCATGCCTCGGGTCTTTTATTTTTGTGAGAACTATAGGCTCTCCAGAGCACGTTTTTATCATGGTTCTAAGAGATGCTCAACACCTGAATTTGGAGCTGGCACCAGTAATGTGTGGCCTAGAAAGCTAGTAAGGCTTGTCGGCTGGCCACAGCCAAGGTCAGTGTGGCTGAGAGCACCACCTCTGTGGCAGGAGCTGTGTAGGCATGGGGCACAGGGAAGGATGCAGGAAGGAATGAAAACCTGGGGCCAATGGGGCCCCCTACGGTGATCATAGATGGAAATTTCCTGAGGACCCCTTTATATGTTTCCATTAATTTGTTATGAAAATCTATTGCTTCTGGGATGAAGGAAATCTAGAATACATCATTATTTTCTTAGTTTCAGGATACATCTATTTTGACATGATGAGGTAGGCGAGATGACATTTGAAGTTGTTTTTTTTAATATGGTGCCTTTTAAAAACCAAAACACTCTATAGAACTGAGTAAGTAAATAACAGCTCAGGAGCCCATGCCATGAATTCCTCCTGTTCATTCAAGACCTGTGGAGGGCAGGGCAGTCTTTCAAGCCGTCATCTTGTGACTTTTTTTCATTTGTGGGTCAAGAATTTAAGATAATCACATATGACTAGAGGATAGTGATTAAATGGGTTGTTTGCAAATGAAATTCTTTGTGTATTGAATGATTTTAACAGAATGCGTACTACAATGATCACAGAGGAAATGTGTCCAGTGTGAAAAGGTGTCTGTTTTTTTGTACGACTGGAGTGTGATTTTAATGAAAATTTCTAGATGAGTGTAAGCAATTAATTTTTACAAGTTTTTTATTGTAAGAGTCACATAATACAAATCATACTGTGTCAACTATATTTAACTGTGCACTTCAGTGGCACTAAATATATTGACATTGCTGTGGAACTCTCACCATCATCCGTCTCCTGAGTTTTTTGCCTTCCTAAGCTAAAACTCTATCCTTATTAATATTAAGTCCCCATCCCCCCTTCTTACCCTCCACCCCCTGGGTCCTGGCGTCTACCAATGTTCTTTCTGACCGAATGAATCTGAGTATTCTAGGTATCCTGTGTAAGTGGAATCAGACAGTATTTCTCTATACCCAACGTATATTGTGGCAGCTCACTCCAGCATTCTTGCCTGGAGGAACCCAGGGACTGTGGAGCCTGGTGGGTTGCTGTCTATGGGGTCCACAGAGTCGGACACGACTAAAGTGACTTAGCAGCAGCAGCAGCAGCAACATATATTGGAATGCATTTTAAGATTAACTCAATACATGTCCTATGAACAGACTGAACCTCCCCTTTCGCTGCCCCGTGCTATACAGTAGGTTCTCATTAGTTGCCTACTTTATACGTGGTGGTGTATGTATGTCCGTCTCAGCCTCCCAATCTATCATACCCTCCTTGGTGTCCATATGTTTTTTCTCTACATTTATGTCTCTATTTTCATTTTGCAAATAGATTCATCTGTACTATTTTTCTAGATCCCACATATATGTGCTAATACATTTGTTTTTCTCTTTCTGCCTTACTTAAAATATCTAGGAATAAACCTACCAAAGAAGGCAAAAGAACTCTACTCAGAAAACTGTAAGATACTGTTGAAAGAAAAATAGCTCATTTAAAATGATCTCTGCCTTCACGTTTTCCCTGTTCCTGGGCCACCGTCCTAGGATCTGCCCTCCCCTAACACACTTAGGTGACTTGGTCCAGGCTGGAGAACATCATGCATCCTATGTGGACCTTCAGTCCACATATTTAACAATTCTTTTGTTAAATATTCAGTTGGTGTGAAAAAGAAAAATGCCTAGTGATTAAAAGACAGTCTATGTGAGGTTCACTTCTACCTCCCTGAGGTCCACGGGCCATCTGGTTGCAGTCACCCAAATGGTTAGATTCGTCATGATTCATGTTCTGCTCTGTGCTTCATCCTCAGGCGAGCCTGCACTCTTGGGTTCTGTCTGTCCTGGGGCAGCATGCCACTTTGAAGATACGTCCTTGGATCATTCTATACTCATTCTATATGGAATCATTCTATATTCACCAATGAAATGTTGGCAAGGTTTGAAATTTGAGCAAAATATTGTATGATTCTTCATTAGGTCAGTTTTATTATTTGCATGCAAATTATTTTAAAGTAATGTTATCTTTTGAAAGATCCTTCACAAGCATTAGCAACATAACACACACAGTACCTTCATTTCTATTTCAAATCTAAGGCTAGTCAAAGTGAGATAGCTTAAATGAGACACATGATCCCAGGGTGACAGTCCAGAATGCCGGAACTGTGCTAGCAGATTTCTCAACCCACCAGGCAGCCTGGCTCTATCAGGTAAGGTCTTAATCACCCAAAGACCAAGAACTGATTTATCTCAGTAAATCAGAGTACAAATGAGACCACACATTGTCAAAGTGCTTAATAATTTTCAAAGGAAATCTACCTGTTATAGAAAGTAAAGCAGATTATGTATAATATAGCGCATGTGTGTGTGTTCCATTGCTAAATCATGTCCAACTCTTTGTGACCCCACGGACTGCGACACCACAGGTTTCTCTCTCCTTCAGCGTCTCCAGGAGTTTGCTCAAATTCATGTCTATTAAGTCAGGGCNTAATAATTTTCAAAGGAAATCTACCTGTTATAGAAAGTAAAGCAGATTATGTATAATATAGCGCATGTGTGTGTGTTCCATTGCTAAATCATGTCCAACTCTTTGTGACCCCACGGACTGCGACACCACAGGTTTCTCTCTCCTTCAGCGTCTCCAGGAGTTTGCTCAAATTCATGTCTATTAAGTCAGGGCTGCTATCTAACCATCTCATCCTCTGCCACCTCTTCTCCTCTTGCCTTCAATCTTCCCCAGCATCAGAGTCTTTTCCAGTGAGTCAGCTCTTCGCATCAGCTGGCCAAAGTATTGGAGCTTCAACTTCAGCATTGGTCCTTCCAATAAATATTCAGGACTGATTTCCTTTAGCATTCACTGGTTGGATCTCCTTGCAATCCAAAGGACTCTCAAGAGTCTTCTCCAACACCACAGTTCAAAAGCATCAATTCTTCAGCACTCAGCCTTCCATATGGTCCAGCTCTCACATCCATACATGACTACTGGATAAACCACAGCTTTGACTAGATGGACCTTTGTTGACAAAGCGATATCTTTGCTTTTTAATATGCTGTCTAGGTTGGTCATAGCTTTCCTTCCAAGGATCAAGTGTCTTTTAATTTCATGGCTGCAATCACCATCCACAGTGATTTTGGAGCCCAAGAAAATAAAAGCTGTCACTGCTTCCACTTTTCCCCCTTCTATTTGCCGTGAGGTGATGGGACCAGGTGCCGTGATCTTAGATTTTTAATGTTGAGTTTTAAGCCAGGTTTATCACTCTCCTCTTTCACCTTCATCAAGAGGCTCTATATTTTCTCTTTGCTTTCTGCCATTAGGGGGATATAATCTGCATATCTGAGGTTACTGGTATCTCTCCTGGCAATGATTCTAGCTTGTGCTTCATCCAGCCTGAGGATGTATACCTGAGGGAGAGANCGTCAAGAGGCTCTATATTTTCTGTTTGCTTTCTGCCATTAGGGGGATATAATCTGCATATCTGAGGTTACTGATATCTCTCCTGGCAATGATTCTAGCTTGTGCTTCATCCAGCCTGACATATGATATAGAAGATATATTCAATATATACCTGAGGGAGAGAGGGAGGGGATGAAAAATACACATATTCTTTTTTAAACTAATTTTTTGCAGAANTACAGATATCCTTCCCATTTAGGTCACCAGAAGGCACTGAGTGGAGCTCCCTGTGCTGTACAGTGGGTTCTTATTAATTATATATTTTATACATGGTATCAATAGGTAAAACACACATGCATTCTTGAACCACAGTTTTAGGACTGGAGGGATCTCAAAAATTATCTCACATTTTCAAATTATTAGATAAATATTTAGGGGAAAAATGAACATAAGAGGAAAATCATGTCTATACCTAATTTTATGTTCCAGTTTAATATTATCAGTCTGATAGTTGGGTACTTTACACAGTGATCTTCAAATGTGAACAGTTTTGACTTGTTTCTTCCTTAATCCTACATATTCCTAAATACAAAATTACTTTGTGCATGTTTATCAGGAAGCAGAGATCTGTCCCTTTTATTGTCAATTGTGGTATTTTTTAGGTTGTTTGTATTTTAGAAAGGCACATATAGACAGAAAGACTTCCCTGGTGGCTCAGATGGTAAAGCGTCTGCTAAAGTGCAGGAAACCCAGGTTCGAATCCTGGGTGGGGAAGATCCTCTGGAGAAGGAAATGGCACCTCACTCCAATACTCTTGCCTGGAAAGTCCCATGGATGGAGGAGCCTGGTAGGCTACAGTCCATGGGGTTGCAAAGAGTCGGACACAACTGAGCGACTTCACCTCACTTCACTTCATATAAAGGGAGGCTTTTTACACCGTGTAATTGATAATGAGTTGGTCTCTGTATTCGTCAAGTGTGTCAGGTCTATTACTATGTTAAACTTCCTGGGGAGATTTTTTCATGTGCCTTTTGGCCATTTGTATATTTTCCTTGGAGAAATGTCTGTTTAGGTCTTCTGACCATTTTTTTTATTGGGTTGGGTTTTTGTTGTTTTGATATTGAGCTACATGAGCTAATTGTATATTTTGGAGAGCAATCAAAAAATGGATAGCTAGGGGGATCTAGCATAAGGAGGTCAGTTCAGTGCCTGGTGGTGACCTAAAGGGGTCAGAGAAGGATGGGTATAAATACAGCTGGTGGCTCAGATGGTAAAGAATCTGCCTGGAGTGCAGGAGACCTGGGTTTGATCCCAGGGTCAGGAAGATCCCCTGGAAAAGGAAATGGCAACCCACTCCACTATTTTTGCCTGGGAAATCCCATGGACAAAGGAGCCTGGTGGGCTACAGTCCATGAGGTCGCAAAAAGCTGGACATGACTGAATGACTAACACTTCTCTTGTACAGCAGAAATTAATACAATATTATTAAGCAACAGTGCCCCAATTAAAAAATAATGAAAAAAATTCCTAGGAACAAACTATGCCATGTAAACATGTAAAAATGCTAAAGCTCTTTTTTTTTTTAAGTTTCCATGTATTTCATAAAACATTGACATCCATATAATAAATGCACAGATATTGGTTCTATTTTTTTTAACCAACAAAGATTATTTGTAATGTTGTCTGTCTGTTCCTTCTTCTCATCTTTCCTCCTTCCTTCAAAAAGCTGAACTTTTCAACCTACTCCCTTTCCTCCTTGTCTCTTTCTGTCCCTCTCTCTCCTTTCACTCTGCTTTCCATATTTTTTTCTGCTGGTTATATTAATATAAAGTAATTCAATAATTCCTTCTTAAATTAAACAAAAAAAAAAAAATCACATTTACGCTGAAGACAGGGTGTGATTGGCAATTTATCCTGTAGTTGCACAAAAGGTTAGTGATGTGACTTCTTAAAATGCTTCAATCAAATTGTTGATTTTGTTATCCGTTTTTAATCTCTGATTATTCCCCGGCTCTGACTTTCTTCAGTCATTAACTGCTTTTATTCTGTTAGTTTTCTAGTGTCACATTCCTGTAACCATGGAAGATGTATTTTAACTCATCCAGTTAAACATGGTCTGAGTTAAATGAAAGTTAACTCATTTACTTATACTCACAATACCGGTGTTTTTAATTCTGACTTGTAAGGAAATTTTTTTCATCATTCTAGAAATAAGTTTTATTGTTGAAGAGACAAGTAAGTAACCATGAAATAAAACATGTTTCCTGTTACTGTTTTATTGGTGTTTATGAGATGGAGCTTTCCAGTGTGTTATGATAGTTGAGGTTATGGCTCTAAACGCACCGCCTAGGACTTAGATGCGTTCAGTAAAGACTTGAGTTGTGTAGGTGACCATCCTGTCAGTGGAGGTTGGTGTGGGCTAGCCACTTGACCAAGCAGTTTACACCATGCTCTCCTACAATCCTCGCAACAAACCTACAGCACAGATGTGATGGCAGCTTAGTTGTTCTGTGAGGCAAGTTGGCTCCAAGACAGAACACTGACTGGCAAAACAGAAGGTTCCAAACACCTGATAATATTTTATGGAAAAAAAATTATGTCAATATTTCAAAAGGTTCATAGAATAGGCATTTGCAGAAAATGCATAGATGATAAGCTTAAATGCATTCCACTATTTTTTCTTAATTTAATTTTTATTTTATATTGGGGTATAGTTGATTTACAAAATTGTATGAGTTTCAGGTGTACAGAAAAGTAGTTCAGTTATGTGTGTACATATATCCTCTCTTTTTCAGATTATTTTTCCCATATAGGTTTTTACAGAGCATTGAGTAAGTTCCTTGTGCTATACTGTAGGTCTCTGTTGATTATTTATTTTATATAAAATAGTGTATATGTTAATCCTAAACTCCTATTTTTTGTTTTTATTTTGAATTAAATTGGATGACAGGAGACATAGATCTTTTCAGTAATTATGATATACAAAGGAGCCAATGGAAAGACATTTTTTGAGTGAAACCACTGAGGTTGAGTGCATCTAACTTGTTCCAGGTAAAGTTCTGCTCTGGTGAGTTTGGAAATTAGATTTCATCCCAGGGTTGTCTGGGCCCTAAACCTCTTTCCTTCTGTCACAAAACACCCTATCATAGAAGAGAGACCAGTGCTAATATAGATGGAACATTTAATAACATGTTGATTAAATTATTTATAGTCTGTAGTAAATCCTACCTAGTTTATATTTCAAAGGTCTTTTCCATGAGTTCTCCATTTCATTCTAAGGGAATGAATTCCATTCATGCTTTTCTAGGGAAATAGTTTTGAGTAAGCCATAAATTATAAATGTGGATGCCAAAGTTTCTCATTTGTCACTACCTTGAAAGTGGCCTTTCCCACCTTAATGTGTATGAATAATTACCTAACACTGGTGGCACAGACGATAAAGCATCTGCCTACAATGCGGGAGATCTGGGTTCGATACCTGGGTTGGGAAGATCCCCTGGAGAAGGAAATGGCAACCCACTCCAGTACTCTTGCCTGGAAAATCCCATAGACGGAGGAGCCTGGTTGGCTACTGTTCATGGGGTCACAAAGAGTCAGACATGACTGAGCAACTTCACTATCACTATCATTAGTGAACAGTCAATGTTATAGTAGACATTTATTACACACATGATCTTTAAACAAGACTGAGACAATGGACCTTTCTATGACTTGTGTGCACACAATATCTTGATCTTTTTTTATTGAATTGAAGCTGGCATCAGAGAAAGAAAATGACACCTGGTAACTTTAGGGCTCACTTAACGAACATAAGGATTCTGAAAATAGAATTTATCCCCTAAGCCCACGTTAAGATCATTTGATTCTTCCTCTCTCTGCTAGTCGATGTCACACAGTTTGCACACACATGGATCTTATATCATTCTTCCATCTTGAGGGATATGTTATATGTTTCAAGAACAAAGTGTAGTGAAAGTCTTGGCCTCCATGTGAAATCACAGATTTTCAAACATCTGGAAGCGTGGGCAAGTATAACAATAGAAGTTTATTCAAACATTAATCTTTATCTCTGCAAGAGAATAAAAAAAAATAAGGAGAAAATCCTTTCACAGTAGAAAAAGGCATTTCAGAGTTATCAGAAGCAGGGAAGCCTGTGATTGTGTGTGCCTTCTCAGTAATGTCTGACTCTTTGCGACTCCAAGGACGGTGGTCCCCCAGGCTACTCATAGGATTCTCAAGTCAAGTATACTGGAGTGGGTTACCATGCCTTACTCCAGGAGATCTTCCCAACCCAGGGATCGAACCCGAGTCTCCTGTGTCTCCTGCATTGCAGGCAAATCCTTTACCACTTGAGTCATAAGGGAAGCCCAGGTCTGTGCTTAGAAACATAAATATGGACATTATGAATAAAATGTGAGAAAAACTATTGAGTACCCTGTAATATCACTTATCTGTGGAATCTAAAAAAATGATACAAATCAACTTATTTACAAAACAGAAATAGACTCATAGACAAGAAACAAACTTATGGTTACCAAAGTGAAAGGTCAGGGAGGGACAAATTGGGAATAACAGATACACATCACTACATATAAAAGCAGGTAGACAGCAAGGACCTATTGTATGACTCAGGCAACTGTATTCAGTATCTTGTAAAAACCTCTAACAGAAAAGAATCTGAAAAATGTGACTGTTATACATCTGAATCAATGTAAATCAACTATACTTCAATTTNGCAAACTTATGGTTACCAAAGTGAAAGGTCAGGGAGGGACAAATTGGGAATAACAGATACACATCACTACATATAAAAGCAGGTAGACAGCAAGGACCTATTGTATGACTCAGGCAACTGTATTCAGTATCTTGTAAAAACCTCTAACAGAAAAGAATCTGAAAAATGTGACTGTTATACATCTGAATCAATGTAAATCAACTATACTTCAATTTTAAAGAAAAAGTTTAAGAGGGGGGAAAAATATTGTGAACATTTTTAAACTAACTGTGGCTTGAGATTATAGAAGTCATATAGGAAGGTGCATTTCTCAGTCTTATTTAAAGATTGTGTACCGGTTTTCTATTAAGTGGACTATTCCCTAATTTGAAGATTATAATCTCTCCAGCTGTTTAAAATTTCATCACATAGTTCTAGATTCTTAAAAATGGTCTTCTTTTACCGTTTTACTTTTGTTGTTTGTTTCTTTTCGGGAGATGGCAGGTATGGGAGAGTGACTTAGCTGTGGGGCTGCTCTTCACCTCTCCTGCACGCATAACACCCCCGCCCATGCATTCTGGCTTCTGGAGGAAGGGCAAGAATGGACTGCGACCTGAAGTCCTGGCTGCATCGGGAAGACGGCATGGGAGAACTCTCCCTCACTGGATCACAGGGGTGTAAAGGCACCTCTTCCATTTCAGCCTAGGGGTCTGGATGAGTTCCCCTGTGATGCCGCCCTTCGACCCTGAGATTCCTCTAGATCTCTGCTCTGTGCACAGACCCCAGACTGGTGGTCTTCCCCAGAGTCGGGGAGCTCACGCTGGGTGTGGGCCTCGGGGCACGCTGGAAACACGACTGTCCCTGATACGTCCGGATGGAGGAGACCAAGTGCCGGGCCCTTCCTCACTTGGAGACTCGGGGAGTGTGGAAAGAAGAGATGAGGAAATAAAACAAAAAACAGAAATGACCTTGGCTGTCTTGCCATAGTCCGCATACCTAAAATCAGAAAAAGGTACTGGCCTTGCCAAGTCTAGATAAACCAAACAAATCACTCTGCCCTGCAGCCTAGAAAACAGGAACTCCATTCTTCGCTTGTTTTATTCTAAGATTTTTAAACATCCTTTTTCTCTTTTATCTTTTTTTCCCCCTCCTTTTTCTCTTTTTTCCTCCTTTTTTGCCTCACGGGGACTTCCCTGCTGGCTCAGACGGTAAAAGTGTCTGCCTACAATGCGGGAGGAGAAGGAAATGACAACCCACTCCAGAATTTTTGTCTGGAGAATCCCATGGACAGAGGAACGTGCGGGGCTTAAGTCCATGGAGTCACAAAGATTTGGACACGACTGAAGCGACTTAGCACAGAGCACACAATGCTGAAGACCCGGGTTTGATCCCTGCTTGGGGAAGATCCCCTGGAGAAGGAAATGGGAAACCACTCCAGTACGCTTGCCTGGAAAATCCCGTGGACAGAGGAGCCTGGTGGGCTACAGTCCATGGGGTCGCAAAGAGTCGGACACGACTGAGCAACTTCACTTTCACCTCTTCACCATATGTGTTTTTTTTCCTACAACTTGTGCTGAATGGTGAGGGGTGTAGGCTACCTTGTGTCCAAGGACAGCAGCGCCTCATTAGACAGGCAGGAGCTTCAAGATGGAGTGAGCTGGGTTTCAGAATCCTGAATGTGGCAGAGCAGCCCTTCACCTCCAGGGACGTTTGAGATAAGAAGTGAATTAGCGAAGAAAGATTTCTTTCTGGCCTGGTAATTGCATTCCCTCAGAATCGCATTAAGGACTCCTTTCCATTAAAAAAGAAAATACCAAATAAAAAAGTCATCAGATGCTCTCAGTCCATTAAGTGCTGCCTGGCTGAGATAGGACCAGGGCAGGTGTGTGTGCCGTCCTCATCTGCCGGGTATCCGGTTCCCGCAGAAGCAGCGGCTACGGCTTCGTCCTCAGTGTGTGTGCCTTCACACTTTATTTTGAAATCGATGATGACTTGGAAAAGCTGCCCGATCACATCTCAGTCCCACAGTGTTTACAGCTGGGCATAGCTGAGACGGACAAAGGTCACAGACCACCTGGGACAAGACATTTATTTAAGAGAAGAAAAATGAAATGTGAACACGTTTGTTTTTTCTCATGGGTTTATAATTACATTTTTTTTTTTGGATTCATTCCTTTTGCTTTTCATTTAAGGATCTGTCAAAAGGTGAACTCAACTCGAAACGTTAGCGATGTAAAACTGAGCTCAGTTTTGCTCCTCATTAACAATTTGGGATAAAACTAAGAAAGGGAGACTGATTTAAAAAATAATAATAAAAGACAATGTTTTGAGAGCAGTTTTAGTATAAAACTGAGAAGGAAATGGAGAGATTCCCCTTATACTTCCTCCCCAACACATGCAAGGAAGGCTGATTTTCAAGTCGAAATCAAGAGATTAAAGGTAGTGTGGTCTCTATTTCACTGGTTCACAATACAGATGCTAGATGTTATCGCTAAGAAGCTGACTTCAGAGCCAGCTCCTGCTGCACTTCGGGCCTCTCCTCACTTCCCGCCCCGCCCCCCATCCCCCCTTTGCCTTTCAGTCCTGAATTCCTCCCCTGGCCCCTCCTTGGTATATTTCTGGACAGTGTAACTTAAAACATAGATTATTTATTTTTACTTTCATTTTCTGTATTAAAAGTCGTTTTATAGAAAACAAAAGATATACTTTATAAGAAAAAAGCAAAATATTTATTCTAATTTTCTGCCATCTAAAGCTAATTATTATTATTTCACCTATTTTTTTCAACCTTTTTTTTAATAGTAGAAAAAATTAGAAACATCAGTAAGGTACATGTGGTGTGTGGTTTGTGTGTTGAACATGCATATGACATTTTTATAACTGGATATCATTTTTTTTAACCAATCCAAGTTTGTTGTATATTTGGTTTTCTACACGTATTACATATATATATATGTGAAAAGAACATCTTTGAGCAAATATCTTTGCATATTGTCACTTTTTAAAACATTCCTAAAAATTGAGTTTCCAGATCAAATTATATAGGCATTTGGTGCCAACATTTCCAAGAAACATTGTACTGTTTCATTCAACCCAAAGCAGTGAAAATAAAATCCTAAATTTCCTAAGAGCTAGATGAGTGCTCGGAAATCATCTTTAAAAATTTATGTATTCAAGTAGGCATAAAATTTTCATTGTTTTAATGTTTTATTGTAACATTGTTTTAGATGTTTTGCTGCTAAGTCACTGCAGTCGTGTCCGACTCTGTGCGACCCCATAGACGGCAGCCCACCAGGCTCCCTCGTCCCTGGGATTCTCCAGGCAAGAATACTGGAGTGGGGTGCCATTTCCTTCTCCAATGCATGAAGGTGAAAAGTGAAAGTGAAGTCGCTCAGTCATATCTGACTCTTAGCGACCCCATGGACTGCAGCCAACCAGGCTCCTCCATCCATAGGATTTTCCAGGCAAGAGTACTGGAGTGGAGGGCCATTGCCTTCTCCGTTAGATGTTTTAGTTTACTTTATTATAAATGAAATTGAATATCTTTCATAGATTTCTTAACCGATGCATCATTCCTTTTTATGATCACTTGCCATTTTATGGATGCAGTTTTTTATCTCTTTTACATACACATCAATTTGTAAGATCCCATTATGTATTAACCTTGTAGGTCTTTTATGTATAGAATTGGTTGAGATTCTAGAAGACAAAACAAAAGACAAAGCTGTCATTCTAAGTGACTAAACGAAGAGTGCTGAGTGATGAAAAGACCCTGTGAAGACATGGGCCTGGCGGGGTGATCAGAGCAGGAGGAGAGGGCCCCTGGGCCGATAGGGTGGGAAGCGGCAGCCCGGGGGGTGGGGAGGTCAGGAGATGCTCTGGCAGCCCAGGGGAGCCCTGGGGCTGGTGGAAAGAGGGCCCTGGAGGAGCTGTGAGCTGCAGGGCGGAGTGGCCATTGCCCCCCAGAGGCCTGGCGGGGGAGGAGTCCAGGCCATCTTGCCACCCTCCTAGACCTCTGTCCCCAGCAGCTTTCCTTGTCCCATCCGAGCCTCTCCCGGGGGGACCACCTGGAAACCCTGGGACGCTGTGAGTGGGGAGAGGTGATGGTGGGGAGGGCGTGGAGACAGAGAAGCAGGTGGAGAAGGGAGGAGGGAGGATCTGGCAGAGGAAGGATGTCCAGCCCAAAGGCCTCCTAGGTTTCCTTATCTGAGCATCAGCTTGGCACTGTGTTTATGGTAGCTGAGACAGACACAGGTTGTATGTAATTTTAAGCAGCCCAAATGATTAATCCTTTTCCTCCCAGCTTCTAGTTTTGAAGTTTCACTAATGAGGTCTTTATCAGCAGGGTATTATATAAATATTAATGTATGTAAGTTTCTAGTACTTAAAAAAAATGGATTTTTTTCTGGAAATCATTTTGATATGATGGGTATATTTTTTTTCTCCAAACATTTTTGCCTGGTTTTAGAATCATTTTTAATTCAAAATCCATTTCCATGAACATCCTCCATTGTCCTTTTGAATCCCTCCACCCTGTACCCACCTCCCTAATGATACTGAATTATCTTTTAAAATACCAGCACCAAGCTGTTTTCAGTTTTCTAGCTTTTAATACAAGGTCTCTTTTCACATAAACTCTCTATTTAGTTTTACAAAATTCCTTCTTTAAAACTTAGGGGAAAAATAGTTATTAAAAACGTACTTTGAGATTTTGATGGGAATTAGTTTGAATTCATAGATTGATTTGAGAATATTGTCATTTGGGAACATTGCAGTATCATTTACTCAGACCTTTCATACACCCCTGTGTGATATTAAACATGTTTCAGATATGGCTTTCTTCAGATCAATAAGTAAAGGTCTTTGTAAGTTTTTCCCTTGATAAGTTATAATTTTTGTTATATGAATGGGAATTTTTAATGATGATTCTTGATGTTTCTGAAAACTGTTTCTTTTATACATTTGTTTTGTAATTCTCACACTTAAGGACATCTCTTCATAGTTAGTGATTTTCAAAGGAAGCAGTCCTGTTACCCAGAATAACGTTGTCATGGTGTCTATAGAATTTTTAAAAAATAATTTTTCAGTCTGTCTGTCTGTCTCAGTGCTTAGAATGGTACTTAATTTTTGCCTTTTAAGTGATGCTTTGGTTCCCATGTTCTAGACACCATTCAGTTCTCTAGATATTTACTTTGTCTGGCTTCATGGCTTCATAGTCAAATGCAGTGCAGTCATTTTAAGAAATAACTTTCAGAAACAACCATCACAGCAAATGACACTGATGTGAGGGGATGGGTGTCCTCATTAACCTTATGGTGGCGATAATCTCTCAACATTTGTGTGTATCAAATTGTTACCTTGCCTACCTTCAGTTCAGTTCAGTCGTGTCCAACTCTTTGTGACCCCATGAATCACAGCATGCCAGGCCTCCCTGTCGATCACCAACACCTGGAGTTCACTCAAACTTGGATCCATCGAGTCAGTGATGCCATCCAGCCATCTCATCCTNATGATTCTATGAATGTAGCAGCAGACTTTATTTTTAAAGTAAGCTTGTTTGGGGAAATACTAACTTAAGCAGAGATAAGTGTCAGAGTGAGACCTTTATCCAGTATATTATTTAGGAGCAAAACACAAGCATTGTATATACTATCTGGATTTTGCAAATGCTCTTTATCAGTTAACAATCAGTGAGTCTTGGCAAGAAGGGATTGTTTGTCCATTCATAAATAAGGAAATTGAGGCTTGGCAAGGTTGAAGGATTTACCCATGAAATCAGGAATAGCTAGGAGCCAAAGCAGGACAGAAAATGTCTTCTGACTCCTTGATCACTTCTTTTGCCCCAAACACTTTTTCTTCCGATGACAGTGCATTGGTTGGCATTTTGCTTCTAACACTTTGTAAGGACACCCCTCTCATTTAGTTAGATCTTGTAGATGTGCTACAAATGCAAGTCTAGGTTCAGATTCCTCCTCTCTCTCTGCCTGTTCAGATAACCGAGGGTACCATTTTAAGCAAGTTTTTGACAAATGGTTTAAGGAAGACTTGTTTATAGAAAGAAAGCAATTTGTGAATAAGAACGTTCTTGGTAACTGGGAAGAGAAAGTAGATACTATTACACGAGGGGAAATAAATCTCAAATTCTTCTAATCCCAGGAAGAGCAACTGCTAAGAAGGATTTTGGGGGAGAATCTTTGAAGAGAGTAGAAATACTGTGTTTAGGGGGAAATTTTAAAAATTAGATTGTTAACACAAACCCCAAAGCACCAAGCATGTCTTTCTTCTCTTGTCTTGGCAAGATGGCAGGGCTTATTTTGGGTCTAAGAGTAACAGATTAGCCACATTTTAAAGACTTTTTTTGCCTTGAAAAGACAGATAAATAGGAAACATTGTTAGCGTAGGCACAACATTACTTGACTGGAGGCAGAATGAAGTAGCTGTGTCTTTTATTCATGAGCATCAACACAAGAAGATGCTCACTCAGCCTCATCCTGGTCTCCCTCTGTGGCTTTCCCTCATTGGGTGGGTTAGTTGGGAAGGGAAGAGCTCAGACCTGCAGCACCAGCAGAACCTGGGGCACCATTTCCACATCAGACAGTATTCCCTGAAATTGGTGCAAACAATTCAATAGCAAAGTTCTCCTTGATTTTCTTTCCTTTTTCTTTCTTTTTTTCTCCTTTTTTTATACACAGCAAGTTAGTGATGATGGTAGAGGATAGATACAATTTAGTCTCAATGTAATGTAACATGATAGCACTTTTTGTTTTTGGCCTTCAATACTGATCAAAGCCTCCATAGGCTGAAAAGATATCTTGTCTGAATTACCCAGGCTTTTGCTTCAACTCAGTTTCACTTGGTGGTGAAGATCTGACAAAACCACGCTCATTATGATGTATTAAAGAGAGATATACACAGATCTGGTTCTGAAGGGTCAAAACCATCTTAAAATAGCCCTGGTGGACAAGTCATCCTGCTTGTAATCCTAAATGTAGTAAATAATTTGTTCGTTATTTGTTCTCAGTGTTGTTTCTGATGGACAGCATTTCATAGCTTCTCAGAGAGGGACTCACTAATATTTCTACTCACATGACATAAGAATGCAAGAAATTGACAATACATTACTTAGCCTTAGTATTAGCTGATAGTGGCACTAAGAAGTGATTAATTGAAATCCATGACACCACTTCAAAAGATGGAGGACTGGCTTTTATCGATGGATTTGATAACTAGAGATAAAGAGGTATGAAGGCACAGAGCAAGCTGAATGCTTTCCGGTGCTAAGAGAAACATGCAATAAACATATTTAATTGAATCAATAACTTCCTGGTCTTGAATTGGGCTCAGTGTGTGTGCAAAAATAATGAAATATATTTATGTTATGTTCTTGACATCACATTTTAAAGAGGATATTAATTAAAATTCATCCAGGAATGAATACAGGAACCTAGATAGTAAAAGATATAGGAAACAAATAGTGTGAACTTTTTAGTTTGGAAAAGCGAAGCTTTGGGGAGGGTTGGGAGAGGCATGTTAGTTGTGTTTCAGTGGCTACAGAGGGATTACGTATCAGGAGGGCATGTCTAGTCTGTTCTGCTGGAGAGGGCAGAACCAGAGCCAATGGGTGATTCCAGGGAAGTAGATCTTGGGACAATATTTGAGTAACTTCTATAAGACAGGTATTGTGTTGTCCATCAGTAGAACAGGCTTAATTCACAAAACACTAAATACATTTCACTAGAAAAGTGTGATCAGAAGCTGGCAGGCAAAACATTTAAAATTATTTGTCATCTTACTAAGATTTTAGTTCATAATAGAAGAGTTAACAGAAACAAGAAAAAGAAGAAAAGGATATTCATTTATTCATTAAAGAAGTCCCAGAACCTCACTCTAAAAAGTAAGTGAAAACTAAGTGATGTTCCTCTGAGTTAAAGACAAAAATATAATTAGAAATTGTCAGTATTACAGGAGACATTTGACAAAATCTAAGTCCTTCATTTTATAAAGGAAGATAATAAAATCCAGATATAACAAATTATGGGCCAATGTCAAATAGACAGTGGTGGGGTTAAGACTAGAAGTCAATTTTAATTATAACTTACCACTAATTCATATTATGATAAAAGTGGTAGTGGGGTTATTATAATTCTATTATGTGGAGGAAAGGATTTTGCATAGTAATTTTAGATGTAAAATTTAAAAAAAAAATAGCTGGAAATTATCTAGCAGATTCTTAGATCAATTTATGGTAAACCTAATTAAGAGCAATCTGAAACTTAAATTGACATTCCTAGGAGGTACTGAGTCCCTTAGCCCTGTTTTTTATCCAGGCCACAGTTGATTAACAATTTGCTGGGTGGGATGTTTTAGAAGATGTTTGTATGTCCAGTAGGATGAGCTAGATATGTCTGCTGCTGCTGCTGCTGCATCGCTTCAGTCGTGTCCCACTCTGTGCGACCCCATAGACAGCAGCCCACCAGGCTCCCTGTCCCTGGGATTCTCCAGGCAAGAACACTAAGCTGCTTCAAATCCCCATAGTTTTCTAAAAATTTTGGCCTAAATCTCCTTTAATTACAGACAAAGCAACCGAGAGAGATTGACTTGCCTCATGTCATACAGGCTATTAATTTGGTAAATTATAGAATTAACATATGCAGAGGTCAGAGAGCATCCCAGTAAATACTTAGGAGATAAAAATTTGGAATGGCTTTCACGTTTTCTCTTCAGATTCTCTGTTGTATTTTCTAGTTTTAATCCTGCCTCCCAAAGACAGATTTCTCCTTCTCTCAGAATTCCCGGTGTGTACACTGGGTAACCTCCCCTCCGTGATTTCATTTTTGTTGTTGCTCAGTTGCCAAGTTGTGTCCGACTCTCTGCGACTCCATGGACTGCAGCACTTCAGGCTCCTCTGCCCTCCACTGTCTCCCAGGGTTTGCTCAGCTTTATGCCCACTGAGTCAGTGATGCTGTCTAACCAGCTCATCCTCTGCCACTCCCTTCTACTTTTGCCCTCAATCTTTCTCAGCGGTTCCAGTCTTCTCTTATACTCTTTTATCATTGTGGAACCACATCTGATTTGGCCACTCGCTAGATGGCTTAGAGACTTCAATTCTAATCATTCTTTTGCTAATGAGTACTTGGCATCTGTAAAATATTACTTTGCTAAAAATTTTTCTTACTTGGTATCTGAAAAATGGGGAGAGTACCCTGTAAATCAGTTGAGAATGGGAGGGGATGTGAGATAACAGATATAAAAATACATACTGTGGTATCTTGGAAGAAACGTGCTAGAGAAAGATGATGAATTACAACTTACATCTGAAGACAGGGAGGCCTGGCATATTGTAGTCTATGGGGTCTTGAAGAGCTGGACACCACTGGTGACTGAGGTATCCATTTGGGCTTTGATACTAAACTTCAGAGGACATCGGCCGTAGCAATATGGTTACCAAAAGGTCAGTATTAGTTTTGTGTGCCATCACCATCCTTAAAAAGGGGATATTATGTCTCTTTCCAAGGAATTGTTTTTTTTGTAACTTCATCTTAATTTCTATCATTGACCTCATTGTGGACTGAGAGGACCAGACAACCTGGATTAAATAGAAAGTGTCCCTGGGGATGCTTTATCCAGAATGCTCCTTTTCCTCCCCCTTACCTAGCCCAGCCCCCTTCAGTCCCAGGTTTCTGTTATCTCTCTTTAGTGACAGACATGATGCTATGTAAGGAGGGAAGTTAGAATTCAAATTCTTGGGAACCCTCTTAAGAGAGAAAGAATTGCCTGTGATTCCAGTACAGGGATCAAACCTGCACCCCTGCAGTGGAAGCGTAGAGTCCCAGACACTGGACCAGCAGGGAAGCCCCTGGTGCATGCATTCTTAACGCTTCATTTTCCTGAACCAGTGTCTCCCACAGCCTCTAGCCTGTCCACTCTGGATTCTGTGTCAATGCTTCTTTCTTCCCCTTCATCCCCTGGTTGCCTTTCATTTCACTCTTGTTTCCTCTTTCTTCCTCATTCTTGGTTTACTCTCTGGCTTCCTGGTTGGTATGTGAAAGGTCAATGTTTTGAGATCATTCTTGTGTAAAAACATCTTTATTCTAGTTTCTTAGTATTTTGGGTAAGTATAGGAAATCATTTTGAATACGTTTGAATAGTTTTGAAGGCATCATTCAGTCGTGTTTTAGCTTCCAGTTGCTGCTGTCAAGTCTAATGCCATTCTGATTCTCGATGTATCCTGTTTTATTTATTCATGTGCTTTCCTCTTGGGAAACTTGTAGGGTCCTCTCTTTGGAGCCAATGTAATGAAATTTTACAATGATATGCCTGTGTTGGAGGTCTCTTTTCACATACTTTTTCAGATGCTCAATAGGCCCTTTCAATATGAAAACTTTTTTTTTTTCAATTATGGGAAAATTTCTTGAATGAATTTTTTGATGATTTCTCTTCCTTTTTTTTTTCTATATTTGTTCTTTATGGAACTCCTATTATTTTGATTTTTTTAAACCTTCCAGATTTATCCTCTAAATTTATTCCTTTCTCTCCTACTTTTTTTATATTCTTTCCTTTTTTGCTCTGCTTTCTGAAAAAAAAACTTCAGTTTTACTTTATAACCTTTGAAATTTTAATTTCAGCTATCATTTTTCTAACTCTCAAGATCTCTTTAATTTCCCTCTCCTTTTTAGTGGTATGCTATATAATTTTCTCATATATTTGGAAAACCTTGATTGTCTGCTCATATTTAAGTAAGAGAAACAGAAAGCTGATGGGAAGCTCTGAATACCCAGTGAGACCTGCTGGCTGTGAGCTCTCCTGTAGGATAACACGATTGACTCCTTCACTTGGAGGACCTCTGAGGTCAGGATCTTTAGCTCTTTTCTTCTGGGCTGGTCAGATTCCCAGAGAAGAATTTCCAAATCTCTGCTTGTAGGATGAAGGCCTAACTTTCTGGGAGCCCAGTGGCAGAGGAGGAGCAGAGGGGCAGAGTTCTGTGTATTTAGAACACCTGTGCTTACTGTTGGCCCTGTTGGGATGGTACCTCCTAACAGCCAGTCGTTTCTCACTCCTGAGACACTGTCCTACTCTCTACAGAGGGTCCAGCAGCCTTTTACTGGGGTGGTGGAGGGTCAGTCGTCCTTCATTTCACCCTACCCCCTTCCCCCCCTAATTCCAGTGGTAATTGACCCCATCAGTTCCTGAGCATTTGAGGGCATTCTGTAATGTAAATCAGATTGATTCTCGGATTTCCCCATTGCTTGGTTACGATTTCTTATTTTTCGAGGCTTTTGATTACTGTTATTATTTTACAATCTATTCATCCCCTTTTTAGTTTTAGAAAAGTTTCTACTGGTATCCCTCTTCCTGTTCTCCCTGTTATTATACGTTTATTCCATTAAAAAACAAAAAGCTGTTACTGTGATTTTAGTGGAGCTTGCCAAAGGAGTGAAACAGATATGCACATGGGCACGTGTGTGTGTGTTCAATCTACTGTATTTATCCAGATTTCTCATAATTTGAATTTAATGTTTGTTTATTCTGGCTTTTACAGTGGAGGCACTGATCTTTTATCTTGATGTTTCTTTTACGTAACTGAATTTATTAAATTCAGGAGTTGCATTATCATTACAACAGACTAAAAGGTTGACTTCGTTGCCAAAGCACAGAATAGCCCCTCTTACCTCATATTCAGTAATGTAGTTCCAGTGGCTTGGGATCTACCCATCTGAAAGTACTGGAAGTTTGTTAGTCATTAAGAATCTTGGTCTGTGAAAGGTCCGGAATAGTTTTACAGGATATTCTTAGAAATTTAAAGGTGAAAGGATTTGTTATTTCATTTTTCTTGGTCTCAGATTAATTTGAAACCTGGGTCCCTGATCTCTGAACAGAGAAACAGAAAAGATAAATAGAGACAGCAAAACAGAGCCACAGACACACAAATACATGCGTGCACACATGCGCGCAAAGGCTCAAAAAGAGAATGATGCAAACAGGACAGGGAGAATTGGAAGGTGATCAATTAAGACATTAAGTGTTTTGTGACACACAGATGCATCTACATTTTGCCCTGATAACAAGGCCATCAGCTCGTTTTCAGAGGGCTGCTGCCTTCTTCAGCTCAGTCCTCAGATCAAAGCAAAACTGTCTGCTTGCATTTTCCAATCAGAATGGACATGCTAATTTATACTCCTTAATGTGTGATGGTAAGAGACCCCTTCAATTAACTGAATTCTATAGCTGGCAAAATAAAAGGTATACAAAGAGGCGCAGGCTGGAAGAGCCGAAATTCTCATTAAATCAAAAGGTCCAGTACTCATTACCTCGTGCATCTGAGGCTAAACACTAAATATGGGGATCATCAAAGGAGGTTTAATGGGTTAAATTGAGAATATAATCTAATTAAAACATTAGGCATGGCAAATAGTTCTTTGATATTCATCTAAAGGTTTCATTAAAAATGGGTGCTTGAGGTTTGTATGCTAGATTATCAATTTTAAGTAGAGAGAGCATCCTTGGTACTGCTTCAGAGTGTCACCATTGTGTGGAAGCCGGGAAATTGGAAAAGACATTGCCGCCAGGTGACGGGTTGGGGATCCCGGATAAGGCCAATCAGGTTTCATGAGAGTGGTTTCGATCATTGTCTGGATGGCAAAAAAGAAAGTGTAAGGATTAATTTAGAGGGCAAATTTACCACAGAGGAGAGTACATTTGGAGCCCAAATTATTTCATGTAGATATCTACAGGGATTTTACTCACTGGACATTCATTTTCTTCTTCCTTCTCCTGTGTAAACAGCTTCTCAAAGGATAACTGGTATACTTGGTGGATTTTAAATTTCTGAAGGTTATTTCTCCCACTGTCAAATTTGTGCCCTTAGGATACCAACTGTTTAAGCATCTCTTGCAAACGCTTGGGACTCCAGCGACAAGAGGTGCTCTGAAAAGCCAGTCTGGCAGCCTCCATATCCGGTCGGGTCTCTCTGAGCTCATTAAAGAAAATTTCTGACATCTTATCAGATATTTCCAGGGCGTCACTAAATATATTTGCCTGAGATATTCACATCATTGTAATCCTCTCGACCTGTTAGAGTTGTTTAATAGTGGAAGACCATTTATTCAGCTTATTGAAAATTAATTACTTACATGGCTCGGGTTTGCAAGGGTACAATGAAAAGGCAGTGGAGAGGCAGCAGGGGAGATAAACCTTGCCGCCAAATTCTTTTTTCTTCTCTTCATTTTACCCAAAGAGGCCCTATGTTGCGTGGTGGAGAGAGCTGAAAAATCTGTGCACTTTGCATCTTATTGCATCTCACACGGTGATATTTTCATAACCTTTTGGGAAAGCCTCAACTTTCCAGCTATTCCACTAAATCAAAATCAAGTAACAAAACATGAAGAATGGGAATCTTTAAGACAGACGGGGAAATAAAATGAACAAACGAAAGAATGAATAAATTGATGAATGAAAGAAAAATCTGCTATCCAAAGCCTTTTGCTTTCCATTGAATGGATGTTTGCCTAGGAAATGGAGACATTTTGTGTTTTCTCAGTACCTTTGTGAGAAGGATGTGTGGTTTTGCTTAATGAAGTGAGAGGGGGAGTAGAAACAAATACTGTACTTAGTCTGGAGGCTGTGGGTTGAGGGGACAGTTCTGAACATCAAATTTTTAGCTACTCTGAGATCCTACTTCCATATGCTTTAAAAAGTGGAAGGAATATCTAAGTAAAAATTTTATTAGAATACATATTTCTCCTTTTTTTTGCCTTTATAGTACAGAAATTTTGTCTGACAATGTAAAAAATTTCTTATAATCAAGGATATAGAATGGGAGTGAGACATTGGATAAACAAAATCTGCAATGAAAAAACATCACTTCGTGCTATTGTTTTAAATTCTGTTTCACTAGGAAAACAGCTAAGCAAATGGAGCACTCATGTATCTTTTTGTCTTTCTGTTTTTACCCATTAGGAATAGAAGTTATGAAAATGTAGTTAGCATTAGGGAGAAGTCCTATAGTCGTCCTGTAGAATACTTGAGAGTTAGATGAAATGTGTATTTATTGTTCAGTCGTTAAGTTGGTGCCCGACTCTTTGTGACGCCATGGACTGCAGCATGCCAGTCTCCCTGTCCTTCATCATCTCTCACATTCGAGGTTTATTCTTGATAGGAAAAGATAATCTTTAAAAAGGCATGTTTGGGAAAGCAACCTTAATTTTTCCTTAAGAACTTTATGTCTTCAAGTGCAACTTCTAATCTAATGGTAATATATGTTTGGAAGCACATCTTGGAGAGAATTAGTTAAACTTGTCCTGATATGTGCAGACTGTCCCCCAAATTCAATTCATTTTTTATGCAATTTTTCAATCAGTAATTAAAAAAGAATCCCCCCTGAATTTATCCTGTCTGATATTATAGACTATTTGCTATCAACTCAAAGTTCTCAATTAGCTCCAGTGTTGTTCTAATTACTGGATGTGTTTTCAAACAACTCCCAGCTAATAACTGTTGGGATGAAGAGTCGTTTTCTCGCTATAGAGCAGCCTGTGCATGCTCATGTTTGCTGCGATGTTTTAACAATGATTCATTAACCAATAATAAGGCCCCGATTGGAGCCATTAGACTTCGGTGCTTTTGCTACGCTTACTTTTTATTTTATTCCTCGATATTGTCTTTTCTTGAGTTGGTTTCTAGATAACTCCCAGGAGACTCCTCACCATACAGAACAATATCATGAAGACAGCTGTCATTAAATTCAGCTACTTGTCCAAAAGCTCCCTCTAGGAGGATGCTCTTGTTGGAACATCAAGATGGAAAAACGTCACAAAAGGAGCTATAATAAGAGAACGTGCTTGATTTAAAGGTCCTTTATTTATACCAGCTCGCAGCAGCAGCAGAGAGATTAGGCCGATTAGGCACTATGTCTTTCAGTGGCTTATCTAACATCTGGTCAAATCCAGGCCCTCCATCATTTTATCACTCAGGTTGATGGTTTCGTGCCCTCTGATAGGCAGGTTCTTTTTATTTCCTAAATATCTGAAACAGAACTACTGTAAAAATTGATTACTGATCCACTTGGGTCTATAGAAGATCAGTGTTATTAGTACAATTTTCTCGAAAGGAGGAGTCAACAGGTGTTCACTGTTCTTGCAGAATCTCTGTCCTGTCCTTGTGTCATGACATTCTGCTGGATCTTATGGTTGTGGGATGACTTGGGGTCAGATGAAGCCTACTTTGAGCTATTCCTTGATTTCAACCCCCAAACTTTCAACAAATATGTTTTGTGTTTTTTTTTTTTGCGAAAGTCATTTTAGATGCTACCTGTCACTTTCAGTATTTGGGTACAGAGAACTTTTTAAAAAAGCAAGCATCCCATTTTTTAAAAGCTATTTGTGGCTGTGCAGGTCTTTTGTTGCTGTGTAGGCTTTTGTCTAGTTGCAGGGAGTGGGGGCTACTCTCTGGTTGTGGTGTGTGAGCTTCTCATTGCAGTGGCTTCTCTTCTTGGGGAGCATGGGCTTTAGACACGCAGGCTTCGGTAGTTGGGGCACACAGGCTCTAGAGCACAGGCTCAATACTTGTTGCTTATTTGCATAGGCTTAATTACTCCGGGGTATGTGAGATCTTCCTGAAATCGTTCCTTCTGCATTGGCAGGCAGATTCTTTACCACTGAGCCACCAGGGAAGCCCCTGTGTACAAAGAATTTTAACTGTATTGGGGTCATACTTACTGGATGGTAAAGCCTTGCCTTGGATGTACAGTCTCTGAGAAATGTTGATATCAACTGATTCATTGAACCTGCTTCAGTGGAGTGTGGGTTCTAAATGGCATTGATATGTGTGAACGTGCCTAAAGGATTTAATGCTTAGACTGAGCGAAATGCTTAGGACAGGTTTTTAAATGTTCTGGGAAAAAAACCCCAAAACCTGTAATAGCATCTCATTTATTGGTCAACATTTGAGTTGCATTGTTGATGTCTTTTACAACTTTATCAGTGTAGTAATGAAGTTGCCAGATTGTGCATGGTAAAAAGGCAAGATAGGTAATAATGCATATTTCTAAAAATGGAACTTAATGGTGGAAGTTCATGTCCCAAATTGAAATATATAGCTAATTCCACTTTGCTCACACAGAGAAACAAGAATTCTCTCTTACCACAATCAATCAATCCAACAGTGCCGGTCTTGCTGTTCAAAGACTGGAGTTTAGACCTGCCTGCTCTCCCACTGTAGGACCGAAGGGTTTCAGAGGCACTCCCTTTCTTGATCATCATTGCCTCTTCTGAAAAATCGACACTTGAACAAGATAAACCCCTTCCAAGCTCTAAATTCCTTTAAGATAATTTAATAGAAATGGAACATTTAAATAACTTACCCTGTCCGTTTACGTATGGAAATATGGAAATGTCTTTATATGCATTATTTCCTTTATCTTCCAGAGCAAGTTTAAATTTAAGCCCATTTAGGGAAAAAAATCATTCTAGTTTGTGTTTGGAGAAAGCAATGGCACCCTACTCCAGTACTCTTGCCTGGAAAATCCCATGGA
>SJYV01028894.1:151674-178608 GCA_006410875.1 Neotragus pygmaeus | reverse complement strand
GACTGCAAGGAGATCCAACCAGTCTATTCTGAAGGAGATCAGCCCTGGGATTTCTTTGGAAGGAATGATGCTGAAGCTGAAACTCCAGTACTTTGGCCACCTCATGCGAAGAGTTGACTCACTGGAAAAGACTGATGCTGGCAGGGATTGGTGGCAGGAGGAGAAGGGGACGACCGAGGATGAGATGGCTGGATGGCATCACGGACTCGATGGACGCGAGTCTGAGTGAACTCTGGGAGATGGTGATGAACAGGGAGGCCTGGTGTGCTGTAATTCATGGGGTCGCAGAGAGTCGGACACGACTGAGCGACTGAACTGAACTGAACTGAAGGCATCTCAGAAATTCCTGTCAAAGTGTCCAAAACTTTGGCCACCTGATTTGAGGAACTGACTCAATGGGAAAGACCCTTATGCCCTGATGCTGGGAAAGATTGAAGGCAGAAGGAAAAGGGGACAACAGAGGATGAGATGGTTGGATGGCATCACCAACTTGATGGAGATGAGTTTGAGCAAGCTTTGGAAGATAGTGAAGGACTGGCATGCTGCAGTCCATGGGGTCGCAGAGTCAGACACGACTGAGCGACTGAACTGCCTGAACTGGAGGCACTGAGCACAATGGAAAGAGAGGCCTTTAACAGGAGATTCCTAGATTCTCCCATGGCTGTAGCACTGCTAGCTAGATGTACAGGGGAACAAATCTAGTAAGACTGATTAACAAGCTTCAGCAGTTGGGGGAAAGAAAAGTACAAGGTGAGGAGACCCAACTAAACGAGAGACAGCGAGAAAAAAGCCCTAGGGTGTTCTGCATGGTGAGCATACACAGGTCGGCATGGTGAGCATACAGAGGTCAGCGTAGTGAGTCCACAGTCTAGAGTAACCATGTAAGAGTAGGTGTGGGCCTACAGCTGGATTACTCAGGACTATAACAACTATAGTATCATTAACAAGAAAAGGAGACAAGGTTAGATCACTTTCAAAGCTCTGCATTCAGTTGCTACATTTTAAGAGAGACATTAATAAAGCCAGTTCATTTCTACTGAAAGTAATGGGGATAAATAGGAGTTACAGTTTCACAGACTGGGGGTGTTTATTCAGAAAAGAGAAGACTGGAAGGATCTGATGGCTATTTTATAACTGAAGGGGTGTCATGTGGAATAGAAATTAGACTTCTCCTTCATTGCTTTGGAAAATAGAAGTAGGACCAATGGTTAGAAGTTAATAGGGAGCATATTTTATCTCCATATGAGAAAATTTTCTAATGATTAGAGCTATTAAATAAATTGAGTTGCCTTGTAAGGCTGTAGGACTTTGCTCACTGAAAGCATTCAAGTGAGGCTAGATGGCTGCTTGTCATGAATTTAGTGGAAAGGATTATTACATTGGGAAGTTAGCCTATGCTAAAGCTATGCTTATTTCCAACTTTAAAATTCTGTGAATATATGTTACCTATTAGAGGCTAAGATACAAAAGTAGACTTTACTTCAATCACCTTAAAACAGTACTTTAAGTAGTTTTCTTTTAAAATGGTTTAAATTCATAATATTTTCCCTAATGCACTTCCTCAAAGTACTCAGTAAATATATGGTAACTTATTAAATCCAACAAAGATATTCTGAACATTTATGAGTGTCATAAGAAAAAAAATTATTTACAAGAGAATCTTATGAAGATTTTCAACTGCTGGAAAAGAGTATCTTAGAAAGACTTTTAGTAAATGGAATACTCCATGCAATAGAATAGATAGCAGATGGAAGAGAGGGGGGAAAAGAACAATTTCTTTATGATTACCCAAGGAGTCAGAGAATGTTTGTGTCAGGAAGGTGGTTGATTACTTGATTTTGCATAACCTAATTGAGATTATTATTATTTTTAAATGTGGGTTTGTTGTGCTAATTAACTATAAACATATGGTATGTAAAATGCATGCTGCTAGGGTAAATTAATGTACCTCTAACATACATCCATATTTCATAGCTTCATCCACACAAATAAACCTCCTATGGAAGTGCTGTAAAGCAAACACAATTTTGCAAATTGCATATCACTAGTGGTAGAGCTGATACACCATTTTCCCATCATTATCCCTGACATTTCACTCACAATGATGATGAGAGGCATTTTCAAATAGAAAATTTCTCCCATGGAACTGATTAATGTGATGAAGTACTGTATAGAAATGAGGGAAAGTACAAAATATCTGCAATTCCTAACTTTTAATTTTATCTATAAGCAAATGTCTTCTGCAACACAAGACTGAAACTACTTCTATGGAAACCAAGACGTTCAAGTCGATAATTACTCTGCACCTACTATGCTTGAAGTGTCATGCGGGGAAATAAAGATTAAATAAAAAACAGTACATGCTTGTATTTTCAGAACTCCCTAAAGTACGTTCTGTTTAATTTCATTATATTCAAAAGATCCCAAGTGAACTCTTCAGCTCCATCACTCAACTTCTGCCATAGCAGCAAAGTTTTTTACATATATATTACATATAATATATTCATCAGACTTAAGTCTAAAAGTAAAACTTATCTGCCATCCCTTTTTTGGTTCAACTATTTTATTTCACAGGTAAGGAAATAGAAACGTGGAAAGACAAAGTGACTTCCCTCAAGATTAAAGAACTTCTAAAAGGTTAAAAACATTACTCCATTTAACCTCTTAAATACCGTATGTATAGATACATATAGATATACACAGAGACATACACAGACATGTTTGTGTGTTATTCATCACTTCAAATCCATTAAATGTTTTATGTTTACTATATATTGAGTTTTGAGAATTTCTTGTCACCTTATAATTTACAATCATTTCTCAGAAATTCCTGTCAAAGTATCTTCATTTCTTAACATGAAATCAGCCTCGAAAAACTGTTTTCTAATAGGATGATTTTTTTTAAATGATAGCTTTAAAAAAAAAAAAAAGCAAGGATCTCTACTTTTAACAATCCAGATAAATGTCCCAAACTAAGTAGAAACAAGAGATCATAGCATGTTCCAGGTGGAAGGGAAGTGAGATGATCCAGCTCAGATATGGTAAATACAGGACCTGAATCTACCACTCTCTGACCCTGACCCTGTGGCAGACATCACAAATCAATCACACTACTTTCTGCCACTGAGTCTGGTATTCTCAACAAATTCTCCAGGAAGTCACTGACAATTCATCAGGCTTATGTCTAAAAGTAAAACTTATCTGCCATCCCTTTTCTGGTTCAATTACTTTATTTTACAGGTAAGGAAACAGAGACCTGGAAAGATAAAGTGACTTCCCTCAAGATTAAATAGCTTCTAAAAGGCACTGGTAGGACTCAAACTTCTGACTCTAAATCAGAATTTCTTTTCATTACCAAATCCTTCCTTTCTAGGTCTTAGATAACTATTTATTCTGTATTCATCAAGTGCTTTATCGCTGAAGATTCTACATGATTTATATTTTATGAAGATTTGCAGCATTTCTGCCTTCCTCTAACCTAAAAAGTATTTCTGAAAAAAGAGATTTTGTGTCTTTTTTTTTTTTTTTAACTGTATTGTGGTTTGGGGGCATATAATCATCTCAGACCAAGTCAGAAAGAAAGCCTAATCAAGGTCTACGGGAAAAGATCTGTGAAGGAGGAGAGGAAACTTGCAAGTGATGAAGGCAGTTTAATATAAAAGGGAAAAAATTACCACAAAATGAAGCTAAAGTAACAATAGAAACAAAAGAAAGAATGCAAAAGGTTTGGAAAGGATAATAATAAGTCTAGAGAAAGTCTCAAAACAAAAACAAAAAACAGAAAAGGTTTACATTCACCCCAGGAGATCTGGCGAAATCTTCTCCCAGTCAGCATGTAATGGGGCAGTAGTTCTTATCTTTAGTAGGAATCACAAAAAAATGAAGATTTGTTTCGTTTTATAGTTTTATTCTAATTCTTCTCAAAAGTTGGCTTTCTCTTTAATTGAAAACACTGCTTTCACCCTATCTGATATACATGATCTAATTAGAACCTTTTCCCCCAATGCATTGAGTTATATAACTACTTTCAGTAAGCTTGGACCTTGGAACTAGTTCTCAAAACTAAAACGCCAACATTTGTAAAAGTTCTTTTGTAGTAACACAGCCTGTCTAAACAAACAATAACTGGTTAATCAACATTAATTGCTTGCATCTGCCTTATTCTGGATCTGCCTTCTTCTGCCTCCTCACCATTTCAAACTCTTGCCCACAGTGAAAAAATGGAAATAAGTTTGAGCAAACTCGAGGAGAGAGCAAAGGACAGGGAAGCCTGGCATGCTGCAATCCATGAGGTTGCAAAAAGTCAGATATGACCTAGTGACTGAAAAACAACAAAATGCGGATGAAAGTTTTCTGAGGAATGATGTGTTTTACAATTTTAATGTCTCAGATACTGTACAAAAGAGAACTGAAGAAAAGTTTTACCCTAACTCTGGAACCATCTGAATGATGACAATATCAAGATGCTTTCAACAATGCTGATAGCAATGACCTTCATTCTACATTTGCTGTGGGTCAGGGACAAGGCTAAGCTTTTTAAGATATTATCTCAAATAATTCTTAAAACCTTCTAAGACAGATATATTGTTACTATGGTCATGTAACAAGATAAGTTTCAGAGAGTTAGATAAAATGTGTAGGCCTAGTTATTAAGTGTCACAACTAGGATTAAAACTCAGTTCCTTTTCAACTCCAGAGTTCATGCTCTTTTTCATTCAATTACTCACTCAATGTGTATAGGGCATCTACTATGTGCCAAACATTGTACTGTATGATTATTCACTGTCAAAGGCAGCAGGTGTACCTGAAGCCAGAAATGGCTTACTCAGTTAACATCTCTAGGATATGTCAACTATCTCTGCATTGCAAGTGTCCATATTACGGTAGAAGGATCCTTCAGACAAGCAACAGAAAACTGGATGCCCTAAAAAGGAAAGTAAACTAGCTTTGAGAAGAGTTATGATACAGACTTTGCCTAAAGCAGAGCTCAAGAAATCAAGGCTAAAATTACTTGTGCTACACAGTTTTGGGAAGGAATCTGTTAATGTGATTCAACAGCCATGAAAATGTCCATTAAATTTGACAATGTAACTTTAGTAATTCTATTTTAGTTTTAGAAATTTATTTTAAGGGAGTTATGTACAATATAAAAAAATTCTAAAAGATGTTTAAAGGTGGAAGCAACCTCTTAAGTCTGAAAAAAGAGAGAATAACAATACAGTCCATTAATGAAATAAGAAAGCATAAGATTATATAGCTACATTTTAAAATATACATTTATATAAGGCACCATGAAGGAAGCAGAATTCATATTCATCTGCTATGATTACAAATATGTAAAAGTATTTTCTGAGAAGACTAGACATGAATACAGTTGACCCCTGAACAACACAAGTTTGAACTGTGTGGGTCTACTGATTCATGGGTCTTTTTCAATAGTAAATACTATCAAAACAAATTTGGCTGAATCCACAGATGCGGAACCACAGATATGGATAAAGTTCAAAATACAGAGGGCTAATTTTAAGTTATACACAAATTTCCAATTGCATCCCTAACCCTCTGGTTATTCAAGGGTCAACTCTACTTCAACAACATATTTGCTGTTTGGAGTAGAATTACAGGTAGGATCTGTGCCCTCATTTTTAGTAACACTGTTTCTCACGTTATTTCTAAATAATTTTCATAATAGTATACATCTTCAGGATGTACAAAGATTAGAGCCAAGTGCTACAGGAATTATACCTGTTACCTTGTAATAGCATATAGTATAATATAATCTGCAAAAATACTGAATCACTATGCTGTACACCAGAAAGTAATACAGTATGGTAAATGAACTATGCTTCAATTAATAAAAGAAAAGAATCAACTGCTGGCTTGGAACGACTCATGAAGACTTTTACAATTTGGGGGCTGAAAAGCCTTGATCAGAGACTAGTCAACTGCTCCGAAAACTCAAACAGAAAACATGTCATTACAGAAGAAGAAACAGTGCCCACTTGCTGACCACACACTGTGATGGCAACAACAGTGTTAAACTCAGAACTCAAGGAAATGAACCCAGGAGAGTGGACGCTAAAGCAGACGAGCTGAACAGCAGGGACGTGAAGGAAAGGTCTGGTCAGTGCCCTGAATCAGCACACTCACACCTCAGCATCTTCACTTCTCTGACACACTAGTTGTTCCGACACGACTTTGGGCAAACCGCTTCTTGGAGCTCCTGGCATCCTCTGGGCAACAGAGTAAAGTGTACATGGCATTCCACCCACCAGAAAAAGTGATTTACTTCTCTAACACCTCTGAATGGAGAAATCCCATGTTCATAATGATGATCCTGGGGTGCTGCCCACTCTCCTGGTGATGTGAAACATTAGATCATTTAGTGTAAAACCTGGCTGAGTTCAGAATTACCTGCGAAGCTTGGTAAAATATTTTTTCTTACAGCTTTACCCTCTGATTTTGATTTAGCAGGCTTATTTTGGTACCTAAGAATCTTTATTTTTAATAGGCGCCCTAGGATTACAGACACCAGGAACCACTGCACTAAGTTACATATGATAGAGTTTTAGTGTCTCATATAGCTTATAGTGTTTGCATTTACTAAAACTGATGGATAGTCCTATCAGAATGTTTATTTAAGCAGAATATCCACTTCCCAACCATGCCAGAAAACAGAATATTTACTATACCTGGTAATCCAGCATGCAGAAGCTTGGGAAAAACTGACAAATTCGGGATTCAAAAAAATAGGGGAACATCCAGAATATGGGTAGTTCTTTCTGACTGTTATCTAATGGATCACAAAAAAACAGAAAAGAAAAAAACTGATATCAGAGAAAACATAAAGAAGAGAGTTGTTACTGAAAAAAATATGGTATTGGGAGAAATCGTAATCCTTCAATACATTTAAATCATACAAAAGGAGAGACTATTTACCAGAGTACCATTTACAACTTGACTTTTCCCCAAAGTCAATGGAAGCATTCTCGTATATTTAACCACAGCTACACGGGGTTAGCTCAGACAGTAAAGCGTCTGCCTACAATGTGGGAGACCTGGGTTCGATCCCTGGGTCGGGAAGATCCCCTGGAGAAGGAAATGGCAACCCACTCCAGTATTCTTGCCTGGAAAATCCCATGGACTGAGGAGCCTGGTAGTTTTACAGTCCATGGGGTCGCAAAGAGTCAGACACGACTGAGCAACTCCACTTTCACTTTCACATGGGGTATGTATATAAAAATTAACTTTATATGCATATCACTGTAGTCTAGGTAAAGACAAAGATATTATCTAAAAAGTGACAAATAAAAAATGAGTTTCACTATGAAACACAAAGGTTGTTGTGACACAGTGGAAGGATTCCTGCACCAGAAGGCCTTAGATCTGAATCCTTATCTCTGTTATAACTCACTATGCCAGTTTTCAGGGTGGATACATCTTTTCTGAATCATGGGAGATTCTTATGAACAATTCCATCAAAATTAATTTTTATGAGAGACAGTGGACATAACTATTATTTACAGAACACCTCATACAGGCTGAGTACAACGCTAGGAACTTTTTTATATGTTATCTCTTTACCAATACCTGGAGTCAGATATTAATATAGTAATCTCATATCATAGATGGGGAAACCAAAGCTGCAAACTTTAAGCACTTTGTTCAAATTTATGCAGCTAATAAGCAGTAGAACCGAATTCAAGCCCATAGGGTTCTTTATTGCTTCCCCAACAATGACTTTTCCACTCTGAAAAGTAGACCTCAGAACCAAAAATAAGTAGGATACTTAGCACTATGAGTCACTTTTCAGATTTCATTTGCATCCTATCCCCAAAGCACACTGTTTATATAGCACAATTAATGGAGAAGCTTGATCACTTAATTCCTGACACTCTCATATTTATCAATTTGCAGGCTGGAAACTGAAAAATGATTAAAATAACTAATTAGGCAATTATATAAAATACTTTGAAGTCCTAAGCCACTTTAAGCTGAATATCCCCTAGTTATTAACCCACTTCCAGAGTCAGGTGTCCATGCGTCACTGCTAGACTACTTGATGGCCAGCCTTCCCAAACAAATCTGTGCACAGTTCAGAGCTTTGGCCCAGAGGCTAGGTGCCCTCCTAGAATTCTGGGTAAGGCTCTGGAAGATGAAATATAAGGTCCATGAAGGCAGAGGTAAGTGTCTGTTTACCACTCCATTTCCAGCACCTAAACAGTATCTGGAACATAGTGGCCATTCAGTAAATAGTAAATAAATGACAACAGTTCACTGATATTCTGTTAAATGTTCATTGATAATGCCTCCTTATGCCCACCAAAATAAAATATTTTACTTATGAGCCATTTTTCAAACACATAATTAGAATAGAACAAAGTGTATCATGATAAAGTCATCATCAAATAAGTTATTTTACAACAAAGAAGAGAACTCAAGGCATGTTTATTTTTTCAGTGCTCTGATTCACTAAGTCTGCTAATATGTGACAGGAAGTAGATGCATATACATGTTTATTTTGCAGTAAATAATAAATCACACACCTTGGCTGTGACCTTCTTTCCACATGGCAATTAACTTCTTGAATGTAACAGCCAGAGGTTCAACCAAGCCACCAAACGGAGGATCTGTCACCATGATGACTCCGTCACCTTTATCTTCCTGTAAAAATGTCTTGCACACTTCAAGGGCAGCCTGGAACAAACAAAAATTCATTTCTAAATCAGGACTAGAGTCAGGAACTTCGCCCTACTTTGAGGAGAATGCACTAGGCTCAGTCTTTCTCTTCATCCTGAACTTCACTGACCCTATCACCCCAGAGTCCCTCAGCGACATCCTGAAGCCACTCTCATTTGGCCCCATAAGATTTTATCTTCAGGTTCCTTGATAAGTGGGTTTATAAAATTGCAAATTCAAGGACTACACATTTCAAATAGTTAAATTAAAAAACTAAATTTAGTAACCTAAAAGAGAGAAACTCAATATCCATGAAGACTATCTGAAATGCTAAATTCAATTCAATAAACAGAAGCAGGTACTGTACTAAACACTGGAGACACAAAGATGAATAAGACATATTTTTCCTATCTGGTATGTCTACCACCATAATTTCAATTTAATGAGCCACAAATCACCAATTAAACATGCATGTGTTTTTGAATGCCAGGTAAATGGCAGGCATATTTGAACAATGAAAAGTAAATAAATGCAAGTTCACAAATAACAAAGCTTATCCAGGCCATGAAACTGTGTTACTAACATATTTTCCCAACAAACTAACTAAAGTGTTTTTAGTAATTGCCAGCATCCATTGGATCATCAAAAAAGCAAGACAGTTCCACAAAAACATCTACTTCTGCTTTATTGACTATGCCAAAGCCTTTGACTGTGTGGATCACAACAAACTGTGGAAAATTCTTCAAGAGATGGGAATATCAGACCACCAGACCTGCCTCCTCAGAAATCTGCATGCAGGTCAGGAAGCAACAGTTAGAACTGGACATGGAACAACAGACTGGTTCCAAATAGGAAAAGGAGTACGTCAAAGCTGTATATTGTTGCCCTGCTTATTTAACTTATATGCAGAGTATATCATGAGAAACGCTGGACTGGATGAAGCACAAGCTGGAATCAAAACTGCCAGGAGAAATATCAATAACCGCAGATATGCAGATGACACCACCCTTATGGTAGAAAGTGAAAGCGAACTAAAGAGCCTCTTGATGAAAGTGAAAGAGAAGAGTGAAAAAGCTGACTTAGAGCTCAACATTCAGAAAACTAAGATCATGGCATCCAGTCCCATCACTTCATGGCAAACAGATGGGCAAACAATGGAAACAGCGACAGACTTTATTTTGGGAGGGCTCCAAAATCACTGCAGATGGTGACTGCAGCCATGAAATTAAAAGACGCTTGCTCCTTGGAAGAAATGTTATGACCAACCTAGACAGCATTTTAAAAATTAGAGACATTACTTTGCCAATAAAGGTCCACCTAGTCAAGGCTATGGTTTTTCCAGTAGTCATGTATAGATGTAAGAGTTGGACTATAAAAAAAAAGCTGAGCGCCGAAGAATTGATGATTTTGAACTGTGGTGTTGGAGAAGACTCTTGAGAGTCCCTTGGACAACAAGGAGATCAAGACAGTCCACTGTAAAGGAATTCATTGGGAAGGATTGATGCTGAAGCTGCAGCTCCAATACTTTGGCCACCTGATGTGAAGAACTGATTCATCTGAAGGGACCCTGATGCTGGGAAAGATTGAAGGCAGGAGGAGAAGGGGACGACAGAAGATGAGATGATTGGATGGCATCACTGACTCAATGGACATGAATTTGAGTAGCCTCCAGTGATGGACAGGGAGGCCTGGTGTGCTGCAGTCCATGGGGTTGCAGAGTTGGACACAACTGAGCAACTGAACTGAACTGAACTAGTGACTGCAAAGTTAACATTAAAAACTGTCCAGTACATTTATCCCTTTTTTGCTTCTGGAAAGATCAACAAGAGACAGACCTATAATACTAGCTCCAGTCTACTGACATTGTAGTAGCTTTCAAGTATTCAGCTATAAAAGCAAATCAACACTTTTAGTATACAAAACAGTAGATGATTTTAAAGTTTAATGGCATTTAAACTTTAATAAACCTATATGTATAATAAAATATATATTGTTCTACTATTAAATCAACTTAGAAGACCCAATTGAAGAAAGGAAAAAATCACAACACCCCAATCCCTTTTCTCTAATATAAGGTATTAACATCCTCCTGGAAGTACTACAGCAAAGGATGGTGTCAAGAAGGTTAATCATTTTTCAAGTGCTGCCTGGCACTTCCTTAACCTGCCTACACGATCAAGGGCTAAAATTACAGATGATGTTACTGAAAAACCTTCAAATCCCTAAGAGTTATAAGTAGAAAAAATAAAAAATAAAGCCTGAACATTTAACCAAAATTTTAAAAAACATTAAAGAGTATCTTTCCAGGTAAGAATCAATGGTGGGGTGTACTGTTCTGAGTGGCTGAGGGTCCTAAGGTTGATCACCTTAGGAAACAAGGCGGGAAATAAGACACTTGCGTATGTCACCAAAGCTGATAATAACTTAAACTCTTTTCTTTATCTCAGTGGCTGGCATCTTAAATAGGCACCCTCTGGACACACTTTAACCACCTTAACCACTAAGGTGTATGACGTTTTTTATTTTTTGAGACTATATTATTTTTGTTATGAAAAAAACCTTGTACAGGAAACTTCTGCTTTTTAATCCAGTCAATTGTGGAGAGCTTCTGTGCAGTGGCAGAGGCTTAGATCCTCAAAGGCATTTGGTGCCTCAAAGGGTTATATGCCTTCACAGACAGGCACCTTTTAGACACTTAAATACTTTAGTGATTGATTATTAAGATGGTAATCTCTACTGAAAACCTTGACTCCAAGTAGGTAGAAAAGGGGCAGACAATAAAATAATTACACAGTAGTTTTCTATAGATCATTCTCTATAGCTGCAGTGCTATTTAGAGGCAGCTCCTAAAACACAGAGAAAGGAGAGCCTGAGGTGGATGACTGTTTTCTTCTAGGAAAGAAAACATGGAGCTCAGTCTTTACAGCTTAGTCCAACGGTTATTCTAGAACTTGCAAGGTAATTCTACAAACTGTCAATAAAACTTACATAGAATTTCCTAGAGAAATGCTAATTATGTGTTATTTTCTTGAAATATGCAAAATTGCTGGCCAACTGTTAGGTATTTAAATATAATTTTACTCGTCTTTATGGTTCAAAATAAAAAGCAAAGTCATGGTCTAGTATTAAGAACAAATAAATGAATACCTGACCCACTACTGAAGCATCAAGCAGTAACAGCAGCTCAGTTACTCCCTCATCTGTGTCACTAACACTGACAGCACCCCTGAGCTCAAGGCCCCACAGTTCCAAGAGGCCACACTGGACACTTGCATGTCAATGTTCTGCCAGCCCCACAGACTCAACATTTCCAAATGTCACTTACAAACTTCCCCACTCTGTGTTTTGAACCCAGGTCATGGCCCCATGATATCTTTGATCTCTTCCCCAGCACAGGTATCACCAAGTCATCTTTTTTTTTCCCAAATGAGGTATAATTGACATGTGTACACATAGTAATTACATCAAGTCTGCTGGTTTCCATCAGTGAAATGTCTTTGGAATCCACTTCTTTCCTCTCCTTTTCTTACTGTCACTGTCTGAGGTGAAAAGCCCCTCTCCATCCACTGTCAAGTGATTTTTCAATTTCTTGTTTTCCTTAAAGCTCATCTAATCAGTCCTCAAATTCTGGTGATTATCAACCACATAAGCTCTTCAGGAAACAGTGAAATACATCTAATTGCAACTGCTGTTTACTTTAATACTTGGTTTTCATAGCTTTCACTGCTGAAGAATGTGTATCCCAATGCTAAATTGATTCTGATGGAAGGAGTACTTCATTGGCTATACCTACTAAATCGGGAGACTCACTTTTCAATCCCAACCAACAATTTAGAATCTACTTTCATTTCCTAAATGCACAGGTCTTTTGGTCTCTTGATTTTCAGTCTGTCAGTTAATATCTTAAAGCATAATATATACTTAAGCATGCTAAAGTCGTTTCAGTCATGTCCGACTCTGTGCGACCCCATAGATGGCAGCCCACCAGGCTCCGCCATCCCTGGGATTCTCCAGGCAAGAACACTGGAGTGGGCTGTCATTTCCTTCTCCAATGCACGCAAGTGAAAAGTGAAAGGGAAGTCGCTCAGTCGTGTCCGACTCCTAGCGACCCCATGGACTGCAGCCCACCAGGCTCCTCCGTCCATGGGATTTTCCAGGCAAGAGTACTGGAGTGGGGTGCCATTGCCTTCTCCAATACTTAAGCATAGTTCAACATTAATATATATATATATACATATATGCATATATGTATGGACATGAGCTTCTCTTATAGCTCAGCTGGTAAAGAATACACCTGCAACACAGGAGACGCCTGGTTCAATCCTGGGTTGGGAAGATCCCCTAGAGAAGGGATAGGCTACCCACTCCAGTCAGTATTCTTGGGCTTCCCTGGTGGCTCAGATAGTAAAGAATCTGCCTACAATGTGGGAGACCTGGGTTTAATCCCTGGATTATGAAGATCCTCTGCAGAAGGGCATGACACCCACTCCAGTATTCTTGCCTGGAGAATCCCCATGGACTGAGAAGCCTGGAGGGCTACAATTGATGGGGTCACAAAGAGTTGGGCCTGACTGAGCAACTAAGCACAGCACAGCCCAGCACGTGTGTGGATATGCTTCAGGTAGTCTTGATAATTTCAAATATTTTAGGCCAGCCTTCTGTCAGGTATGATTACTTGGTCAGTTACAGATTTTATTTTGTAATGGGACTAACAAAGAGTAGAAATATCAGTTCTTGCTGTGTTGTTTTTTTCACAAGGACATTATTAACATCATACTGAAAGAAGGTTTTTTTTTTAAGCCACTCTCCTTTTTTTAAGGCTAATTTTTAAGAGCAGTTTTAAGTTTACAGTGAAACTGAGAGGAAGGTTCAAAGATATCCTACATACCCCCTGCTCCTACCCCTCCCCCATTACCAATATCCCCCACCAGAGTGAGACATCTGTTAAAAGTGATGAACCTAAACTGACACATCATTATCACCCAGAGTTCATAGACTGGGGTTAACTCTTGACACTGTCTATTTTTTAAGGATTAGCTTAATAAAATCATAAATCCCCTTAACTAGGACATGAAATTTATCAGAGAGGAAGACATCAAACAACTAACCACAGAATTATTTAATTACAGTATTGTAAATCTACAAAGGAGAACCTGACCTTGTCTGAGGGTAGGGGAAGCTGGAGAAAGAAACTTGGAACAGGGTTCTGAAGGATGAGGTGAAATTAACAGGGCAAAGAGGGAGTGGAAGAAGGAGGGAACAGCATGGCAAAAGCCCCTGTGATGGAAAGGCCTGCCTGAGATGAATGTCATATGTCCTGAATACAAACAGCAAAGCAGGAACGGAAAGAAGACAGGCTGGAGGGCGGCAGGGTCAAATCACACAAAGCCACATGGGTCTTGCTGAGAAGGTAGGTCTTTACCCAAGAAGCAGTGAAAAGCATGAAAGGTGAATAACACGATCACCCCTAGATGCTCGATAACACTCAGTGAACTGACAAAAGTAAATATCAATAAATGGAAGAACAGCCACCATTTGCTCTTGAGGGACTACAGAAAAATAATGAAGGAAATACAAGAAAAGAAGAGATAATGGTCATAACTCTTACCTTTCCATCAAAGAAGTGATGGTTAAACATATTATAATGGCAAAAACTATCTTCCATATAAAACTGTGAGTACCTGTAAAATAATTTATTACTATAGTTACTTGTCTGGTCACAGCTATATAGTAAATAAATGTAAACTAAAATTTAAAATTATGAAATCACACCTTAAATAAAATCAATTTCATCATCCTTCAGGTTTCTGAAATAAAGAATACTTTCCCCAAACCTCAAGAAGCTAACAATAATGGATGAATAACAAACTTAGATTATGGTCCCAAGTTTTAATTAGTCAGTGGGAAAACTACAGAAAACTCATATACAAAAAACACACATGTTCCTATGGACCAGAAGATTACAAATAAATAATTATGTTCCTGATAGATTATTATGCATTTTAAGCTTGAGTCGGTTTGGCAGTTAAAATATGTCTCACATACCTAATAACTTTAAGGAAAATACTGAATCAACATTTCTGCTCAATAGCTGTTATTTTCTTCTATGGCTAACAAAAAAGGTATTTAATACAGAGGTGTTTTTTTTTTTTGTCTATTGCAAATTAGCTTAATAAAATATGCTTCTTAATACATAAGAAAAAGAATTTATGTGCATTTCATATTTACTGAATTAGTGCCAGGAAAAGAGAATATTTATTTACTGATTGAATCATTTTATTCTTCTAACATACTACTTTAACATGCAATCACTAATGAATGGGAACACCAGCTCTGGGTATTAACACATTATAATTTCTACTAATTTACTAGGCAAATTTTGATTTATACCACATTTATGGCTTAAACTTGCATTTACTTGATTTCCTACAAAACTGAAATTTCTTTCTTCCTTAATTTTATTTGTACTGCCTATCTCTGTTTTCCCCATTTATGTCTATGGGTCTTAATGTCTTTCTTGTTGACTTCTGAGGGTTTTCTTTGTGTAATATAGAAACCTCTTTCCTCTCAATAGAATTCTGAACTTCCATAGTTTTGTCGAAAACAGTTCACACAGGACCACATCATCCTTCTACAGAACACATAAGCTAGTGGAAAGACTGAAATAAATCATGGACACATACTTACTTATACAACTTCTTTAACCAAATCATGATAGAGGCACGTCTTTGCTTCTACGCCTACTCACAGTTATTCAATACCATCTGCATGATCACCAACCATGTTGAGTATTTAATACAATGGACAAGCCTAGTTTATCCTCTTTCTATTACACCATGACTAAGAGTACAGCTCGAGAGTCAGGGGGCATGGTTTCAAACTCTAAAGTCTCTCAGTTACTAGCTGTATAACTTTAGTAAGTTATTTTACCTATCTGAGCCCCAGTTTCTTCATCTGCAAAATGGGAAAATGATTTCTACCCCATAGGACTAGGTAAGAATACATAAGATAATTATGTAAAGTGCTTAATACAATGCCAGCTATAAAGCACATACTGAGACTTCAGGTATCATTATTTTAATAAACACCAGCTATAAATATTTATGTCTCAATGTCTCTAATATTAAGGAATTAGGTTTATGTCCAACCAAAATTTCTCCTCCTGTAATCTAAACCCATTTCCTCTTATTCTGTGGAGACAGAAGAACATCTGTTCACCATTCTCAATATAATATCCCTTAATATCATTTAAGATACTGTTAGTACATCTGCTGACATAAATTTAAACTGAAGAAATAAACAGAAGGCTTAAATAACAGAAAATATTTAAACTATACACTGTAACCTAAGGAACACTCCAAAAACTGTGTGACAATGTCAATTACCATTATTTAACAAATGTCTTCCTCTTTAACCAAATCCCAAATAGCTGATAATACATCCATATCAATAATTTAATTTACATATATAGATCAACCATCATTGAGGTGTTCTCCCTTGTACTGCTTCATGTGAGCATGGGAAAAATACAATCCCTTTTTAAATGTATTTATTTCTACCACCCTCTACTTTTTTCACTGCTTCACAATGCAATCGTTTTTGTTTTTTTTTAATTAAAAAAGAAAATGTTATTTACATAAAATTCAGCACAGCACACTTGTCCAAACTGTTCTCAGTAGCAGTGGGCAGAGCCAGAGAGAGAAAAAAGCCAAGGCTTCAGCTCTAAGCTTCCATCAAACAAAAATAAGGGAGCATAATTATTCATATTTTAAATTACGAAAAATCACTCAACATTACCCTCTTAAAATGAAATTGGCCACAAAGAATTATTCTCTCCATTGAATAAGGCAAACAAAACCAATCAGAAATGCATACACTTGAAAACTGCTCAAAAGGACATCCATTTAATTTGGCCATTCATTCTCTTTAAATGAGAGCCAGTTACCAAGTATGAAACATGTTCTACACACAGGAAATGTAATCAAGAGCTGAATAAAATTAGTTCATGAAATGAACCTAAGAAATTCAGCTTTTTGATATAACTTTATTTGGATGTAGTTTGCCAAACAGAATTTCACATCTTTCATGCTAAAATTGGAGCATACAGAAATCCATCTTGGCAAATGTTAATTTCCTATCTTCTTTTTCTTGTTGCTCACTTGCTAAGTCGCATCTGATTCTCTGCGACTTCATGGACTGCAGCATGCCAGGCTTCACTGTCCTTCACTATCTCCTGGACTTTGCTCAAACTCATGTCCATCAAGTCAGTGATGCAATCCAACCATTTCATCCACTGTCACCCCTTTCTTCTCCTGACCTCAATCTTTCCCAGCATCACGGTCTTTTCCAGTGAGACAGCTCTTTGCATCTGGTGGTCAAAGTACTGAAACTTCAGCTTCAGCACAGCATCAGTCCTTCCAATGAATATTCAGGATTGACTGGTTTGATCTCCTTGCTGTCCAAGGGACTCTCGAGAGTCTTTTCCAGCACCACAAATCAAAAGAATCAGTTCTGTGGCACTCAGCCTTTTTTATGGTCCAACTTTCATATATACATGACTACTGGAAAAACCATAGCTTTGATTATATGTACCTTTGTCAGCAAACTGATGTCTCTGCTTTTTAAAACGCTGTCTAGATTTGTCATAGCTTTTCTTCCAAGGAGAAAGTGTCTTTAATTTCATGTAGTCACTGTTTGTAGTGATTTTGGAGGCCAAGAAAATAAAATCTGTCACTGTTTTCACTCCCCCCCCCGCCATCTATTTGCTGTGAAGTGATGGGAGTATATGTCATGATCTTCTTTTTTTGAATGCTGAGTTTTAAGCCAGCTTTTTCATTCTCCAGTTTCACCTTCATCAAGGGGCTCTTTAGTTCTTCTTTGCTTTCTGCCGTTATAGAGTGGTATCAACTGCACATCTAAGGTTGTTGATATTTCTCCTGGCAATCTTGATTCAAGCTTGTGATTCATCCAGTCTGGCATTTCGCATGATGTATTCTGCATATAAGTTACATAACCAAGGTGACAGTATACAGCCTTGACATACGTCTTTCCCAATTTTGAACCAGTCCATTGTTCTATGTCCGGTTCTAACAGTTGCTTCTTGACCTGCATAGAAATTTCTCAAGAGACAGGTAAGGTGATCTGGTATTTCCATCTCTTTATGAAGTTCACATCTTAGATGTTCACAAAAGGGCATTTAGGACTTCTCTGGTGGTCCAGTGGTTAAGAATTCACCTGCCAATGCAGGGGACACGGATTCTATCCATGGTCCAGGAAGATTTGACATGCTACAAGGCAACCAAGACTGCGAGCCACAACCTCTCAGCCTGCACTCTAGAACCTGTGCTCTACAACAAGAAAAGCCACTGGAATAAGATGCCCATTTGCTGCAACTAGAAAAAGCTCACATCCAGAGACCCAGTGCAGGCGAAAATAAATGGAAGGAGGGAGGGAAAGAAAGGAAAGAACATTTACAGCATGTATACCTAGATCCCTAGAGCTGAGGTGGTTCTCTGCAGCTCTGCAAAGACCTTCTGTAGGGCAACAACAAGCCAAATTCAAAGTACCAAAGGAACTATCTACTGCCACACTATACTATACAGGAATGTTTCCCTGATTTAATAGTCTCTGTGAAAAATGTGAACCAACCCCACACTCCATCATAATGTAAATACAAGCAACAAGCAGAGTTCATTCTGACTAGTAACATATTTCAATTAAACTGGCTCGCTCTCAGCATTCAGTGTTGACCTTTTACAGAACTGACTCAAAAATAGAGTAGCTATCAAAGAAGCTAAGCCAGGAGACCATAGTTCAATACCTTCAGCTTTTGTTTGCAACACACACAGAGGTTTACAGACACAGAAAGAAAAAAGCATCTGTGTGTTCCATAGGTTATAAAACAACCTTTATATACATCACCTACTCCCTACTTAGACCAGGGAATTTAACTATAGGCTCAAGAAAGGTGAAACTGCAAGGTATGGCATTTAAGGCAAAAGAGTCAAAGCACAATATAAATCTTTCAAGTTAAAAGTAAACCAGTAATAAGACTTAGAATTTCTTTTTAAGCAATTTTTAAAAATTAATGTGACAATGATTAACTTAAAAAAATAATACTAGTAAGTCAGATAAGATGCAAAAAAGAGTTTTGGAGAACAGTGCACACTGATGTGCATATACTTCACTTACTTCACACTACTGAATGGTATACTTAAAAAACTGGCTAACATGGTAAATGTTATCCTATGTATATTTTATTGCAACTTAAAAAAAAAAAGCAAGTAAATCAGGGAATGAGCAATGAGCAACACAAAATAAAATTTTTTTTAATTTAATTTAAAAAAACAACAGAAAGAATGAAGTGTTTAGGAATAAATTTAATAGAAGAAGTGCAAGTCCTGCATACTGAAAACTATAAAATATTGTTTAAAGAAATTAAATTAGAGCTAAATAATAATATTCATGAAACAGAACACTTAAGATGGAAAGATGTGGGTTTGACCTCTGGGTCAGGAAGATCCTCTGGGGAAAGACAGCAATCCACTCCAGTGATTTTGCCTGTGAAATCCCATGGACAGAGAAGCCCAGTGGACTATAGTGCATGGGGTCACAAAAGAGTTGGATACGACTTAGTAACTAAACAACAATCCCTCAAATTGATCTACAAATTCAATGTGACTCCTATAAAAAGCTCAGCTAGCTTTTTACAAAAACTGACTAGGTAATTCTAAAATTCATACAGAAATGCAATAAACCCACAATAGCCAAAATAATCTCAAAAAAGAATTAAGTTGAAAGATACACACTTCCCAATTTCAAAACTCACTACAAAACAACAATTGAGATTGCATGGGCCTGGCATAAGGACAGACACAAATAAATAGAACAGAATTTAAGGTCTACAGATAAATCCACAGATATATCGTCACATGGTTTTCAATAAGGTGCCAAGAGCATTCCATGGGAAAAGAATAATCATTTAAACAATGGGGCCAAGGCAACTGGATATCCACATGTAAAGAATGAAACTGGACCCCTACCTCACATCATACTAAAAAATTAACTAAATGTAAGAACTAAAAATTAAAAACTCTTAGAAGAAAACAAGTACTAATATTCATGCTTTTAGACTAGGTAATAGTTTCTTGGTATGACACCTAAAACATAAGCAACCAAAGAAAAGAGAATAACTTTTGACTACATAAAAGTGAAAAGACAACTCACAGAATGAGAGAAAATATTTACGAATTATATATCTGATAGGAGTCTAGTACCCAGAATACATTAAGTACTCTTTCAATTCAACAATAAGACAAATAATCAATTTTAAAAATTGAGCAAATGACTGAATAGACATTTCTCCAAAAAAAATAAACAATTGGCCATAAGTTCATGAAAAGATGCTCAACATCATTACCACAATGAGACACTATTTCAAAAAGACAGACAGTAACAAGTGTTCATGAGCATAGCAAGAAATTGGAACTCTCATATATGGCTGTTGGGAAAGAAAAACTGTGCAGTCACCTTGGAAAACAGTTTGGGAGTCCTTCAAGAAGTTAAAACATAGAATTACCATAGGACAATTATGACTGTGACTTTGGTCAAGTTATTTAATTTCTTTGTACCTCAGTTTTCTATTCTGAGGAAAGGAGAATGTTAACAGCATCTATCCTAGAGGGCTACGGTGGAGACCAAAGAATTCAGAATAGGGTTTGACATGTGACAAGTATTTACTAAATGTCAGTTATAGTTAATATTTCATGTTATTATAAGAACTTAAAAGTTAAATTTCTACCTTTAAAATAATACCTTTATTATCATTTAATAATACTTTAGGAAATAAACAAGGTAGTTAAAAAAGAAATGGATATATTCTCTCAACGGAATAGTATACAGTCATAAAAGGAAGTACACTTCGATGCTACCACATGGAGGAATCTTGACTACATTATGCTAAGTGAAAAAGGCCAGACACAAAGGCATATATTGTATGATTTCATTTATATAAAATATCCAGAAGAGACAAATCCAGATGAAAGAAAGATTGACGCTTATCAGGAGGAATAAGGAGCTTATCAGGAGAAGTAAGGAGTCTCTCTTTAGTGTGATTAAAAATGTCCTGGAATTATGTGTGATTGCAGATGTAAAACAGTGAATATACCAAAAACTGCTGAAAAATGGTCTGTTTTAAATGAGTTATATCTCAGTTTTAAAAAAGAAATTGAGTATCTTTTAAGAAGACGTCTGTATTATCACTCATGGAATTTCTTTTTCCCGAAGATTACTAACATCAAATAGGTATTTGTAAAGAGTGTGCTCATCTTGTTAATAAGGAATGAGAGTTGCAGAAAATGTGGGTTATTTCTGAGACACATACATGCTTACAGTGTGTGTGTGTGTTAGTCGCTCAGTCGTGCCTGACTCTTTGTGACCCCATGGACTGCAATCCACCAGATTCCTCTGTCCATGAAATTTTCCAGGCAAGGATACTGGAGTGGGTTGCCATTTAGATAACCCAAAGCTAACTTGGAAATCTAAAGAAAACTAAATGATGAAAGCTGTACTTTTTATTGTGACTTCTACACTTTAAAATTCTGTCTGCCTTGTTTTTAGGGAGAAAAAGCATATGTAATTTCACAGAGAATCTGAGTAATACTGGAGAGAACACAACTACTACTGGAATATTGGCCAAATAGGGTCTATTAGATTTAAAAAAACAACAACAACAATTCAAAATGACTGATTCCTTCAATACACTCAAGAACAAGAGAAATATACTAAGGACATGGTGTCTCATAGACTTACCATGAACTCCTAGAATTCAAACAATTACAGAAAATAGGAAGAGTACTTCAAGTTTACAGAATTAGAGTCTGTCGATGGACACATCTGCCATCCTGTGCTGTAAATAAAAAATTTGCATCTTCTCAATTACAACCAGAGGGAAGACTCAAAACGTGGTCCACTGTCTCATCTGTTTGTTCCAACATACCAGGTGCTGTTTAATTCTGATTCTCTCCCACAAAGCTTATCTGTTTGCTTATTAATTAGCCTCTGCCTCAGGATCTATTTCCTAGTTAGCACTCCCTTCACTTCAGGCTTCATCCAGTGAAAGATAGTATGCACCCTTCATTAAAAACATTAAAATACACATCTTATTCCATTTAAGACATTATGATAAAACAAAATCCCAGAGGAAATTCAGAATTACCCTTGAAAAGTAAGTATATAAGAAGAAATTTCACCCAATAGAAATGTATGCCTAAATTATAAGCCAAAGACAATTAGATATATTCACAGAAAAAATTTAGGAAGCATACTAGCAAAAAGCCTACTGCCTCCCTGTCAGCTGGTGAAGAATCCGCCTGCAATACAGGAAACTGGGGTTTGATCCCTGGGTTGAGAAGAACCCCTAGAGAAGGGAAAGACTACCCACTCCAGTATTCTGGCCTGGAGAATTCCACAGACTGTATAGTCCATGGGGTCGCAAAGAGTCGGCCACGACTGAGCAACTGTCACTTTTACATGTTGAGTCTACCTAACTGAAGAAATACCTTATAAACAATTACTACTTCTATATTAAGTAAAGGATTATAACAGGATTAGTAAAAGGAAAACATTAAAAAGAAACAGAACACAATGAAGGAGAATAAATATTATACTTTGTAAACCTACCGAAAATCAATATCCAATAAAAGGCTTCTAATGTTAGACTTCTTGCCGCCACCTGATTCTTTCAACCTAATCAGCTCATGTAACCTAAAGCAATCAGTGAAAGCAAATTTAGTAAGAAACCACTAATGTCACATGTAACAAACAAAAAACCCATCAATGGTCTCCTGATAGTTCTAACATTTCAATGAAACACTGAATTTCAAAGTATTTTTAAATGCTGGATCTCATCTAAAACAGAAAACTCTAGAGTTAATAGTAAATAACTGAAGATTCAAACCAGAATCTTCTATCATACATCAGAACTCTGTAAAGACTTCTCTTGAATAACTCCTTCAGAGAAGGACTACATTGTATACTTGAGGCTGCATGTTGTACCCTCTATACAGTAAATAACTACTCACTATATTTTCTTACAGTTTAGAAAGTGGTGATGGGAGAAGCCTTTAAAGCACTGTTATCACATACCTTGGGGTCCCAACACACAGTACTCTTCTGAATCCAAGGTTCGAGAGCAGGTCTACCAAGAACAGACAGCTCCGGTCAGCAAACAAATACTGGGCATTTGTCTTCTTGTTTTCCAGTGGATAAAGGAGTTTACTGGGCCTTTTTAACTGGGTGATAGAAACATCACCCACTACCTGATGTTCATGATGCTTCTCTTCATCATCAGGCAACAGCAGCTGCTGACAGTTCTGACAAAACTTTCTCTGAGACAAGGGCAACTCGATAAACTTCAAGTACCTTCAAGACGCAATAAAACACAAAGCAATACAGTCTCAGTTGGTTACCTTAGGGGCATTTGATTTTTGCCAGTTTTAATATGCAAAAAGTATTACTTCTTAAAGAGTGCTGCGCGTGCAAGCATGCATGCTAAGTCACTTCAGTCATGTCCAACTCTTTGCAGCCCCATGGACTGTAGCCCACCAGACTCCTCTGTCCATGGGATTCTCCAGGCAAGAATACTGGATTGGGTTGCCATGCCCTCCTCCAGGGAATCTTCCCCACCCAGGGATCAAACCTGTGTCTCTTATGTCTCCTGCATTAGCAGACTGGTTCTTTAACCACTAGTGCCACCTGGGAAGCCCAAAGAGTGCTGTATGAGGAAGTAAAGGCACAAAAAACTCTGTGGAATGTTGGCTAGAATTTATGTCTGGCTGCATACCTAAAAGCAGAAAAGGATCAGCGATTTCGTAAGAACTGAGATGCTCCAATTTAGCCACTGGATGAAGATCAATATTCATTTAAAATGTGAATATAATATATTACTCAAACAACTGAGTAGTAATGGAGACTACTATCACCTTTAAATTTATTGACAAATCCATGTATTCCAACTTGGAAGTGTTAACCAGTCTGGCTCAGTAAGACAGTCATTTTAAAATGAGAAATTAAGATCATTCTTCAATTTCTTATGGCATACTTAGCAAGAAAAATTACCTCTTAAAAGAAAAAATGTTCCCACAAAGTTCCTCTATTCTTAGCAGTACTGATGGAGGCAGTTCTGAGAAACTCACGTGCAAAACAACAAAACATTCTGTCCTGCTCGTCTCTGGGGTTCCACAGGTGGTGTGCAGAAGTGCCCTTCTGGGGGGCTTTTCTGCTGCTCCACAGGGTTTTGGAGCTGGAGTCACAGGAACCAGTAACTCATCAAGCCAGCATTTTGGAGGACTCAGAGGAATCCTTCATCTCTCGAGCACTCAAAGTTGAGCAGAGCAATTTGGTTTTGATGCTGTGCCAGCAATCTTCTGAAAATGAGTTACTGGAACCTGGAGAATAGGAACTGTGTGCAGTACCACAGGCATTTTATGGTGGACAACAGTCCATTTCATGAGATCAAGCCCTGAGCCTTTGGAGTGGGAGCACTGACAAGACCCTGGACTAACAGAGCACTATCAAATAGTAAGAATTCACACAAAAGAAACACCACTTGAATACAAGACCCGGCATCATCCAACTACCAGTATCACCCTGTGCAGGAGGCCTCATCTAAACAACAAACAAAACAAACATACAAACCCAATCATCAGCAGACAGGATTACCACCTCACTCAGCCTTGCCCATCAGAGGAAAAACATACAAACAAACAAACAAAAACTCAAGCACAAACCTCACCCCATTCAAAGCTTACACGAATCACTGGATCAAACTTAGGAGGGCAGAAACCAAAAGGAAAAAAGAATTCAATCTTGAAACCTGGGAAAAGGAGACCTCAAACAGAGTAAGTTAAAAAAATAATAATAATGTAAAGGCAGAGAAATACCACACAAATAAAGGAAACAAACTAGAAACACAGAAGTCCAAATAAATGAACAGGAAAGAGGCAAATTACCTGAAAAAGAATTGAGAATAATGATAGTAAAGATGATAAAAATCTTGAAAACAAAATGGAGAAAAGGCAAGAATCAACTAACGAAGAGCCAGAGGAATTAAGAATAAACATACAAACAACACAATTACTGAAATTAAAAATACTCTAGAAGTAATCAATAGCAGAATATCTGAAACAGAAGAACAAATCAGTGAGCTGGAAAAGAAAATGGTGGAAACAAGTTCTGAAGAGCAGAATAAAGTAAAAAGAAAGAAAAGAATTGAGGAGAGTGTTAAGAACCTCTGGGACAATATCAAATGCACAAACATTCAAATTATAGGGGTCTCAAAAGCAGAGGAAAAGAAAGGGTATGAGAAAATTTTGAAGAGATTATAGCTGAAAATTTTCCTAACATGGAAAAGGAAATAATCAAGTCCAAGAGGCACAAAGAGTCCCATACAGGATAAATCCAAGGACAAAAACGCCGAGACTCATACGAATCAAACTAACAAAGACTAAACACAAAGTTCAGTTCAGTCGCTTTTTGTTCGATTCTTTGCGACACCATGAACTACATATGCCAGGCCTCCCTGTCCATCACCAACTTCTAGAGCCTACCCAAATCCATGTCCATTGAATCGGTGATGGCATCCAACCATCTCATCCTCTGTCATCTCCTTCTCCTCCTGCCCTCAATCTTCTCAGGGTCTTTTCCAATGAGTCAGCTCTTTGCATCAGGTGGCCAAAGTACTGGAGTTTCAGCTTCAACATCAGTCCTTCCAATGAACACCCAGGACTGATCTCCTTTAGAATGGACTGGTTGGATCTCCTTGCAGTCCAAGGGACTCTCAAGAGTCTTCTGCAACACCACNATAATTTCAAGATTTGTATGGAAATACAAAAAACCTCGAATAGCCAAAGCAACCTTGAGAAAGAAGAATGGAACTGGAGGAGTCAACTTGCCTGACTTCAGGCTTTACTACAAAGCCACAGTCATTAAGACAGTATGGTACTGGCACAAAGACAGTAATTCTATTTTTAAATTTCTGAGGAACTTATGTTTTTTTCTATAATCGCTGCACTTCACGTTCCCACCAACAGTGCACAAAGGTTCCAATTTCTCCATATATCCTTGCTGACACTTGTTATTTTGTTAATGACCATCTGCAGGGGTGTGATGTGGTACCTCATCTGCTTCTGATTGGTATTTGTTTTGTGGTATTGAGCATCTTTTCATCTTTTGTGATGTTGAGCATCTTTTCGTCTTCTTTGGAGAACTGTTTATTTGTCTTTTACCTATTGTGACCATTTTTATGTTGTTCAGTTTTAGAAATTCTTTATATATTCTGGATATTGTCCCCTTAACAGAGATATGGTTTACAGATATTTTATCCCATTATATAGGTTGCCTTTCCATTCTATTGATTGTTTCCTTTGATGAGCAGAAGTTTTTAAATTTGATATAGTCCAGTTTATTTTTTTCTTTGGTTGCCTGTGCTTTTGATGTCTCATTTAAGAAATCATTGCCAAATTCAGTGTCATGAAACTTTCATCTTATTTTCCTCTAGGAGGGTTTCAGTTTTAGGTCTTTGGTGTAGGTCCCTCATCCATGTTTATTGATGTATTTATAAAAATTTTTTATTGATGTATAGGGGCATCCCTGGTGACTCAATGGTAAAGAATCCACCTGCAATGGAGGAGATGCAGGAGATGGGTTCGAATCCTGGGTTTGAAATATCCACTGGAGGAGGAAATGGCAACCCACTCCAGTATTCTTACCTGAAAAATACCATGGAAAGAGGAACCTGATGGGCTGCAGTCTATAGTGGGGCAGAGAGTTGGACACAATGGAGCAACTGAGGACATAGATGATTCACAATATTGCCTTAGTTTCAGGTGCACAACATAGTGATTCAGTTTTTATTTTTGGCAAATTATATTCCATTATTACAAGATATTGGATATAATTCCCTGTGCTAAACTAAATCTTTGTTGCTTATCTCTTTTGTATACAGTAGTTTGTATCTCTTAATCCCATACTCCAAATTTGTCTCTCCCTTTCTCCTTTTCTGACTGGTAACCAGTAAGATTGTTTTCTGTGTCTCTGAGTCTGTTTTGTATATTGATTCATTTGAATTACTTTTTAGCTATTTTTAGTTAATTCTGTATATAGCATAAAGTAGAGGTCCAGCTTTGTTCTTTTGCAGGTTGTCACGTGGATATCCAGTTTTTCCAACACTGTTGTTGAAGGGACTGTTTTTTTTTT